>JALJCO010004363.1:0-311635 GCA_023101725.1 Atherinomorus stipes
GTCTCACTCACAGTTTGACTCAGTCTGTTTCTCACTTACAGTCTGTCTCACAGTGTCTGTCTGTCTCTCAGTGTCTAAGTATCTGTCTGTCACATTGTCTGTCTGTCTGTCTGTCTATCTGTCTCAGTGTCTCTCTATTTAAGTATCTGTCTGTCTCACAGTGTCTGTCCGTCTGTCTGTCAGTGTCTGTCTGTCTCAGTGTCTCTCTATTTATCTAAGTATCTGTCTGTCTCACAGTGTCTGTCTGTTTGTCAGTGTCACTCTAATTATCTGTCTGTCTCAGTGTCTTTCTGTCTCTCTCTCAGTCTGTCTCACAGTGTCTATCTATCTATCTGTCTGTCTCACGGTGTCTGTGTCACTCACAGTCAGTCTGGCTCAGTCTCTGTCTCACTCAGCATCTTTCTGTGTTTCTCAGTCTGTCTCACTCACCTTCTGTCTGTCTTTCTCAGTCTGTCTCACTCACTCTCTGTCTGTGTCACAGTCTGTCTCACAGCTTTGTCTTTCTGTCTGTTAATCCATCTTTGTAACATGGCTGCCGCTCTGTTCGACGTGGGTAGCAGATTGGCAGCATTCAAAATTTCTTCAGAAATTTTCTAGTTGAGTTTATCCTGGTACGTTCTAAACCACATTCAGTGTTGGGTAATAAAACTTGTTGGATTGGGAAACCACCACCTCATCCTGCAGTATTTACAGCTCTTCAGAATTTTATTGTGGAGGTCATAAAACAGCACATTTGACTGACCAGCCTGGAGTTCATGGCCGGTGAAGATTTCCTGACTCATTTGCAGATGCCTGATTTGTTTGCACATCCTGGCTTGAGAATGAACCACAATGCAAAACTGAGGTAAAGAATTGGATGATTGCACTCATGCAAATGGGCAAACTTTACAGCAGCTTTATGATGCTCTTTGAACCAGATTTAATTACATTACAGGGTCTTGCTTTTGTTCAGAAGTTCAGTCCTCTCTTTATGAAACTGTGTTAAGAGGCTTAAACTCCCGCTGATGGATGGGTAGTCCTGATGGCAGCTCATTGGGATGTGTTGTTACAAGACCTTTGTGTAGCGACACACCCAAAGAAATCAAGTCCTCATGAGGTAGATCATTACACTTCAGTTTGAAAGCGTGGTTTGAGGTGAAGATAAAAATGTCATTCAGGTGAAGGTAGGTCTCCTGGAAACCTGAGTCCATGTAATGTGTCCGTTGAAGCTCACTGTGTTTCCTAAACAGTGACAGCAAGAGATTTACTCTGATGGCTACACATGTAGAGTCATGCTCAGTGGAGGTCCTTAAAGAATCATATAATCCAAAAATCGCCATGGCAGAGAAAACGGCTGTCATGCTTTAGAAAGTTTGTCTCGTCCATTAGTAACTGTTTAATCATAAGTGTTTCTGAAAACTCAAACATGTCGTGAAGAGAAAACTTAATGTCTTCAGTACGATGAAAATGAAGGGAAATAATGTCCTCACAGCAGGAGAAAGTATGGGGATATTTGACCTAATTTTTCATCTACAGTGAAGAAGAAATTGCAGATAAAAGGAAGTTAAAAGGAAAGGGTGGAGAAGTTCAAATTTACATTTAAAGGTGCTGTTTCATGCTTTTCAAACGTTCCAAAAGTCAACAACAGGCATATATAAGCTAAACATGTTCCCCTCACCACTAAAGATAACTAAAGTCACCTACAGACATATATGAGCTAAATTTGTTCCCCTCACCACTATAGATACCTCTTCTCTGCGTAGTTCTGCGTGTGTTTGTATGATCTGAGGATATTTAAGCCACCTGCAGGTCCTCCTGTAGGGGATTGCTTGTTTTGTTTTCCAACAGAGACCTTGGTTGTTTAGGGATCGCGGTACAGATGTACCAGTGAACTGTGTAAGTGGATTCATGTTTTCTCTCCTCTCTCTCTTCCTCTTCCTTACTCCTTTCTCTCTGTTTCACTTTCTATCATTACCTCTGTTAACTTTCATTTCTCCCTTGTCAGGCCCAGCAGTATGATATGGAATGGTGTAATAGACAAATGTTTAAATAAAGAAATAAAATGAATAAACATGATATCAAGTGGAGCCTTATGTTCATAAAGCTCCGCTTGATAAAGCAAAACTGTTCAACACAATAAAGCAATCAGATTTCCATTCTGCTTGCTTCGATGTTCTCCTTTAGTTATCTATAGTGGTGAGGGGAACATGTTTAGCTTATATATGGCATATATAAGCTAAATATGTTCCCCTCACCACTAAAGATAACTAAAGTCACCTACACTATCGGTGTTTCTATGATGAACCACATTTTCCCTAAGTTGCTATTGCCTAAAGCTAAAAAATTTGTAGAAGAAGCTTTTTTTTCTGATCTCTGGAGCAAACTTCTAACGGCTGCCTATCTTAAAGAAGTCTTCTAGCAGGCTGCTGGTTCCTCCTCAGAGAGAATGGATAGATTATGATTCTTGGAGCTTCTCTCCAACAAATTGGGCGTCTTGGTTTGATGCTGTGCATGTGTATTTGGAGCTTTATGATTGGTGAAATTTGGTGAAATTATTTCTATGTAGGTGTGTGTATTGTAGGTTTCTAAGCAGCTGTTTGGAGGAAGCTAGAGCTTGGAATGAAAATCCCTGTATCGTCATATAGACTCAAATATGCATGAATGAAGAAAAATAACTTATATCAAGTTTCATGAGGAAAGAACACACTAACAAGGTAAAAATTCTCTGACTCTGGTAGCACTGACTTTAGCTTAGCTTAGCTTAGCATGGTTGCTGTAATCTGGTGGTTTCAAATAGTTCACTTTCACCAAGTGATGCTAGTTGGAACCACCAGATTACAGCAACTATGCTAAGCTAAGCTAAAGTCAGTGCTACCAGATTCAGAGAATGACTGGGTCGGCTAGAAAACGCTTCTGCCCACTTGTCCAACTCAGGGGACTGTGGGGGGAGGCTCAGTTTCACCCAGGGGGGACATATGCCTTTAAAGGCGTTATAGAAGATGTATCTTTCAAGAATTTGACAATATTCGATAAAACTGTGTTCACTACCCTATACTCTATGATTAGTTAAAAGCTTTAACACCTAATCTACCAACTGCCTAAATAATTCCATTCCATAACCTATATGTCCAACTGCCGAGGTTTGTCGGCTTCTGGTATTTTTAGGAGTATTTACGCCTCATCAACTCGGCTTCTATTACGCAAATAAGTCCCGGAACAGCAGCAGCGTGTTGTTGCAGACAGAGTCCAGCCATAATCAGCATGTAATACATGTATTCAGCTCGAGTCATAATGATCCTTTCACTGTTTCAGATCAGACCTACAAAATGATTTATTATAAAGTGTCGGCGTCTCACATCTCTGCGTTAGATAACACGTGTCCTCCACACTCGTGCAGTCAGCTGTTTGACCACGTAGAGCCCTTCTGTGCCTCGTCCTAAAGAGCTCTAATAAAACATTCAATAATAAATAATGAAACCATCCAAATCATCTTCTTTTGTCAGACTTGTCTAAAATAAGAAGGGGAAATGTTTTGAATGGAGTGTTTCACACGCGACACATCAGAAATCACACGGGCTGCCCACGGCGCTCACAGTCATCAGTGAGAGCATGTAGCTGGTGGGCCTGCACGATTTTGACAAAAAAAAACTAATTGCTAATTTTTATGACAATTATTGTGATTCGATTTGCGATTTTTACATTTGATCCTTTTAAATGCTTAAAACTAAAATTATGAATGAAAGAAGTTGTTACTTTTACAAAAATAATCTACTTTAAAAACCATTATGAGGCTAGCATCCTGTTCTGGCTTCTGTCTGATGTTGAACCTGAGAAATCTCTGATAAAAACTACACAGTGATTGAGTTTGTTCAATGTTTTGTGATCACTATAAAAGTGATTCATTGTAGTAACTAATTCCTCTCCAAAAAGTAACAGGGTTTATAACGGAGTTTTTAGCTTTGTAAAAATAAATAACTTGAAAAGGCAATTATTCCGTTCCTTTTTAATGTTCCCATTGGCTTAACTTTAATCTCTGTGTTGAATTATTCCTGATAAAAGTGAATATCAGATCTCACTAATGAATGAAACGGAAACTTAACAGAATAAATTACTAACAGAATCTTGGACAGTCGGACTGACGGATGTCTGAGAGGAGCTTCATCTCTACCGGCTACCAGCCAACATGAAGAAATACGTAGTTTCAATGAACATTTCACGTTGTTCGTGTCTTTTATCTCTGAGAGAAAACTCACGTTTGAGATTCCAGTTTATAATTCTTCCCGTTTTCTCTGGATTCACTGTTGCTGTGCCTCTAGTGTGTGTGTGTGGTTGTTTTGTGCACTGGTGTTCAGCTGCGCGGTGCGCATGTCAAATCGTGTTTGCTGACAGTTCATCAGTCATAGTCATCATTTGTTTGTCGCTGTTTTATCACCTGGATTTATAGTCGTGCACGTCTGTCAGGATGGTTTCGCTGCCACCACCGCTGCCCTGCAGAGGCTCCACACGAACATCTTCCAACCTGCCGTGCAGCCGGTCTGAACAGTTATCACATGAAGACCGCAACTCAGGAGTGCATGACGAGTGTCCAGGTGTAACCGGATCACTCCGCCTCCTCTAGTGCCGTTTCTTTTAACGCATTATTCCATCACTGTTACCAACTGCTCCTCTCCTGTTACCAAAAAAGTCCCTTCAGCTGTTTTTATGTAGTTAATCAGTCACTGAAAACATTTCGCTCACAGCACAACGTCAGGTACACGTGCAGCAGCCGGTGCAGTGCATACAAGCTTGTTTTCCAGCACCATTTCTGATTGGCCAGCAAGCCAGGAACACGGGGCTTGACCATTTTGATTGGTGAATAGGTTTGTCACTCAAATGTTAGAGACAAAAAAACCCTCAGGCTCATGAGGTTGGGTTATCGCAGTAGTTTAAACCTCAATATCGATGCGGTTAAGGTTAATCGTGCAGCCCTAGTGGCTGTTTGGTACAGGGGGTAGAGCGACGGCTGCTGTGCGGAAGGTTGCTGGATTGATCCCAAAACATTGATCAATGTTTCATTTTTATTTAATTCACACGATATATGACAAATTGTACAGTAACTTATTTTAATTGTGTTTTAGTTTTGTGTTAGTTATATACACACATGCTGTTGAGTCACACTGAGGTGAAACAGGTAAGTGGCAGAGACAGAACATGGGCCAACATGGGCCAATTTAACTCTGGCATTGGGGGGTGAGGGGGTGGAGGTGGTTGGTGTGGGGGGAATCAGAAAAACTTTGGTGTTAAATATATAAATATTATTATACATTACCTGTGAAAGTAATGGAGCATCCTCCAATCATCTCTGTATTCTTTTTCATTTGTCTATCAGCCGCTGATCACTTTTACTACTGTAGTCAGTGATTGACGGTCAGTTCAACGGGTAATAGGAGAGACTGATCAATGAGAGTGATTGATTGGTGAGAGTAATACTGTGACACGGAAGCCACACACTCATCTGACGTTTAGCTAACATCATTCTGCTAGCAGTTAGCAACGTTCAGACAACATCTGATTTACTGCGTTTGTGACATGATGGAGAATCTGTATCTGCTGTCTGCTGAACACCGGAGCGGCTCGTGAACGTTCTGTGGTCGGGGAGGGATCTGTGAATCTGGCAGATTGGTCTTGCACATGCGCTTTATTCAAAAACGTGCTAACAGTCTCTACTGTCTGAAATACCGAAACATCTTCTATAGGGTACACCCAGGAACCCCTCATTCTGTTCCTAGTTTTGCAGATGTGTTGTTGCATCAGATTCAAGATTAGCTCATGTTTTTCATGAAATGGTAAAATGTCTGTTTTAAAATCATGTTAAAGACATGTTTTTATATTCTGTTGGAAATGAAATATAATTTGATGAGATTTGAAAATCATTGAATTCCATTTTTATTTTTGGAACTCGGGTTGTACTCCTCAGTTTCTGTATATCATAATGTTATAATGATAGAGTAGAGCTAGAGAAACATGGGGATCATGCGTGTTAAAACAAGAGGTCTGCAGATTTATTTGTTCATACTTCAACCATGTAACAGCAAAAAACACATTTCCAAACACTCTTAAAACACAACTTTTTTGGAACTAAAGTTGTAAAATGTCCTTTCAGATACAAGTTGTTAAACATTAAAGTCACAAACGTTCAGTCATCCAGTTATCTGTCATCCACTCTTCTGTTGTTGTTTCTCACTTTTTTGCTGACACACTTTTGAACGTGAGTCACGCTGAACACTCCATATTTGTATTTTGTGTCAAACTGGCTGCTTGATCAGCTATGGTCTGCTTTATGATGGCCAGAGTCTTTCCCAGTATGTCATACTACCACGATCATATATGAATGTCCCAATGGTTGTGTAAACAAAGGAGCAGTGGAAGGACAAACCTGAAAATGAAAAGAGGATGCCATTTCCAGTAAGTTAATGTCCTAGAAAGCCTCAGTGACACACAGTAAACACAGTGTCACCATAATCACTATCACAGATCTGTGGACACACCTCAGAAGAACAATGCTGTGACAATATGACAGAACTTGGGACGTTTTAAGTAAAAATGAAATGAAACAACAGTTGTTTTGCATTGGATATTGAAGTCATGACTCATATCTAACTGGTTTTTGATATGAAGACATCTTTAACTCAGACTGGTTGTCAGTAACAACCACTGTCATTGTTGAATATCTGCAACCTCACATCTTCTGTCTGAACCATCAGACCAGCTTTCAGAAAGGGTCTAAAAATAGAAAAACCCTTCCCACGGGCTTCATCTCGAAACCTGAGATCGTAGTTTCCTGCCCTCTGTTCAAGGCTCTTCAAGGCTGTGGGTTCTAACACGCTACCAAGAACACTTCACACCCAGCTGCTAAGTTTCCACCAGTTTCACTTTAACTTCAGTTCTGAGAGAAGTGTTGAACCATAAACTGTTACAGTTGTACTGTGTTCCTGCTCATGCTCATTTTATCTGCCCCAAAACAGTTTATTACATAAATACTGTATGACACATTTTCATATTACAGGTCATTTGGTGCCATTTATTTATTCATGTCTGCAGATCCATCTGTTTTCTACTCCTTAGGCCAAACTTTTAAGTACCACATGCATGTAAAAAAAAAGCATGTGTTGTTTGCATCTTCATACTTTCTCACCACCTCCATCAGCTGTTTGTTAAAATGATCCGTTCAACCTCACATCTGCGGGAAAAGTGGAAGTCAGTACAAATATTGTCCAGTTTAAACAATTGTTTATGAAAAATGCAATGGCATTGGAGGAGAGAGACTGATGATGCCTTCAGTTCAATGTGTTAATAAGGGGAGAAGGATGGGGGGGGGGGGTCAGAGAGTGTTGGGGCTGGTCTTTGTCTCGTAGGGATGAGTGTCCTGTGTTTTGTCTTGTGATGGTGAGTGGGGGATTGGAAAGTAAAAAGCCTTGGCTCCATCCACCCTCTTTTCAAACCATGTTTTGACTTTTTGACTGTTTTTCTATTTTATACAGTTTTTCTTAGTTGTACCATGCAGGTTTGAAATGAATTTATTATTGATTGATTTGAAATATGGAACAAATGGCGTCCCATTCTGGTTCAATATGAGACACATTTAATTTTCAATTAAAGGATGAGTCTGTATTTTACAGGACCAGTGACCCTATCCAGTTCAGCTGCCCAGGAGGAACTCTGAGGCATTCCTAAACTAGAGATATAATGGCTCCAGGGAGCTTTGGGTCTGCCTCCAGTCCTCCCAATGGGATGTGTCCTGCTGTATGCACTGAAACAAGCGTCAGAAACTAACTTTCTTTGATTGCGTCTGGCCTGGCGCTACATCCAGCTAGTGACCGTTGGTCAGGGATGTCAAACTCTGGTCCTAGAGGGCCACCATCCTGCAGGTCTTACATGTTTACCTGCTTAAACACACCTGACTTAAATTAATGGGTCATTTAGCAGAACCCAACAACAGGCTGTTGGATCCATTTCATTTGAATCTAAAGTGTAGGAACAGGGAACATCTAAAAGCCTCCAGGACTGTGGCCCTTCAAGACCAGAGTTTGTAGGCGATGGTTGGAATAAAGGTCAGCTGGTAACCTTTCAGCTCAGCTCCGTCTCCATGTGCCAGTGTGTTTATTGACACAGTTTGTGTTTCCTGTCTGCAGGTTGGTGGACGACCGATGTGTGGTTGAACCAGCTGCCGGAGATTTGGAGAATCCTCCAAAGAAGTTCAGAGGTAAGGATCAGTGTCTTGATATCATGAAGACTTTTCTTCATCACCAATATGAGGTACTTATTGAGGTCATGACTATCACATAGCATGACCAAAACAATAACCATGAAAAGGCATGCTTTATCATATGATTTCTTCTTTGTTGGCTCCAAATAAGGCTACAACCTTATATGGAAAACCTGGGTCAACTGGCCAGTTGCTTGCAGAGTTTGTTTGCTAAAGGCTATGTGTTAGCAACATGGGCACTTCAGACAGTGAACTGTGTTTATCAGACAAGACAGCATTTAGAAAATAAAGAAACTTAAAGGTAATGACAATCCATTTGTTTGAAAACCCAGACCTGTATTTACCCATGCTCAGGAATTCAGACTAGCTTGACTCACGCTGGTGTACCAGCTGGGGGGAAGGAGAGAGGAGGGCAAAGGCTCTTTGCTTAAAGAGTTTGTCAAATCAAGTCAAAACAAGAAAACGATTAATTTTGTACATTGGAAACAAAAAGGAGTAAAACAATTACAACATATCATTGAAAATGGAAAATTCCTGTCATTTAATACACTTACCTTACAATACGGGATCAATAGTACTAAATTCTTAGAATACCATCAACTTAAATCTATATTAAGCAAAAAATATACCTCTAACCAACTGATCTTGCAGACTCCGGTCAGGGTAGCAGAATTCCTGAATCTCTCTATCCCCAAACTACTGTCGAAAATATATAGATCATTATTAAAACTGGATGATTCAATTTCCCTTCCAACTTCGAAGTGGGAGGCTGACTTGTCCAGAACCCTTAACCAAAACACATGGACACAGATATGTTTAAACACGTTCCTAATGACTAAAAACTCAAATATGCAGTTGATACAAGTCAAGGTTTTACACAGAATTACACAGGACAGAGGATGTTCAAGATGGGTCTGTCACCTTCAAATATTTGTTTGCACTGCAATGAGAATACAACAGACAATTATCTTCACGCCTTGTGGTCTTGTCCACCTGTCCAGAGATTCTGGCTTCAGGTATGTGATGACCTGTCAACATGGCTCAGGTGTAACTTTCCTGCAAGCCCCACACTGTGTTTACTGGGGGACTTGGATGAGATCAACACGGTAACCAACTATGCACATATGATACTTACTGTATTATGTACTGCAAAGAAAACTATCTTGGTAAACTGGAAATCCAAAAATAATCTGAGCATTAGCCAGTTTAGGAATTTCTTAGTAGACCATATCAGTATTGAGACGATGTCTGCCTCCTCTAAGAACCAGTTAGATGAATTCCACTCCCTCTGGTCCCCTGTGATTAGCTCCATCACTTAACGTTGGTGTAGGAGAGCCGCCTCGGCGATGTGGGGGTTGGGTGCCGGCGAGTGCTTGATGGCTATGGGTCCCTGGCGGTTGACTTGGGGGGGGTGTGTGTGTCTGGGCTGCCTCACCGCTGGAGCAGGACTGTATCCAGCCGGATGGGGGGTGGGGGTCAGCGGTTGGGGCTGCTCTGCGGCGGTGGGCGGGTCGCTGGTAGGGCCTTGACTGGTTGCTGTCGGCCAGCGCTGGGTGGCCGGGGCCGTCCTGGGGTGGGTGGGGGGCAGGGGGTCCTGGGCCCTGGTGTTCAGGGGTAGCCCCTGCCTCCTGGGTCGGGGGGCCCTGCTCGGTGCTGGGGGGGCGGGCCAGTGGGACGCGCCTCCTCTGGTTTGGGCCGGTCCTCACATCCTGGTGTCTAGCCACTGCGCCGGGGGCCGGGGTGCCTCTGCTATGTGTGTGTGTGTATGTGTGGGGGTGGGGGTTGCGGGGTGGCCGTGTCTTTTCCGCGCCGGGTGCCTGTCCTGCCCGGCTGATGTGTCGGTTGGGACTGGCCTGCACGAATGATCTCGTGCGGATTGGTCTCGCCTGGTCCGGGGGCTGGGTGGGGTGGACTCGTGGTGCGGGGGAGGGTTGGCGGCCCCGTGGTCCCCATCCATGGTGTATGTGGGTGGGTGTATGACTGGAGGGGGGGGGCGTGAGTGCAAGGGGATGTGTGTATGGTTGTCTGTGGGAGTGTATGGATGAGAGGGGCGGATGAAGGTGCATGGGAGATGAATATCGAGTGTGGGAGGAGGGGTGTATTGGTGGGGTTTGTGTGTGGAGGGGTTTGTGTGTGGAGCGGGGGTGGATCTGTGAGGGGATGGGATGCAGGGCAACTGAGTGAATGAGGGTGGGGTTTCGGAGGGTGGACGGGGCGGGGGTTCTGGCGGGGGTTGGAAAAAAAAAAGTTTAGAAAATATAAACCCAAATAAATTTGACAAAGTATGGATATAAATTTAAACGTACGCCCTGATCTGTATCTATCTTAAATGGTTGTTTATGAAGATCAAGTTTGACCTGAAGTTGAGCAAAAGAGGCCAAGTTTCTATCCACCAACACATCTTCAATGCCCAAAATCTATCCATTGTGTATAACGTGAATCCATGTTTTTACATATGTTTTTATTAACATGCATGGCGTAGACAAAGCAACATGGTGGGACATAACTTAATTTTTCAGTTATTAAAAAAAAAAGAAAAAAACGGGGAGAAAAAAACAAAGCAATCACATCAATAATAGGGCTCGAAAGTGTGACATAGGGGACAGGGAAAACCGCAATGCATTGTGGGTGTCACAGTCAGTCAAGTTTGTTTACGCCGACTGCATGCACGATGCTGCGCTCATTCTTTTTCTTTTGATTTAGAATTTTGTTACAAGTTAAAACGTGGGGCAGTTGTGCTGGATCATTAACTGCCACGATCGTTCCGGTAAAAAACAAACAAACAAACAAAACAATGGAGTGAGATTTTCTCATTTCCAATGCAAGGCCAGGGAGTGCGGATATGTGAGCGAACGAAGAGATGCCGGATGGCCTGGATAGCAGCCGTGAAGCAGTTCCATGCTGGCATTCCGACATACTACCATTACAAAATCCCGCTATTCCGACACACAAACGTCCCACCATTCCGACAAGGCTTTCCATGTAAGGAAACGAGTGTTCAGAGTCACTGACTCAGTGCTGTCCGGTGATGGAGAGTCCCTGATGAGACGTTTAGCTTCTGCAAATGAATAAATATTTGCTGCCACAACACAATTTGGTAAAATGCAAAGAAATGAAACACAGTTTTCCCTCCAAACCCTCCACATATGAAACTGCAGTGTGCTTGCATACAGACAGACAAAAGGATACCAGATGGAAGCAACGACGGCAAATAGATTCCTGATCTAAAATGTAAAAAAAAAAAAAAAGCTACCAGATTTAGATATGATAACAGTATTGTGGGCTTCAATCGTATCCAGTTGCTTTTTAAATTATGTGGAAAGCGAGTGCGCTGGTGATTTTTTTAAATGTGTTCTGATTAATTTCCAAAATAAAGTTTTAGCTTCTAAAATAAAATTTTTGTTGACAGTTCTGATAGAGCTCGTTAATCTGGATGATGCGGCTTCATTCCGAACCATTTCACTGAACCTGGCCGTCATTGATATGTGTAAGTGCAGTTCCTGATGCTGCATATGATGCCAGCGTGCATGCAGACGCACGGCTCTGTGGAGACTCCGCTCCAGCTGCTGCGGTGACGGTGACTGACTGCTTCAGTCAGAGATCCTGACATTCAGACATGAATCTAACATGTTTCAGACCAGTTACATTCATACGTGGAGATTAGATTTCCCGTTTCAGCAGATTTTGATAACAGATTGTTAAGTTTGTCTCATATATTAAAATATATGGGACAGATCACATGGGGAGGTGTGACATTTGTCGCAACTATCAGAAAGATTTGGATTCATCCGAGAGAGTTAAGCCTTTGAAAAGTGAACCCTAAAAATAACTTTAAATTGTATGTGTCAGTCGTACTCATGTTAAGCTAGAGTGAATTCTGTAAGGGGGGAACACAGGGGATGACCTGGAGCCTGTCCCAATACACCCCCTAGCTCTACTTTTTAGCCCTACCCCTAAATTTTGCATGTTCCCGTAAAGGTAGTGGTGTCCCAATTCCTCTTTGCATGAAGGGGTAGTGGACTTAACGAAGGGTAGTGGACATAACGAGGGGTAGTGGACTTAACGAGGGGTAGTGGACCTAACGAGGGGTAGTGGACCTAACGAGGGGTAGTGGACATAACGAGGGGTAGTGGACTTAACGAGGGGTAGTGGACTTAACGAGGGGTAGTGGACTTAACGAGGGGTAGAGGACTTAACGAAGGGTAGTGGACTTAACGAGGGGTAGTGGACCTAACGAGGGGAAGTGGACTTAACGAGGGGTAGTGGACCTAACGAGGGGTAGTGGACCTAACGAGGGGTAGTGGACCTAACGAGGGGAAGTGGACTTAACGAGGGGAAGTGGACATAACGAGGGGTAGTGGACATAACGAGGGGTAGTGGACTTAACGAGGGGTAGTGGACATAACGAGGGGAAGTGAATATAACGAGGGGTAGTGGACGTAACGAGGGGTAGTGGACTTAACGAGGGGTAGTGGACATAACGAGGGGAAGTGAATATAACGAGGGGTAGTGGACGTAACGAGGGGTAGTGGACTTAACGAGGGGTAGTGGACATAACGAGGGGTAGTGGACGTAACGAGGGGTAATGGACATAACGAGGGGTAGTGGACATAAGGAGGGGTAGTGGACATAAGGAGGGGTAGTGGACATAAGGAGGGGTAGGGGGTATAAATCTAGCCTTCAGAGCGAGGGGTGTCAGATGCTGACTTGCTGAGGAAGGGCCAGAGAAAAGGCTTAGGGAGCTTTACATCATAATTTCCATACTGAATCAAACAAAAACAGCAACCTTTGGAGAGCGACAGGACTCGAAGAAGAAAACTCACAAATGCACAGATTACACGTTTGTTCTTAACTTTAGCCACACTAGCCACACTAGCTAGGTTAAAATACTAATAAGAAGCTTGTGAAAGCTTTTTGGCAGTTTACAAGAGACAACAGTCGTCATGGCAACTTCTTTCCCATGTAGTTGTTTTGTTTATTAATCAACAGAATCATGATAATGATGAAAAAAGAAAAACGACCGCAACTGTTAAAGTTGTACTTCCATGGTGATGTCATTAATATTTCTGTGTTCTCCATTATTATTGAATGCATTCTGCATCGTTTCTGTTTAAAAAAACCTTCTGGTATCTTTGTATCCAGCTGTATTTGTATACTAGAAGAGAGGCTTGTGGTCCAACGGCAGCTTTTCCGGGTCCTTCTCATGAATTTCCGTCTGATTGGCTGCCTCCCATCAGTGTATGAAGGAAGCTCCGCCCTCCGCTCTTATTTTGTTACAGACAGGAAATAGAGCCGACAAACAAGTTTGTTCCGCCATGCTAACAAACAGTTAGCTAATTAGCTTCTCAACTCCGAAGCTACAGTCGTGCCGTCTTTACTTCTAGTGTGTAGTGGAGGGTTACCTGCCTTCCAATGGACAGATAGAAACCCCACGTGGGATACGCTATTTGCAATGTGACGTAGAAGTGCAAGGCTGTTCCCGATTCGCTCTTTTCTTCGTATTGTTTCTCTGATGAGGAAGCACAGCCGACTGGGGGGAACGCAACGCTAGCAAGTTAGCATGTGTAAGTAAACAAGGGGAAACCCTCCATATTTCAGAAGGAGCAAGTTAAACGGGTTTTCAGTGGAAGGAGGCCTTTAACGCTGTGTTGTTGCTGGGTGTGTTGTTATGGTGACATGTATGTGCAAACGTCACTATGCAGTCGCATACGTACCTGAACGTAAATGCAGCAGTGGTGTCCCAATTCCTAGAAGATTACAAAGCCCTCCCCCATGTGGCTTCAATTCAAGGGTGTGGTGGTTGAAAGTAGGGAGAACATTGGGATTGGGCCTTTTGTGACAGTGTGACAGCTGCTGTGTTGATAACCTACAGTATAACTACAATCAGCTCTGATGAATGATGTATTCATAAACTCTGTAACAGTTCCAGCATTCCAGTGTTAATGATAATTAAATAATCATAAGCAGCTTCCCTCTGTTCAGTCACATCGCGTTTCCAAACCATTTAAAAGAGAAAACACAGGACAGAAAAACGCAAGGATTGTATAAGCCCTGATAAAAACTGTTTCATTGTACGAAGTTGTGCTAAATATTAAAGTTCGGATCTAAGATGATGTGCTGACATAATCAGACATGATTTTAACGGCGGTATCGGCTCTGCGCGTTCCCGCAACATACTCGTTATCAGCGCACCAGCAAGTGAAGAGAATGAGTGCGAGTGTTTCCATCTTCAGTTTCTCGGTAGAGTTTAAACTGATATCTGTGTCTGAGTTTCAGCTGGTTGACGTGTTTTCAGACGCCTGTTCTGTCTGAGACGCCATGCACGCTCATCTCGTGGACGTGCACGTGTCTGTGGGTGAGAGAAGCTATGACATGCTGTCATGTAAATCTTATAACAACCTGTTCTAGAGGAAATGACATTTTTAAACCAGTTTGTGAGCTGGTGCTGGATAGAAACCAGATCAGGATAAATGAACCTGACTTTGTAAGCGGTGCTGGGTCTGGTAGGGGGCGCCCTGCCTATATAATGGTAGGAAACACTAGATTGGGTATGTAGTATGAACTCGGCTGTGATGTTGAATTTTAGTGAACATGTTGATAAAACACAAGACAGTTAATATTTGTGGCCTGTGTACCGAGGTACATACCGAACCGGGATTTTTGTGTACCGTTACAGCCCTAATTGGAAATAAATATTTATATGTTGGGGGAAAAAAACAAAACATCAAACATCCACTAAGTATAACTGATTTGGAGTAGTTATTTTGATTGTTTTTATTTGTGTCAGTACATCTCCACAACAGTAAATAACAAACAGCTGTAAGCTGTAGCATAATAGAATATTATTTTCATGTTGACAGGCATCCCTGCTCACTTGCTGCACACCGTTGATGGTGATGTCACAAGTTTGCGTTGTTCCAGTCTGTAAAGTAGGCGGAGTCCGTACTTGTGAACTCCACAAGTGCAGATTTCCAGTTCGTACCCACAAGTCTGTACTCACAAGTACACGAGTATGTATGCGCAAAATAGAAATTTAGAAATGGTCCTGATGTTAATCTGTCAAGGCTTAATAGGCTCTATGCACAGCTCCACTACTTCCTGAACTTAAGGTAGCCTGGATTAATCAGTTCATCCAGTAATGAAAGACACAAAACAAAGGAGCTACCTTACGTTCTGAAAGTAGTGGAGCTGTGCATAGAACCCATATGGGTTCCAGTTACTTGGGAATTTATTGAAAAATACATTTTATCACAGAGAATGATTCCAAGATATTAACCACAGAGGAAACCCTACCAGAAGGTGGAGAACATGCAGCTCCAGACAGCGCTGTCTTCAGCTGCAGTACACATCCACAGCCAGCAGATGGAGCTCATGCTGTCTCAAATGTCTCAAGTCATCGTGTCGATCTCTTGGCAGCTGTGTCAAAATGCCCCATCGTCTCTTGAGGCTTTGTTTTCACCATCCCTAGCAGGGGGCAGTCCAAGAGACGAAGCACAGGTCAGGGTCCTGGAGATCAGAAGTGCGAAGGGATCCAACAAGGGCAGGACAAGGAGGGCAAAAAACCACGGGCGTCAATGTGCAGGAAAATACTGTATGTGCACAACAGCGCTGGACTGCTGCTTGCATGGCTTTCGATAATTTGGCAGGGAAGAGGAGAGTGGAGAGAGCTGAGATAGTGTGGATCACAGGTGAGGAAGGGAAACAACAGGTGGGAAGAATAAAGCTGATTAGTGAGGAGGAGAGCAGCAGGACATGCAGGGAAGGCAACAATGGGCACGTTTCCATGGAGACTTTTTTCCCTTTCGGATTGAAATCATTCTGATCGAGGATTTCAGAGCAGCTGTTTCCATGGGAACTAATACATTCGGATCTGGCGTGTACATGCGCCAATATTCATTCAGAATAATCCTGTCTGACATGCGCAGAATGATGTAAATCACGTTATTTATTAAAGACGGAGGTCTACAAACAGCTGATCATCACAGTCGTTGTGGTTTCTGCAGGACGTTAATGAAGCAGCAGCTGATCCTCATGAGCTCCTACTGGAAACAACCAAGAGGAAAAGCTGTAGAGACAGAGTTTGAGTTAAAAACAAACTTTCTCGCTGTCCAGGGAATTACGTTGTTCACAGCCATCTGTCAAAGTGAGGAAACGTCACTTGCACGTTGACGTCTCGTTGAAGCATGCGCTGTAAGAGCGCAACCTCACAACTTTCTGATTCAGCGTTTACATGAAACCCCGTTCGGTTTGGGGAAAGGAATATTCTACCCCTGTGAAACCGAAAGAAAATTCATTCGGTTCGGCGCTTTTCATTCGGAAAGAGGCGTTTACATGGATCATTTTAATTCCGAAAGAGCTTTTAAACCGAAAGCAATCGGTTTGTTTGGGTCCATGTAAACGCAGCTACTGACATAATTATTTTTAGAGCTGCTTCCCACCAACCATCCTTGAATGTCAGTGAAAGTTCTCCCAAGCTACTTTAGCTCTGATTTCTGATTTGTTGTTAAAAGATAGTTTATTATACATTTTTGAGATCAATGATTTTTATGAGGCGTCGTAAGATATTAATTCCTCCCATATTTGTTCCAATGGGAAATGGGGGAATGTTGGAAATAATGATTTTATACAATGTCTTACTTGGAAGTAACAATGAGGATGAGATGGTGAAAGTGAGAAAACATGTGAAAGTTCAGGATACAGTAACCTTGAACTACACCATCTTTATATAAACCTTTAAATGTCTTTATGCCTTTGTTATCCGAAACAGCGAAGGTACTGTCTGTAAGACCTGGCTTAAAAAGCTGTTTCCTAACAAGGGAGCTGATATTGCGGCTGAAGCACAATGAAAATGGCTCTTAATACATTGTTACTTGTGAAGTTTGCAGGATTATTAGGTAGAGGTAAGGAGAGTAGAGAGATTGAAACACAACTGAGCCTCAAGATGACATCAAGGCATATCGGGGTAAATCCCACAATAAGCCAAGCTGATATACAATGAATATGGGCTGTCCAAAAATATAACTGGAAATCTGAACAGGCTAAACCACCGTTAAATTTACATTTTTGAAGAGCTGTCTTTTGTATTCTAGGTACCCGTCCATTACATAGAAATGAAGATATAATTTGATCGGTTGTTTAGGAAAAACTTTTTGGAAGAAATACTGGTAAACACTGAAAAAGAAAAAACAACTTGGGCAATACATTAATTTCAACTGTACTAATTTTACCAGTCAATGAAAGTTTTCCCATATATCAAATCATATTTTATTTTAGATTATGCAGTTGTAAAATTTTGAACAAAAAAGATTTTAAATGACTGGTTATGTTCATCCCTAAATATTTGAAGCCCTCATCTCTTAATTTGAAAGGCAAATCTGAATAAGTTTCACTTTTGGAGACATTAACTTTATATCCTGAGAACAAACTAAATCTCTGAAGAAGAGAAAACATTTCTGGAATTGAATGGGTAGGGTCAGAAACATATAGAAGTAAATCATCTGCATACAAGGAAAGCCTGTATTCTGTGCCAAGCTGAGACATTCCAGTATAATTTGAGATCTGAGACACACTGAGAGAGGTTCAGTTTCTAATGCAAAAATTAACGGAGACAAAGAGAAACCTTGTCTGATGCCATAAGATTGTTTTAAAAAAACTAGATTTAAGACCGTTTGTTACAACACAAGCTTGAGGATTTGCATATAAAAGATGTAACCATAAGATGAAATTGTTACCTATGTTAAATTTCTTGAGTACAGCTAATAAATAATTCAATTTTAATGCTTTTTCTGCATCGATGGAAATCAGTATTTTGGGAATTTTTGAATGTGTCTTCGTATGAATAATGTTCAGAAGAGAATGAATATTATAAAATAAATTATGGCCTTTTATAAACATGAATCTAAAGTAGAAGGAACAAATGATGGATTCTTTGCTACTGGCGATAATGTAGATGTGGACTCCATCATAAATTTGGATTTTATCTGTTTCCAAATGTATATGCTGTGTAAGTGCTGTGGTGATGTTGTTATTGCATGTTGTTGTCCATATTTATTGGTGACAAAATAAGAGCATTAATTACATGAGGCTTGCAATCTTCCCTTTCCCTTGTGATCTGCATGGGTTGTGTAAAATTGTGATCTAATCATATTGTAATAGTGTGAAATGTACAAGAGTAATAGTAAGAATGAATGAAAATGAATAATTAAAGCCGCAGTGGCATTGAAGCCCCTTGCACCTTCGGCGCCGCTCCGGCCTTTGCACCGCTTAGTCTGTGTCATATCTTTTTTTTTTTTTTTTTTTTAAAGGATTTTTTTTGGGCACTAGTGGCCTTTATACGACAGTGTATAGCAACAGGAAAGGGGCAGAGAGAGTGGGGAGAGACATGCAGCAAAGGGACCTGGACCAGGAATCGAACCGGGGCCGACTGCACTGAGGAACTGTAGCCTCTGTTCATGGGGCGGCTGCTCAACCAACTGAGCCAATCACCGCTTAGTCTGTGTCATATCTTAAAGGGATATTCTCCTGTGTTTTATTCACAAAAACTGATTATTTGGTTCAAAAGTGTTTTTTCATTAATCAGTAATCACTCCCATCAACAAACTGAAGTGCTCCTCTAAGTTCTAAATTTGCCGTCCGTATCATTCATTTACACATCGAGCGGGGCGGCTCGGTGGGGGCTGCCATGTCGTATCGCCATGTTTTTGCGTTCAGGAGAAGCGTGACAGCAGGAAAACACAGAAACTCACCGGACACACCGGAGTTTTCAGCTCAGTTCGAGGTAATGCCTTTGAAAAGTCACCGCGCTGCAGTGGGAGAAACCAGCGTCTCACTGATGCTGCGTTCACGTGCAGTCGGGCAGACGGCCGTTGGTAACAAACCAGATGTCATTTTAATCAATGAAGCCGAGCGAAAGACGGTAAAATATGGGTCAGGGAAAACAATACGACATCGCCATGACAACCGAACAGATGTGGACTGATGTCACTGTAACTGACGGACCACGTCTTCACATAGAGGCCGGTGATAACTTTACATGCAGCGGATGTCGTCGGTCTGCCCGGTTTCACGCGAACGCAGCATGAAAAGTACGAGGGAGCTGCTCCCGATTACACAATGTCCCTTTAACTGTGAGCTGAATTTCATGCCTGCAGTTTGTTGTCCTGGCTGGGGGTGACCATTTGAAGTTTTCTAGTGCTATGGAGCTATATTTAAACTTATCCAACTCACATCCATGTAAATGAGTTCAGGATATGAGCATCATCATCTGTGGCGAGTTAGGTAGAAATCAACCTTTTCTATGTGTTATTTTGAGGTCCTTCCTGTTGGCATGGCGTTGGGACCATTTTCACCATGGTTACATTTGGCGAATCCACCTGAGCTTTTGAGTGTAGTGTCATCAAAAGGTTTGACAAGTGAAGTATTTTTAAATCTCTGGCCTTAATGAGTGACGATAATGAGCGGAAAGTCTGAAAAACAGCACTTCCTGTCGCCAGGAGGCGGGGCGAAGGCGCAGCCCAGAAATGGTCATATGGGTGCATTCAGCATCCGACCAGCATCACACGCAACAATTTTGGTGCAGATAACTGCAGTTTCGTGTTTCATGGCGAGAAGGCCAACTTATAGGCCCCACCCACACGACACACTTTGTCCTATCAAAAAGCTTTCAATAACTGTTGATCACACATGCCTTTGGAACATTCTGAAAGGTTTTGGTGGCCGTGCCATAAAAGCCCGAGGACAAATTTGTTCAAACGCGTAGTGTAATGATCCTGTAGTGTAATGTTTAATGCAGGTCACTTAGGCTTCAAAATGATCCACTTCATGTTGTCAGAGTGCGGGGCATTGGTGTTTACCACATCAAGACATTTGGATATTGTCAGGATGAGACTGGAATGAACCATGTTTATTTTTATCCACGTTGGGTGTTGTGGGTACGAGTTACTGGATGGCACGCCAAATGGTGAAACATCAAACTTTGAGAAGCAGCCAATGCTGCAGGGGAAATTGTTCGTTAAAGTTTTCAATAACTTTTGATCCCACATGCCTTGAGAGTGTTCTGACTGAATTTGGCGAGCTTTTGAGCATGTTCAGTCCCCCAAAAATGTAATTCATTTGGCATGATGATAATAATATTATTATTATTATTATTATTATTATTATTATTATTATTATTATTATTATTATTATTATTATTTAATAATAATAATAATAATAATAATAATAATAACGGGAGGGTTCCAATAGGCTTTTGCACCGCCTTCGGTGCTCTGGCCTAAAAATGGAATGATTATAGAGTTAAGTTTCTTTAAAAAAAAATATTAGGTAAAAAGATGGGAATATTTTTAAACAAAGAATTTGAGGGAGAAAAAACATTTTTATTGCATTAAGTCTTCCTACCAGGGAGATGAGGAGAGATTTCCAAAACTTAATGTTATCTTCCAATTTAGCCAGACGGGGAAAAGTTAGCTTCATAAAGTGATTGAAAATCCCCGGTAACCTTTATTTCGAGGTTTAGTGAACTTATTATGAGAAAATTTAAAGGGTGTTTTTTATTATTAAAGGGTCCTTCAATTTAATTGGCATTAGTTCACTCTTAAGGCCTTTTCACACAGGTACCGATGCGAATAAACGGCACGAAATTGGGAAATATTCGGAGGACAAATATCGACGCATTTGTTTATACACACCTGCTCCGACGCGAAATTACGAAGATGCAAGAACAATCTCGCATCCGTTATTCCAGAGGAACGTGAGCACATGCAGCAGTGACGGAGGGAGGGGCGGCTGCAGGGAAACAACTGGATGCTGAAAACAGCTGATCTCACCGTGGAGATGCCAAATGGGGATTTTAAATATAACACCTGTAGCTAATAACCTCAAATGGCTACAAAATGTAGGGAAAACGCTGCTACTTCAGCTGTGACACCCCCCCACAGCCCCGTTTGCCAAACAAGAGTGCTGCGACATGAAGGTGATAACACCTGAGCCATATGATGCAGTAACAGCGACCAAGCGACACCTCTCTCTTTTTCCTTTCTCTTTTTGCTTGCAACCAGCTCTGTGACGTCAGAGCGCCTTCTCTGATTGGTGGATTGTGTTTCTGTCGGATGCGAATATTAAGAAAATCGACCCCAGTTCGAAAAAATAAACGTCGCAAAATCGCAAGACGGAATTTTGTCACTGATGTGAACGCTCCCGTTGACTTGATATTAATTTGATTAAAGCTTTTGCCATGCGAATCTTTCGGACGAAATATTCGGAGTAGGTGTGTAAAGGCCTTTAGACCGGTTGATTCTGTAACCTGAAAACTTGCCAAAATGAAAGATTGTATCTAAGCTGGCTGGGATAGTACACTGTAGGTTGGTTAAGAACAATAAAAAGGCAAAAGGCATCGCAGATTAAAGAAGGAATGTCCGTTTGGTATCAAACAGTCTGATTGGGATGAGTTACAGTCATTTATCAATACACTCAGTCTATTGGCTCGTATCTTTTGTTGAAAAGTCAGCAGTGATATTTGCTCTGTAGTTTCCTACTACTTCAATATCCTCCTTGTCCTTTGCTTTTTCCGTCATAGGAGGAGGTAAAATGTTATCTGAATTTGCTTGGAGGTACATTTTTAATAAATAAGGTGACATGACTCAATAAGGTGACTGAACTCTTATCAAATTCTCAGGGATATCCATCTGGACCAGCTGTTTTCCCACTTTTTACTGATTTACTTACGATCTGCATGTCTGAGACCGAAAGATTTGCATTAAGGAAGTCCTTGTCTTCCAGAATTAAAGCAATGATGTTGATAGGTGCGTGTCCTACATCTCATTAAAATCTGAGAGGACGCAGTAACTCACCATCCATGCATCCCAGGCACTCATCTCATTTTCCCCATGAAAAACGACATGGTCTGAACAAGTCCTGTTTAAAATCACTGAAACTACCGAAAGAAACTTTTTTCCCAACCGTTAGCTGGGTTTCCATGACACTTTTTCGAAAAATAAAATTGATATAAAATTTTTAAAAAGTACAATAGCGATATGCAGGTGTTTCCATTGAATGGTATGAGCCGTAATTCTGTTAAAATCTCAATCCACGAGACTCCACTTTGAGGAGGATGGAATGTTATGTTTCAGAGCTGCTGCTGCTCATCAGGAGATGAAAGCAGCGGATGATGATTCAGAAGTAAAGTCCGTATGTACGGAGCCTCTGATCACATCAGCAGGAAAAACACTGGTCAGGAAAACTTCCAGGACAGACGCCCGAAACGTAACACGAATGAAACCCTCCAGGATGAACTTGTAGAGTGTGGATGTCATTTCTGGATCTTTATTCCATTTTTATCGGCAGCAGTTCCTGACTGATGTGGTGATGCAGCTGCTGATACGAAGGCGCAGTCATACCATGTTATCCTGGTCACGGTTTATTAAATCCTGGTGACATTTAATTAACATATGGGAACGACATAAACGAGTCATGGTGTTACAAACGTGTGGAAACGACATAAACAGCTGGTGTTCAGTCGTTAATACATGAAGAACTTCAACCATCTGTATAATGTCTAAATGAACTCAGCTTGCTGAGTTACAGAGATTTGGGATTTTTCATATATGTGACTATAAAAACTTCCCCCATCACTCCGATTTCACAGTTAATACTTGTAAATGATCATATTCATCATAATTAAGGAGGAATAACTGGATTCTAACCCCCCTATGTCACGCCTGATGGTGTGTAATGGAGAAAAAAGTGTTTCCATTAGACTTGTGCGAAAAACTAGCTTTATCGAAATGCCTGAATTTACGCCTCATAACAGCGTAAAAACTTTTTGCGGTATTTGAGAGGTTTTTTTAAACATAGGTGTTCCCATTAGTGGTTTTTAATTGCGATAATTAGGTTTTGCACAATTCCAGGTGTAATGGAAACCCAGCTATTGACCGCTTGTTATTTTTAAATATCATCATAGCTTTGTAACGAAGCCATGTGGACTCAGTAATTATCTTTTAATTATGCCGATGGTGAATAGTTATTTTCGAGATGGACTAACTGCGTCAGGGAGTGTGTTTATAAGACTTTAGACTGGCCACATTTACTAGAACCATAGTTGCTAAACTGTTAGCTACATAGTTTGGAAAATTACATTACATTACGTTAGCAACAACGGTTTTGGGAAGCGCACCCCAGCTAATCACACTCCAACCAAAGACAGTAATGTAAAAAAAGGGTTGATCATAAAATCGTCACTGATGTACTTAAACCGGTCTCAACTTTATTACTTGCGCAAGTAGGCTAGCTATATTAGCTGTGATGCACAAGTGTGCTACACGATTAGGTTTTTTTTTCAAAAAGAAATGCTGTAATTTCAACATGTTGAAGCACCCACTATTGTAGCCGCGTTAACAACGTTTGTAAGAAACCAAACCGTTTGTAAATCCGTCAAGATTTTAGTGAAATATGATTTGCGTTTGCACAGATCACTTTCCTTCATTCAGTGACCAGAGGACCCAAGAGAGAGCCTGACTGTGGTAAGATGGCTGCCGGTGATGCCGTTCAACAAGCCACCATAAGAGATCTAGGGATTATAAAGATATCTATAATCTACTTTATAAAGATATCTATAATCTACTCGACTACAGCTGCAACATGCGCACATCGCAGGTGTGTGGTTGAAATGGATGTAAGGAGTTTTTTACCCTTCAGTCATTTTTCCTGCTGTTTGTACAATTCAGACGAATCCAGCTAATTAACAATTTTTTTTTCTTTATTTGTTTGTAATGACCCGGCTACACCTCCACTGACTACAAAGGAGTCACCTGATTATCTAATAGGGGTGGGGAAAAATTGATACACTGAAATATGGTGATATTTTCATATGCCGATACCATATCAATATATAAAAACGTAGTATTGATCTATTTTACTAATACATTTTGTGAGATATCGTCACTTTGTTGTGAAATCTCATGAGATTTCATGAAACACCACCAGATTTTGTGCGATAAAATCTTGCGGTGCAGCAGCCACACAAACTTTTTCAGTGACAATAACAAACTACAAAGCACCAAAACTCACCCTGAAATCTGACTCCATTCAATATTGATATATACAAGGAGCTTTTAATCCAACAACGTTTCATGGTTTAAACATTAATTCTGTAAACTTAAACTATGAAACTGAAACTTTATCGTTGTACAATAAAGTAATACATACGGAGAGAAAAATAAGAAATAAGTGAATAAATAAATAACGGGGAAACCGCCATCAGATATAAAGAGTAAACATCCCTGGTTTTTGTCACATGTAGATGTAAACGTGCATCGGTCTGAGCGCCAACGTGCAGAAATTCCACATAAACGGCACTTTTATTCTCACTGAAGAAGAAAACGTGGTCGGATCAGCTGGTCTTCACTTCAAACAGGTCAGGTTGGATTATTCTTTGGGTTACTTGCGTTATTTTTAAGGTGGAACTTTTTAAGGTGGTGCACATAAATAGCTGTGCAAAGGTGTGTAACTGTAGAATGGCAGCTTTGACACTGCTGGCGGACACCAGCAACAGAGGGAGTGTGTTCAGAGATCGCACCGACCTGCTGGTGCGTGGTGGTGATGACGATGATGATGATGATGATGAAGAGCGGCTTGTGTCTGTTGGTGCTGTGCTTGGAACCGGCCCCGCGCAGCACCAGCAGCTCCATCTCTTTCACACAGATTGGGATGTATGAGGGAAAACTGCGCGGCCACATGTGTGCACGCGGTTTTTGCCTCCTCAGCTTCATCCGTGTGTGAGACCACATGGATACCATGTACTGTATATTACTCTTAATCTCATATACCTTAAACCATGATGGCTACTACTTTGCATGTAGTGGAGGGGGCTCAGGCGTCTGATCAGGGTGGGAACTGGGGGGAGACCTTGAGACAGTGTTTTATTTATCCATTCTGGCCTGGGAATGTGTCAGGATTCCCTGGATGAAGTGTAGTTTGGGTCTGCGTCCTGAACTGGCTGCCTTGGATGGATGAAGAACGCAGCTTCACCAAAATTTGTGTCGCTGCCACAGATGATTGTCCTGAAATTTTCTCCTTTTTCATGTGTGGAAGTGATGATTAACTACAGTCTTCAGCCCTTCATTGAACGAGTCAGGGCACTGGAATGGTTTGATGACCCAGTTCTTCACGTAGTTCAACTTTACTTTGCCTAAGTTTAGGATATAAACTCTTTTGGTGCTTTCGTTTTTTCTTTTAAAATATTGAGCTTTCTGTTTTTTACTTTTTACTTTGAAACTAGGATGATCTGACCGGTCCGGGGTCAGCCGAACCAGCCCAAGTGTGCTGGAGGAAATATAAATAAAGTGTGTGATGGGAGGCCAGTTCGGGCCATTGGAGACTTCTGTTCAGCTTTCCAGCAGCTTCTCTGAAGTTTGCTGGCTTACAGACATGTTTCCATCTGCTGGGGTGAGCTCAGGGACTTCCAGTACATGAACTAGTTTCTAAGTGGATCAGCATGAGTGACTGACAGCTCAAACTGTAAACCAGAGCACACAGGAGGCCGTGTTTGTTAGATTACTGAGCTGCATTAAAAACATTCATATCAGTCGCGTCTGTGAACATACAACACGTCCAGCCTTGAGGTGGATGTGCTCCAGCAGCAGAGACCAGACCAGGTCCACTCCTGTCAGCTTAGAACGGGACGTCTCAGTTCCGTCCTGTGGAGTTTGCATGTTCTCCTGTGTATGTGTGGGTTCTCTCCAGGTTCTCCGGCTTCCTCCCACCGTTCAAAGACATGATGTTAGGTTCACAGGTGACTGGGAATTGTGTCGGTCCTGCGACAGACTGGAGACCTGTGCAGGTGAACCTGCCTCTCACCTGATAATTGCTGGGATAGACTCCAGCAACCCTGAACTGGACAAGTGGTACAGAAATTGAAGGAGTAATTGCATAACTTTTACAGTAATCCCACATAAATATTTTCACAATAGTTTACTTATTTCAAAGTAGTTTACAGTCAGTCCACAGCTGGTTACTGCTGTGGTTCCTGCAGTTCCTACAGTAAAGTGTTGTTTTATTGTAAATAGGGCTGGGCGATACTGCCTTTAGTAATATCCTGATATTTTTATGGCATGTCACGATACATGATACATATTTGGATATTTTACCTTAGCCTTGAATTAATGCTTTGATGCATATAATCACATCAGTAAGATGATTCTGTGTCTGCATGAAACTTTAATGTTCATACTGCATTAATATTTGCTGATTTTAAACATTCATGCTAAAAGGGTGAAATCATAACTAAACAAATGATCAAAACTGTATTTATTGTACAGTTAAATCAGTGCAATAAGCATCATGTAATTTTAAAATAAAACAAAGTGCCTACTACTACTGTTATGCCTTTTGGTAAAAGAAATAAATAATTAGTTCATGGTGTGAATTATTTACATTCATAAAGGGAATAAATAAGTTGAAAGTTACTAAAAGTTATTTCATGCTAAAAACAATTAAAATGTTAAGATTTCGGATCTAAATGGTGTGACACATCTTCTTAAAAAGCTCTTTGTTAAAACGTACATTCAGTTACGCAAGCGAGTGAGTGCTCACACTTTGTATTTGTAAGTATTGTGCACGTGTGTTAATTACAGTAGTTAGTTGGTTATCTGAAATTCTTCCTCCTCCATTTTTTTATAACTCGCGCTGCTGCCGCGACCTGAGCTGTGTACCAGAGAAGCTGCTACTGCTAGGAACATGACGTAGCATGTAGCACACGTGATGTATGCAAACAGGAGCGCTTGTTTTGTCTCTCTATGCAGAGCAGTGTTCACAGACGAGGAGTGAGAAAATCCCGCCTGCAACTAAAAGCAATTGAATACTCGAATATGACGAATACAGGCATTTTCTATATCTAGAAGGAGACTAGCTGCGATACATCAAGTATTCTCAAATTGCCCTGCCCTAATTATAAATTACTGTGAAATAATCACGGTAAACTGCTGTAAATGAATCACTATAAATTGCTGTGAAAGTAATGCAATTATTAGACAGTAATTTACAGTGAAAATTCTCACAGTGTGGATCTATGACACCAGGAATGAAAATGGAAGCCAAATCGAGTCCCGCAAGTTGGACCTGATGAAGTTAATGAGTGTGTTTGCTTGGCAAACAGAAATAGTAAAACAGTGTTAACATGCAGGATGTTCTAACGGAGGATCAATATTTACCTTCCTGCTCTGCCGCTCAGTCAACTTCACTTTTCTCTTTTTGTCTTGTGATCTCTGGACAATAAAACAAGTGGCTGCCTCATTATTATACAGTGTAAAGAAGATAATCAGTTGTGGTTAAAACTTCAGATTGTATGATTTCATTTTATGTTTGATGCCACCAGAAGGTCAAAATTTTCCCGACAGCTTCAACAAGTTACTGTCTGCTGGTAATTAGTAATTCACCCAGCTTCCATTTAGCTCCGAGTTTTCTCTGCTTCGTCCACAGACATGATCCGAGAGACTCTAAATAGTCTCTAGGAATGAATGTGAGTGTGAATGGTTGTCTGTCTCTCTGTGTCGGTCCTGTGACAGACTGGAGACATGTCCAGGTGTTCCTGCCTCTCACCTGGTAACAGCTGCATAGACTCCAGCAACCCTGAACTGGACTAGCGGAACAGAAAATGGATGGATGAATGAGTTCTCTCTGCTCTCTTTTTAAACCCCAGCTTTATGTTTTAGATGAACATAATCCATCCATCCATCCATCCAGCCATCCATCCATCCATCCATCCATCCATCCATCCACCTACCCACCCACCTACCTACCTGACTGTTGGTCTGTCCGATCTTCCAATCAAAGAACTCCTCTACTGACAGAACTTGTAGGTGCAGCCGAGGTGTTAAAGGGGGCACAGATTGCTGGACTCTGGACCGGCTCTTTCCTTTTTGTACATGATGTGGTTCTGTTGGCCTCAGCAGTCTGTGATCAGGAGTTCACGTATGTGGGGGTCTTATGCAGGAATGAGGGAAGAAGGGAGCGGGACATGAACAGGTGTACCGGTCTGTTGTGGTGAAGAAGGAGCTGAGCCGGAAGACAAAGCTCTCGATTAACTGGTGGATCTACGTTCCTACCCGCAGCTATGGTCTCCAGCTGTGGATCATGATAGAAAGAATGAGATCACAGATGCTAGCAGTTCAGCTGACTTTCCCCAGAACACTATCTATTTATCCATCACTAGGCTAGATACCAGCGTATGTGTGCTGTTCCATATGGGCCATACAGAAACATTTATCTGTCAAATTCTAGATAGCAGTGATAAAAACCATCCTTTCAACAATTCCTTTTTTTCCTTGGGTCAGGTTTAAGATATACAGTAGAAGGAAAGAATGTCCTGTGAAGGAAGACAACCAGTCTTTGTAAATTCAGATGGAAATAAACCCCAAACCACTGAAGATGCACGAGGCTCAACAGATCAGAGTTTATCTGTCTCCTGGTCTTAAATAGTTTATTCACTCATTTGACGTTTTTACTTTAATAAATAACTTCAGGTACCACAGAGATGGAGAGGCAAAGAGAAAGGAGAATATTTATGGAATTTATCCACTTATATCTGTATGTAAAAGGCAAACATGAATGTTGGATGTGAGCTCGTACAGCACGGCTTTCATGTTGAAGTTTGAATAATACTGAAAAAGTCTCGACTTGTCTCTCTGTGTTCTTCCAGACTGCCTGTTCAAGGTTTGTCCAATGAGTCGGTACTCTGCTCAGAAACAGTACTGGAAGGCCAAACAAGCCAAACATGAGAAGGACAAGATCGGAGATGTGATTCTGCTTCAGAAGCTACAGGTAACACACAGTCACGTACAAAGTCTCCATCAGTCTGCTGGTTGTTCGTCGGTTCATCAGCAGAAACTGAAGCTACTTCAACTTTGTTTTCCGCAGCATGCTTCCAATCTGGAGCAGAAGCAGAATGAGACGGAAAACAAGAAAGTCCACGGAGACGTGGTCAAGTATGGGACAGTCATGCAGGTAAGCCAGGGACCATTCTAGGATCAGAGGTTTAGGGGTGCTGCGCACCCAGACACTTGCCTGACAAGGCAAGAGCAATTTCACTGCTTTGGGGGGGGGTCTTTTTATACCCCGGTCTCCTGGGCGCTACTGGGGGGAGAGGGGGTAGTTTCTGCTTCACGAGCTAGTGGTCATGGCCGACTGCATTGCGAGGGGTCTGCTGGCTTGAGGGTTGCCTGTTCTGCTGCGTCCGGGGGTGGGTGGGATGGGGATGAGTGTGCCGAGGGCTTGGAGCTCGCAGCTCCTTCCCAGGTCCGGGCTATCACCCAGGAGGCATGGAGGCAAGGGTAAGAGCGAGGTGGGTGCGTGAGAACAAATGAATGAGAGCGTGAAAGAGGAAATGTGGGAGGGAGGAATATGAGCTGGAAGAGGGAGGAGATGCAGGTAAGTGGTTGGAGGAAAGGGGTGTCGAGTAGGGATGGGTATGAGGGGTTGGAGGAAGGCGTGAGTGTGGCAGGTCGGAGGGATAGGCGGGGCTGGGCATGTGTGGGGGAGAGTGCATGGAGGTAGTGGGGGTATAGGGAGGTGGGGGTGTATGCGCGGGCTGGATGGAGGAGTGCGTGTGTTTAGGTAAGGTTGAAGGGAGGGGCGGGTTGGTGCATGTGTGTGGGGGGAGTGCATGTGGATGTTTGAGGGTATCGGGGGTGGGGGGGTAAGTGTGCAGGGTAGAAGGAGGAGGGTGTTGGGGTGGAGGGAGGAGTGAGTGTGGGTATGCAAGATTGGAGGTTGGAGCGGGTGGGTGCATGTGTGTGGGGGGGAGTACATGTGGGTGTTGAGGGTATGTATGTGGGGAGTGTGTGTGTGTGAGTGCGGTGGTGGTGTAGGGGGGTGGTAGCAGTGGAAGCGCGCTGGTGTCAGGTGTGTGGGGCAGGGACATCGGGATGGGGGCTGGCCTGTGCTGAGGGTGTCGTCTGGGGGGTCCGGTCCTCCTGGGTATCGGTTGGGCCACCTGGGCCAGGGGGGGGGGCTGCCCCGGGGCGCTTGGGCCCTGGGACTCGTGCTGTGCCTGCCCCGGGGGGGGGGGGGGGGGGGAACTGGTGCCCGGTGGGGTCGGCAGCTGCTGGTCTTAGTCCGCTGGGGCCTGGGCCCCGAGACCACAGGGGGCTCCGGCTGGGTCCGCCTTCTGCCACCTTCTGGGGGGATGCATGTCCATCCCTTTGGGTGGCTGCTGGGGGCCCGGGTCTCAGGCTTTGCGGGCTTCCTCCTCCTTGCAGAGTCGAGGCTGCATCTGCATGACTGCATGATTATAGAGCACCCATTATCATACATGTGACACTGTGATGCTGCTTCCCGTTGCTCTGACTAGGTTGTACCTCTTCTCTGCGTAGTTCTGCGTGTGTTTGTATGATCTGAGGATATTTAAACCACCTGCAGGTCCTCCTGTTTTGTTTTTCAGTAGAGACCTTGGAATGTTGTGGATCCATGCCCCCCCCCACTCTCCCTCCCTCTTCCTCACTCTTCTCCCTCTGTTCCACTTTCTATCATTGCTTCTGTTAATTTTCATTTTTCCCTTGTTAAGCCCAGCAGTATGATATGGAATGCTGTCATAAACGTTTAATTGAAGAAATAAAATGTATAAACAGGATATCAAGGGGAGCCTTGTGTTCATAAAGCTCACCTTTGCAAAGCAAAACTGTTCAACACAATAAAGCAATCAGATTTCCATTCTGCTGCTACCATGCTGGACAGGATAAGTAGAGAAAAACAAAAAGATTCTGAGCCACAACAAAAAGAAAAAATTGGAATTATAAAAGAAACATGTGGTAACAAAAATTTCCGGGGATAATTTCGAGGGAAGACACCTACAGCAGCTCTTCAACATGCAATCAAACAGTATGCAAGTTTCTGGAGTAAACCAGCCCCTTATAGTGAGTACCAAAAATACCAAACAGAACTTTGGACTTTTATTCTACAATGCACACCCCATATAAAACATTAACCAAGATGGTCTTTTTCAATGTATGTAACATAGAGTGAAAATGAGCAATTAGGTAAATGGAATGAAAATGTCCTGCTTAGACAGAAGTCTACTGATACAAGCAGAGTCCGAATTATATGTTGAGAATTGGGGGTGGGGGGGGGGTAAAGAGAACTAAGCATGTGCTTCTGTTAACAGAAGTCTTATCTTCTGACTCTTTACAGTGTCTTTGTAGTCTCCTCTACAACTCACCAGTCCTGCAGGTTCACTCTCCTGTCCTCATCCGTCCTGCTCACAACCCCCCCCCCCCCCCCCCCCCCCCTTCTGTTTTTTTGATACAGCAGCACATGTAGAAGTCATCATTATTCATATATTAATGCTCGTTAAAGGTATAGTCCGAAGTTCCCCCCGTAAAAAAATAAACATTAGACTTCAGCAAGTAAAATCTGTCTCAAACCCGCCTTTGGGCCTCTACTTGCGTGCCGTGGTGCGCTTGAATGCAATTCTCTCCCCCCCTGCCTGTAATTTACTCTTTTGTATTGTTTTGGTCTGGTCGGGACGTTTCTGGGTGCAGATTTCTGTTTATATCAGCAGCCAATGACAGAGCCAAGAGCATGATGCTGTGTGGAAATAAGCTCATGATTGGAGCAGATGTCAGTCACTCCGACTCTCGAAGGGAAAAAAAGAAAGAAGGAAAACACTGTGGATGCACCGAAGAAAAGGTCAGAGCTTCAGATAATGCAGTTTGGAAAACCAGGTTAATAATAGTTTGGCTTGTAGCTGCTTCTGAGCTCTGAAGGAGAAGCTTGAAGCTGAATAGGCTGAGGAACGAGGCGGCCGTTAGCCTGAGAGGGAGGAGCGCTAAGTTTAAATACTGTTGTTTGCAAACAGAAACGCTGGAGGGACTTCGGACTCTACCTTTAAGCTACATAACCACAAAGCAGGCTGTATTATCTGTTATGTATTACTCTTTCCTTGGGACCTAAATGATGCCTCATGTCTGTCTTCCTCTCACTCATGTTGGTTCTGTGAATGAAATCTAAGTATACAAGTACTACCCAAAAAATAAGAATATACGGAAAAGGTTCATGTATTTCTGTAATTCAACTTTAAGGTTGCAATTTACATATTGTATAGACAAGTAATATGCAAATCAATATATTTCAAGCTTTTATTTGTTTGGATGTTGCTGATTAGGACTTGCAGCTTAAGAAAACCTCAAATTCAAAAACTCAAAAAATTAGAATATTGCATATAATCAAGTTGCTGATGACATCACCATCATGGTGCAGGATCAGGGGGATGTGGAGTTGCAGATGACATCACCATCATGGTGCAGGATCAGGGGGATGTGGAGTTGCTGATGACATCACCATCATGGTGCAGGGTCAGGGGGACGTGGAGTTGCTGATGACATCACCATCATGGTGCAGGGTCAGGGGGACGTGGAGTTGCTGATGACATCACCATCATGGTGCAGGGTCAGGGGGACGTAGAGTTGCTGATGACATCACCATCATGGTGCAGGATCAGGGGGACGTGGAGTTGCTGATGACATCACCATCATGGTGCAGGGTCAGGGGGATGTAGAGTTGCTGATGACATCACCATCATGGTGCAGGATCAGGGGGACGTGGAGTTGCAGATGACATCACCATCATGGTGCAGGATCAGGGGGACGTGGAGTTGCTGATGACATCACCATCATGGTGCAGGATCAGGGGGACGTGGAGTTGCTGATGACATCACCATCATGGTGCAGGATCAGCGGGATGTAGAGTTGCTGATGACATCACCATCATGGTGCAGGATCAGGGGGACGTGGAGTTGCAGATGACATCACCATCATGGTGCAGGATCAGGGGGATGTGGAGTTGCTGATGACATCACCATCATGGTGCAGGATCAGGGGGATGTGGAGTTGCTGATGACATCACCATCATGGTGCAGGATCAGGGGGATGTGGAGTTGCAGATGACATCACCATCATGGTGCAGGGTCAGGGGGACGTGGAGTTGCAGATGACATCACCATCATGGTGCAGGGTCAGGGGGATGTAGAGTTGCTGATGACATCACCATCATGGTGCAGGATCAGGGGGATGTGGAGTTGCAGATGACATCACCATCATGGTGCAGGGTCAGGGGGACGTGGAGTTGCTGATGACATCACCATCATGGTGCAGGATCAGGGGGATGTAGAGTTGCTGATGACATCACCATCATGGTGCAGGATCAGGGGGGATGTAGAGTTGCAGATGACATCACCATCATGGTGCAGGGTCAGGGGGACGTGGAGTTGCTGATGACATCACCATCATGGTGCAGGGTCAGGGGGACGTGGAGTTGCTGATGACATCACCATCATGGTGCAGGGTCAGGGGGACGTGGAGTTGCTGATGACATCACCATCATGGTGCAGGGTCAGGGGGACGTGGAGTTGCTGATGACATCACCATCATGGTGCAGGATCAGCGGGATGTAGAGTTGCTGATGACATCACCATCATGGTGCAGGATCAGGGGGATGTAGAGTTGCTGATGACATCACCATCATGGTGCAGGATCAGGGGGATGTAGAGTTGCTGATGACATCACCATCATGGTGCAGGGTCAGGGGGATGTAGAGTTGCTGATGACATCACCATCATGGTGCAGGATCAGGGGGATGTAGAGTTGCTGATGACATCACCATCATGGTACAGGATCAGGGGGATGTAGAGTTGCTGATGACATCACCATCATGGTGCAGGATCAGGGGGATGTAGAGTTGCTGATGACATCACCATCATGGTGCAGGATCAGGGGGACGTGGAGTTGCAGATGACATCACCATCATGGTGCAGGGTCAGGGGGATGTGGAGTTGCTGATGACATCACCATCATGGTGCAGGATCAGGGGGACGTGGAGTTGCTGATGACATCACCATCATGGTGCAGGGTCAGGGGGATGTGAAGTTGCTGATGACATCACCATCATGGTGCAGGATCAGGGGGACGTGGAGTTGCAGATGACATCACCATCATGGTGCAGGATCAGGGGGACGTGGAGTTGCAGATGACATCACCATCATGGTGCAGGGTCAGGGGGACGTGGAGTTGCAGATGACATCACCATCATGGTGCAGGGTCAGGGGGACGTGGAGTTGCAGATGACATCACCATCATGGTGCAGGATCAGGGGGACGTGGAGTTGCTGATGACATCACCATCATGGTGCAGGATCAGGGGGATGTAGAGTTGCTGATGACATCACCATCATGGTGCAGGATCAGGGGGATGTAGAGTTGCTGATGACATCACCATCATGGTGCAGGATCAGGGGGATGTAGAGTTGCTGATGACATCACCATCATGGTGCAGGGTCAGGGGGACGTGGAGTTGCTGATGACATCACCATCATGGTGCAGGATCAGGGGGACGTGGAGTTGCTGATGACATCACCATCGTGGTGCAGGATCAGGGGGATGTAGAGTTGCTGATGACATCACCATCATGGTGCAGGGTCAGGGGGATGTAGAGTTGCTGATGACATCACCATTGTGGTGCAGGATCAGGGGGATGTAGAGTTGCTGATGACATCACCATCATGGTGCAGGGTCAGGGGGATGTAGAGTTGCTGATGACATCACCATCATGGTGCAGGATCAGGGGGATGTAGAGTTGCTGATGACATCACCATCATGGTGCAGGATCAGGGGGACGTGGAGTTGCTGATGACATCACCATCATGGTGCAGGATCAGGGGGACGTAGAGTTGCTGATGACATCACCATCATGGTGCAGGGTCAGGGGGATGTAGAGTTGCAGATGACATCACCATCGTGGTGCAGGATCAGGGGGATGTAGAGTTGCTGATGACATCACCATCATGGTGCAGGATCAGGGGGACGTAGAGTTGCAGATGACATCACCATCGTGGTGCAGGATCAGGGGGACGTAGAGTTGCTGATGACATCACCATCATGGTGCAGGGTCAGGGGGATGTAGAGTTGCAGATGACATCACCATCGTGGTGCAGGATCAGGGGGACGTAGAGTTGCTGATGACATCACCATCATGGTGCAGGATCAGGGGGACGTAGAGTTGCAGATGACATCACCATCGTGGTGCAGGATCAGGGGGACGTAGAGTTGCTGATGACATCACCATCATGGTGCAGGATCAGGGGGATGTAGAGTTGCTGATGACATCACCATCATGGTGCAGGATCAGGGGGACGTAGAGTTGCAGATGACATCACCATCATGGTGCAGGGTCAGGGGGACGTAGAGTTGCTGATGACATCACCATCATGGTGCAGGATCAGGGGGATGTAGAGTTGCTGATGACATCACCATCATGGTGCAGGATCAGGGGGACGTGGAGTTGCTGATGACATCACCATCATGGTGCAGGATCAGGGGGACGTGGAGTTGCTGATGACATCACCATCATGGTGCAGGATCAGGGGGACGTAGAGTTGCTGATGACATCACCATCGTGGTGCAGGATCAGGGGGACGTGGAGTTGCAGATGACATCACCATCATGGTACAGGATCAGGGGGATGTAGAGTTGCTGATGACATCACCATCATGGTGCAGGATCAGGGGGACGTGGAGTTGCAGATGACATCACCATCATGGTGCAGGGTCAGGGGGATGTGGAGTTGAGATGGGGGGGGGGGGGGGGGGGGTAGGGGAGGGGGTGCGGGAGGTAGGGGGGGGGGTGATGGGGGGTAGGGGGAGAGGAGATGAAACGGGGAGGATAGGGGAGAGAGGTGTGACACATAGGGAGGATAGGGGACGTAGAGTTGCAGATGACATCACCATCGTGGTGCAGGATCAGGGGGACGTAGAGTTGCTGATGACATCACCATCATGGTGCAGGATCAGGGGGATGTAGAGTTGCTGATGACATCACCATCATGGTGCAGGATCAGGGGGACGTAGAGTTGCAGATGACATCACCATCATGGTGCAGGGTCAGGGGGACGTAGAGTTGCTGATGACATCACCATCATGGTGCAGGATCAGGGGGATGTAGAGTTGCTGATGACATCACCATCATGGTGCAGGATCAGGGGGACGTGGAGTTGCTGATGACATCACCATCATGGTGCAGGATCAGGGGGACGTGGAGTTGCTGATGACATCACCATCATGGTGCAGGATCAGGGGGACGTAGAGTTGCTGATGACATCACCATCGTGGTGCAGGATCAGGGGGACGGGAGTTGCAGATGACATCACCATCATGGTACAGGATCAGGGGGATGTAGAGTTGCTGATGACATCACCATCATGGTGCAGGATCAGGGGGACGTGGAGTTGCAGATGACATCACCATCATGGTGCAGGGTCAGGGGGACGTGGAGTTGCAGATGACATCACCATCATGGTGCAGGATCAGGGGGACGTGGAGTTGCAGATGACATCACCATCATGGTGCAGGGTCAGGGGGACGTGGAGTTGCTGATGACATCACCATCATGGTGCAGGATCAGGGGGATGTAGAGTTGCTGATGACATCACCATCATGGTGCAGGATCAGGGGGACGTGGAGTTGCAGATGACATCACCATCATGGTGCAGGGTCAGGGGGATGTGGAGTTGCTGATGACATCACCATCATGGTGCAGGATCAGTTGCTAGTTGGGACGTGGTTCAGTAAGGTGGGTTAGGGACATTACCAGGGACCCTGTGCTGGGGTAGATGAGGGTTTAAAGTCTTAGGTGTTTTTGGGAGACTGAGGAGTTTATGGAGAGGAACTGGGAGGGTGTTGTGGACCGGGTGTGTGCCAGACTAACCAAATGGAAATGGCTGCTGCCTCAGCTTTCCTATCAGGGAAGAACCCTCATTGTCAATAACCTGGTGGCCTCGACCTTGTGGCACCGACTGATGGTCCTAACCCCGCCGAGGGGCATGGTTGAGGAACTTCAGTGGACCATGGTGAACTTCTTCTGGTCCGAGTTTCACTGGCTGCGGGCAGCTGAACTGTACCTCCCGGTGCAGGAGGGGGGCCAGGGCCTGGTGGACCCTGCATCCTGGATCTCGGCCTTAAGGCTGACGGCTCAGAAGCTGTAGAGCTGTGGCCTGCCATGGACGGACCTCGCCTTCTTGCTGCTGAGGAGGGCTGGAAGTCTGGGCTTTAATGAACATCGGTTTCTGCTACAGCAGGGGTCCACAGATCTGTCTGGTCTCACACCGTTCTACAGGTCTGTCCTGCAGGCCTGGCAGGTCCTCCGGTTCCAATGAAAGGAGCCTCTGACCGTGGGGATGTGGGTCCTGGAGGAGACTTTAAATGTAGGGATGTGGGTCCTGGAGGAGTCTCTGTAGGGATGTGGGTCCTGAAGGAGTCTCTGTAGGGATGTGGGTCCTGAAGGAGACTTTAAATGTAGGGATGTGGGTCCTGGAGGAGCCTCTGACTGTGGGGATGTGGGTCCTGGAGGAGCCTCTGACCGTGGGGATGTGGGTCCTGGAGGAGACTTTAAATGTAGGGATGTGGGTCCTGAAGGAGACTTTAAATGTAGGGATGTGGGTCCGGGAGGAGTCTCTGGGTGGGGGGGACGGAGGACGTGGTGATGATGCTCACTGGGATGCTGGCAGTTCGGCTCAGGTTGGAGTTTGAGTTTCACAGACTAGCGGAGAAGACTAAAGCATTTGTGGACATATGGGGGGGGGGGGTGGAGGGTGGGGGGCTGTGTTCAGTTGTGAGGAACTCTTTGGTGCTGCATTTCTGAAAGCAGATGTAGCTGTGAAATAGTGGAGCTGCTGTTTCCACCTGGCTTGATTTTTTTTATTTATTATCTGTTCTTGTTTATTTATTTATTTGTTTGTTTTTTTTCTCTTTCTTTGCATTGAAGTAGCTTGGTGGTTGGTTTACAGTTTTTCTCAATTGCTAAAACTCTGAATCCCATTTTAAAAGCCAATTTTTTTAGAATCCTAAACTGAGGTATTGCATCAGTCTCCTTGGCCCAGTATTTCAAACATAATCCACCAGGATTAATCCAGGTGGATTGGATTTTTTCCAGATCTGATCAGAAATTGGGTATTTCAAACGAGATTTAATCCTGAAGATTTAAATCCAGATCTGTGAATCCAATCCTACCTTTAATCCAGATTTTTTGCTCTTTTGGGTATTTCAAAAGTTTGGGCCCAAATCTGGATTATTTTGATCCTGAAAATGGGGATTAAAATAATCCCACCTCAGAGGTGGATGTGAGGAGGATCTTGAGGTGGAAAACAATGAGGTTGCAGCTGCAGTCACTAACTACACATCTTTCACTCTGAATCTGTTACATAAATCTGCTCCTTTCATACTGAAGAAATAATATGATATATTTTTAAAAATGAAATGTTTCATACGCATTGTGATGGAGCCAAATTTACAACAAACATAGTGCTCTTGTTTCTGCTAAGTAAATTATTTTTGCGTGACACCTGTTTTTCACTTTTAAGATTTGAAGAGTGTAACCACATTTGAAGCGGCGTCCATGGACAACATTTTTTGTTCCAGCGATGCGCTAAATTACTCACTATGTGGACCACTCAAAGCGCTTTAGGCAATAATACAGTTCCAACCCTTTCAAACTTGTTCTGGAAAGCGGTCTTTTGTCTCTTATACCGTTATCATCCAGACAAACGCCTCCATGTCATTAAAGAGGAAATGTTGCAGCACGTTGTTTAGGCTGAATGCACAAGAAAATGTCCCAACACCGCTGTATATTTCAGAACTTTCATTACTCTGCCTGGTGCATTCATTTATTCGTTGCTGCCGCTTTCTGCTATCTACAAAAGCCAAATGTTCTCTTCTTCTTCACTTTCTGACATCACAATAACAATGAACAGCACCCCTTAGTGGCGACCCGCAAACATGATTTCACATCACTACAACAGGGATGAAAGGATGCCTGTGCAACAAACGACACATCTACATTTCCCTAAATCTGAACGTAGCTGTGATTGCAGTCCATCATTTAAAATAAGTAAACAAAATCTGCACATAGCTCAGAATTTAGTGACAGTTACAGACGAATCCTGCAAAGTTCAATTTCTGTCACAAAGTAAACATGTTGACGCTCCATAAATAAAAATGTTTGCATGAATAATTGATAACCATGTTTCATTTTCACATAAATTTATTAGTTTAACTGCTTGTCAAGCATCTTAATCTTCACCTTCACCTCTTCTTGCTGAGCTGAGTGAGTCCGTCCCTTTCAGAGGATATTCTGCTGCTGAGTCTGCTCAATAAGTTTCTTTTACTCAAGATCTCCATTTCTGCACTTCTTGTTGCCAAATAACAAAACCCTTTTATTATTGAGCTTCCTTGATTTGTGTCTTGGTTATTAAAATCATTTATTAAACATCTTTATTGGTATGGAAATGTTAAAAGTAGCCTACTTACAGACCGCTCTGTTTCTCAACTACAGCTTCTCTGTAGCTGAACAAACGTCTGAGTTAAAGAAGAAAAAGAAATCTGACTGCCAGAGTTGTTTCTCTGTTTGCAGTGATGATTTAGCGTCAGCGTTGACTGATACATGATCATATTGATCAGACACATGCTCATGACAAGTCCTTTATGTCATCATTTCCTGTTTCCTGTCAATGATCCAGTGGGAGGGACAGATTTGTAAATCTACATCTAACAGGATCAGGATCATTTTGATCCAATCCACCAAAGTACTGAAATATCCAGATTAGAGTTGCACGGTACCAACGGTACCCACGGTACCCCACGCTACCAGATCATAACGGTTCCTACTATACTAGAATTTATACACGACGGTACTACCGTGGATTACTACAACCCGGTCCAGTTTAGCTAGTAGCGTCCGTCTCTACTCTCTTCCCTGCTTCTCTCACTGCATGCTTCTCCCTGTCAACAAACCCACATGGCAGCTACTGCAACCTAACCAAACAGCTGCTGAATGATTGGCTGTTTGCCGCTTACTGGTGACGTTCATGGATATGATAGGCTGTTTACGCACGTTGGCTCCGCCCGTCTGTAAACTGATGGCTGTTCGTATGTTTCTACCGGCAAGAAGGAAGTCCATGAAGACAGCTCCGCTTCTTAAAAAAAAAAAAAAAAAATCGGCGAAAAACAAAACAAAACAACAAGCGGTCTCGTTGTGCACATGCAGCCTCGTTGTGCACATGCAGCCTCGTTGTGCACATGCAGCACTAACACGAAGCACACACTCGGCATGGCAGAGAACGGCGAGTCTGCCGCGGCGACAGCGGCGGGAGTGGCACCAGTGGCACCGCAAATCTTGCTCAAAAAACCAAACTCCAAAAGTCACATTTGAAACTATTATGGCTTAAAACAAGGCACAGACGGTAAAGTAGTAGACGACAGCCGTCCACTGTGCAGGCGCTGCCACCAAGCTATAGGAGCCAAAGGAGGGAACACATCCAACCTCAAAAAACACCTGCAGTGTCGTCACCCAGACTTGTATGTCAAATACCAGATTAGTAGGCCCTGTTTATTTGCTCATTAGCTAATATTAATAGCCTATAATATTATAATTACATTATATGCCCCGTGTACAGGCTGAGGAATGAAGAGTTAAAGGGTGTCAAAGTATAAGGCACCTAGAAAATGCATAAACATATTATTTCATTAGTTATTACAGGGAACCAGTTCCTGTTTATTGTATTTTGTCCTCTGTAGTTTACAGACCCTTTCCAAAAAAATAGATTAGAATAAACACCTTTTCCATGATATTCTAATTTTTTGGAAAAGGTCTTTATAGAACTGAGCTACAGTTCAATGAAGTAGCCTTTGATATGCCTTTGCACAAGTTCTATTCTACTTCAAAGAATACCTCAAAATTTGACTGGACAAACAATCAGTGGATCTGTTTTTTTTTTTTTTAAGTATTTGATAAATGTTGTTTATAACCATATTTGTTTCAGTCTAATTCTTACTTCACAAGTGTTATGTTTATTATGCACCAAACAGCATTATAAGTAACAAGTATGTATAACTTGTACAAACAAATTGCAGTTCATATAAGGAATAATAATTAAAAAAGGGTGCGGTATCGTGATACTACCCGGAACCGTGATACTTTGTCTGGTATAGTATCGTGGTTACTCATTTTGGTATCGTGACAACTCTAATCCAGATATCAATCTGAGATCCGTGGACCTGAATCCAGGGATTTGGAAATCCAGATCATTTTGATCTGGATTCAAATTTTTGAAATACTGGGCCGTTGTGATCCAAACCTAAAGCACGTTTCACATCACAGGACCCTGCTTGCAAACACATTTGCATTGTGATGCACTTGCTGTGCAAAATGGTAAACACATGTTACACACTTTGATCACAACAAGACACAGATGTAACAGGTAAACACAGTGATTAAGAATTGATTTCACCTTTGGATGATGATGAGGGAACCAACATAAACCAGCTGAGGAAGCTGTGGGACGTCAAGATTTTGCAACGGATGGAGGAAATCAGAGAGGAAGAGTACACATAAAGGGTGGTCGCAGAGGTGGTGGAGGATGGGGATGTGGGAGGGGGCAAAATCAGGTCCCATGCAGAGCCTTTATTTCAGATGAAAGCCATGCAGCTGTGATCAACCATGTTGTTTCCTCTGCCAAGGAGGTTATGATTTTGGTAGCGTTGGTTTGTCTGTCTGTCACCAACTTTACGGAAAAAGTTCTGGATGGATTGACCTGAAATTTTCACCAACTGTGAGCCTCAGCCCAAGGACGAACCCATTACATGTTGGTGGTGATCCGGATCACCTTCTGGATCGAGGAATGTTCTGAAGGATTCTTTATCATTGTGAGATCTGCTTGGTGGAAATCTGTGCTCTCCGAGTGCTTTTCTAGTACCTTATGTTAGGAGTTCTCTGTGTTGTGACATGATGCATTTGACCTGATGTAAATAAAAAAAAAACATTTTGACAGCATGATGTTCTGAGAACTCTGCTTTCATTTTTTCCTTCTAGTGTTTCCTGATTGCTCTGTAGTGTTCTACATGTTACTGTGCTTGGGACATGATTTTGCAACAGTGTCGCTTTTTGAGGCCAGGTGATGCTGTTTTGAGTCAATAACTTTCTTTTGCAGCAAGAAGCAGAGGTTTTGGGAAAGTTATTTGAGTTATGGGATTAGTGATTAAAGTTGTAGTGGAGCTATAGAAACTGAGTAGTTGTTATAACGTATGGCCCTGCCCCTCTGAACCACCACTCCACCATGATGCATGCCATTATTTTTTATTTATTTATTTATTTATTTTCTTTCTGGAATGCGCCGCAAGTTGGCTGCAGTTTGTAACAGCTCTCTCTTAGCCTTTGAGTTTTTTTCAAATATAGTTGTCTTTTTTATTGACATTACTTGTAAGATTAGGTTTTTCTGGGAGTATTGGGAGGAGTAGATTTTCCATCACATATTTGGCTTTTTTCACTACTTGTTATGATGTGTATCCATGGCAACGGAAAAATTGCTAATCACCGGGATCAACTGTTAAATCTGTCCCAAATCAAGATTATTAGCAAAATAAGTCAAATCCCAGTGGAGTTAAAGAGAAAGAGAAGAGGATGCAGGGCAGGGGTAAGGCAGAGAGAAAAACGGTGGAGATTTAAACCGTTTCTTCCACCTGTTGTGATGGGTAACGTGAGATCACTAGCTAACAAGATGGACCAGCTTGAAGTGCTAACAAGGTCTCAGAAAGAGTTCAGAGAATGCAGTATCATGTGTTTCACTGAGACATGGCTGCATGAACACATCCCGGACTGTAATGCGTCTGTACACGGCTTCAAGACGGTCCGTGCAGACCGAAATAAACAGCTCAGCGGGAAGCGGAAGGGAGGTGGAATTGCAGTGCTGGTCAATCAGCGTTGGTGCCATCCAGGACACGTCACTGTCAAGGAGAAGATCTGCACAAGAGACATTGAACTGTTAGCTGTGAGTTTCCGTCCATATTATTTACCCAGAGAGTTTGCCTGTGTTATTCTGGTAGCGGTTTATATAATACCAGGTACCGCACCAGAGACAGCCTGTGATGTCATCAGCTCCGTCGTGGCTAAACTACAAACACAGCATCCAAACTCATTCATGGCGATCTCTGGAGACTACGTTACCAACTTTCCAGCAGTTTGTCAGCTGCTCCACCAGAAAAAATAAGATGTTGGACTTATTTTATGCAAATACTAAGAATGCATACAGCTCCTCTGCCCTGCCTCCTTTAGGAAGATCAGATCATAATCAGGTTCTTCTCACCTCCACCTACAAGCCCATCGTTCAGCAGCAACCAGTCATTAGGAGGATGATTAAAACCTGGTCTACTGAGGCTGAAGATGCTCTGAGAGGGTGCTTTGAGGCCACAGACTGGAATGTCCTCTGTGAACCTCATGGAGATGACATCAACACCATGACTGAGTGTGTGACAGATTACATAAACTTCTGTGTGGACAACATCGTTCCAACAAGAACAGTGAGGTGCTTCCCCAATAACAAACCCTGGATCACCAGTGACCTGAAAAAGCTGCTGAACATCAAAAAGAAAGCTTTCAGGGATGGAGACAGGGAGTTACTGAAGACCACACAAAAACAACTGAAAACACAGACTAAGAAGTGAAGGAGGACGACAGGAAGAAGTTGGAGAGCAGCTCCAGCAGAACAACGTGAGGGATGTGTGGTCGCGAATGAAGAAGATCACTGGCTTCAAGTTAAAGGGGGACCAGACTGATGGAGGTCTGGACAGAGCTAACAAACTGAATATGTTCTTCAATAGGGGATTATCACGCTTACCGGAAGTTCCCGGATTTTGGCACTTCCTCTTCCGGGCCATGTTGACGACAGCCGTTCCTGCTCTGTTTTACTGTTTAAATCGTATAAACTCCAAACATACTTAAGTTTTCATTCCAGACTGAAGTGATACTGGATCAAAAGCTGGATCAAAGCGATCGATTCGCCGCGGTGAAGGGCCGAACTTTATAATAAAACACACGTTTGTCTGTCGCCGGTGGGGCACAACACCGGCACTTCACAGCATGCTAGCATTAGCCAGCTAGCGTTTACTGACGTGCTTAACATTGTGCGTCTTAAAACACACAATCATCTGAAAATCGAGTCTGTACCCCCCCGTTTCCAGTGGAACAACTGGGGACTGCCAAGAAAGGAGACGCTTTCAGATGCTTGTGTGTTTTTAGCCGCACAAAGTTAGGCAGGTCATCGAGCTGGCTAATGCTAACCTGCTAACAGTAGTCCGCCAGCTACTACTCTGTTAAACTTTGTAAATCGGATAAACGCCAATGCCAAGTTTTCATTCCAGACTGAAGTGATGCTAAGGAAGAAGTGGATCAAAACGACCGATTCGCCGCGGTGAAGGACCGAACTTTATAATAAAACGACACACGTTTGTTTGTGGCCGGCAGACTGCGCAGTCGTATTAGCAGGCTAGCATTAGCCAGCTCGATAACGTCCCTAACTTTGTGCGGCTGAAAACACACAAGCATCTGAAAGAGTCTCCTTTCTTGGCAGTCCCCAGTTGTTCCACTGGAAACGGGGGGGGTACAGACCCAATTTTCAGATGTATGTGTGTTTTAAGACGCACAAAGTTAAGCACGTCGGCAAATGCTAGCTGGCTAATGCGAGCATGCCGGTGTTGTGCCCCACCGGCTACAAACAAACATGCTACGTTGTTGTATTATGAAGTGCGGCCCTTCACTCTGGAGAATCGCTTTGATCCACTTCTTCCTTAGTATCACTTCAGTCTGGAATCAGTGAAAATTTAAGTAGGGTTGGCGTTTATTCATGTTATTTACGAAGTAAAGCAGGGACATTGAACTGGGCCAGAAGTGAGCCGTCTAAGTGTTTCAAACCGGAAGTTCAGAACACGGAAGCATGATAATCCCCTATAGGTTCAGTTCCCCCCCTGCCGACAACCCAACACACCACACACCCTCCATGAGCCCACAGCTTTCCTGTCCCACCTCCACTCTGTCACCCTGCACCTCAGTCATGGACCTGAACACAGCCTCCTCTCCCTCCACATCATGGCATCCTGAGACCTCTTTTGCCTCCACCTCCATCCTGACTGTCTCCTCTGACCAGGTCAAGAAACAACTAGAGAAACTGAACCGGAACAAGGCTGCAGGTCCAGATGGTGTCAGTCCCAGAGTTCTCCAGACCTGCTCAGAACAACTATGTCCGGTTCTCCAGCACCTTTTTAACACCAGCCTGAGACAGAACAGAGTTCCTGTGCTGTGGAAAACATCCTGTCTTGTTCCAGTCCCTAAAAAACCACAACCAGCTGAACCAAATGACTACAGACCAGTTGCCCTGACATCTCACACCATGAAAGTCCTGGAGAGACTCTTACTGGCTCACCTCAACAAGCAAGTGAACACCTTTCAGGACCCATTACAGTTCGCATATCGTAATGGGCTTGGGGTTGAAGACGCCATCATCTTCTTGCTTCAGAGAGCCCACTCTCATCTGGACCAGTCAGGCAGCACGTTGAGGGTCATGTTCTTTGATTTTTCAAGTGCCTTTAATACTATTCAGCTGCTTTGCTATGTGAGAAGCTCCATAACTTCCAGGTGGATCCTCCACAACCACCTGGATTTACAACTACCTAACAAACAGACCACAGTTTGTGAGACTGAAAGGTTGTGTGTCTTAGATGGTGATCAGCAGCACTGGAGCACCACAAGGAACTGTACTCTCACCATTCCTCTTTACACTGTACACCTCAGACTTCCAGTACAACTCTGATCCTGTCATCTGCAGAAATACTCTGATGACTCTGCAGTTGTGGGGTGTATCAGTGATGGACAAGAAGCCGAGTACAGAGAACTGGTCAGTCAGTTTGTGAAATGGTAACAATCAGCTCATCTTAGATACCAGCAAGACTAAAGAGATGATTGTTGACTTCAGGAGGAGCAAGAATAAGCAGCATAGTCCTGTCTACATCCTGGAAGAGGAGGTGGAGGTGGTGGAGAACTACAAATACCTGGAGTTCAGCTGGACAACAGACTCGATTGGAAATGCAACACTGACTACATCTACAAGAAAGGTCAGAGCAGACTCTACTTCTTAAGGAAGCTGAGATCATTCAACGTCTGCACCAAGATGTTGCAGATCTTCTATAAGTCTGTTGTGGAAAGTGACATCAGCTTTGCAGCATCTGCTGGGGAAGCAGCATCAGAATCAGAGACTTGAAGAAACTAAACAAGCTGATCCAGAAAGCTGGTTCTGTGCTGGGGAGAACTCTGGAGCCGCTGGAGCTGATCGTTCAGAAAAGAATGCTGCACAAGCTGATGAAGATGATGGAGGACACTTCCTCCTCCTCATTCATTTAATTTTATTTCATTTCATTATAAAGACCTTTCCTTCACAAGCAGCCGTACACAGTTGGGAGCAGTCATGTGGAACATGTCATGCAGTATAACAGTCGTCTGTACCCGTGAACATGAACCAGACTCTACCACCCTGGATCAGATTGTGCTTTTTTGCTGTGCATATGCTAAAGTGTCTTTGCCTAGACTAGCGCTCAAGCTTTACTCGTGGTGTTCTACGTCACCGACATCTGTCTGACTCTGACAGCTTATTTTGGTCTTTCACAAATCAAATTCACCCTCATCACTGTTTTCTATCTCGTAGATAAACACGTTAAAGCCTTGCATGTGTTTATTGATGGCTCACAAATGTTCTCTTTATTAGCAGCACAACAGCTGGGCATACAAAAGGCAAACTAACATGTCTCTAACATAAACAGTGCAACATGACAAATGTTACCACATTACAAACTGATTGTGAAGACTAAATAATTCACAATACATCAGCCGCATGTCTCCATAGAGGACAGAGGTAAGCGGTCCAGATTACTGTCCCTCTCTGATCCATCCAGCTCAGACAGGTCCAGGACGGCTAGGCATTAAATGATCCCGATACTGCCCTTCTCTTCTTTTCTCCAATGTTAAAACTCCTGACTGCTCTCGTGTTGCTGTACAACAAACATTAGTGTTGTAGTACTCGAGATCGGTCTTGGTCTCGAGACCATTTTTTTTAGGTTCTCGGTCTCGTCTTGGTATCGACAGCATTTTGTCTCGGTCTTGTCTCGGTCTCGGACAGGGCGGTCTCGGGATTTTTGAACGAGACCGGTTGAGACCACTGCTGATCGGCTTTTTGTCCATAACTTAGCTGCTGATAAGAGGAAAAGGAGCCTCTTAAAAACAGCGAATGACAACTTAAAGGTGCCATGACATCAAATTTCACTTTTCTGGGGTTTTGGGTGTATAATATGATCTGTTGTGCACTGATGAGTTCATGTGAATGTCCAGAGTGAGAATCAAAGTTCCTGTTTATGGTCTGTCAGCTTTGTCTCTCTGCTCAGAAACAGTTGAATCAGACAGCAGCTTATCATTCTACGTAGTTCTATCATTCTACGTAGTTCTATCATTCTACGTAGTTCCATCATTCTACGTAGTTCCATCATTCTACGTAGTTCCATCATTCTACGTAGTTCCATCATTCTACGTAGTTCCATCATTCTACGTAGTTCCATCATTCTACGTAGTTCTATCATTCTACGTAGTTCTATCATTCTACGTAGTTCCATCATTCTACGTAGTTCTATCATTCTACGTAGTTCTATCATTCTACGTAGTTCCATCATTCTACGTAGTTCCATCATTCTACGTAGTTCTATCATTCTACGTAGTTCCATCATTCTACGTAGTTCCATCATTCTACGTAGTTCTATCATTCTACGTAGTTCTATCATTCTACGTAGTTCCATCATTCTACGTAGTTCTATCATTCTACGTAATTTAATTGCTCCAATAAGAGCACACTATCAAGTAAACAGCGCCCCCCCTCTCTCTCTCCTAACGGTTTATGCACCGCCCCCCCCCCCCCCCCCCCTCCCCTCCCTGTCTGATTCAGCTGCATGTATGGAGCTAGTAGTAACTTCTGTGCAGTCAGGTCTGGGTTTTCAAACAAATGGATTTAAAAGCAAACTTCTGCAGCAACACTGAGGGAGGGGGCCACAACCTTGTCATTACCTGTAAGTTTATTTATTTTCTAAATGCTGTCTTGTCTGATAAACGTAGCTCACACTGTCTGAAGTGCCCATGTTGCTAGCAGTTAGCCTTTAGCAAACTCCGACCGCAGCTTGACCTAGATTCTCCAAATAAGGTCATAGCCAATAAGGTGTAGCCAATCAAAATGAAGTCAACGTGGTCTCCGGGTAAAGCTCCATATCATCACCGGACCCAACTGTATTACTGAGGAAGTGAGGTCTGGCGTTTCAAAACAATACTCCACTGTAAAAAATGCCGTTTTTTTCTTTGGAGTATTTACATATGCAGTAATGCCAACAACATAAACTAGTTTTTAACTGCTATGTCATCACTCCTATAAAAGCATCGGTAGTGTTACGTCTCCCTGCAGCTGCACTGTGACCAAGCGCCTCCTGCGCACACCTGCAGAGATGCGCGAGCCGACAGGAGGAGAGCGGCTGTGTGAACTTGTAAGCATGACTGTAGCTACCATTGCCATACCATAGCATACCGAGGTCTGGACCAGGACCTCAGTATTTATAATAAAATTAACCAAAAAACCATGAAGCTCAAAAGCATTTACCCGAAAAGACGATTTCTGTGCGGATTGATACTGAAATAGTGATTCTTCCCCGACCAACCACCTGTATAAGCCCCGTTTCCACCCGCGGGTCTGGGTCGGGTCAGGTCGGGCCAGGCCGGATCGGGTGGGTTTTGGTACGGATGTGTTGATTTCACGCTGCGTCCCCACAGCAACCTGTACCCACTCTGGAGGCGCTGGACAGCGCTGCTACGTGATCACATGACATCATCGCTGTGCAACGCTGTTTAACCAAAACACCGCAGCACACATGACAGAAACAGAAAGGAGTCACCCCGGCTTTGTTTTTACGCTTGGTCACGCGGGAAGTGGGATTTTTCAACAAATCAGTGTATTGCTTTGCGTTAGCTCCACCTCTTTGGTCCGGATCGGTTAGATCAGTACCCCCTACCGAAGGGTGCCAAAAAAGTAGGCCGGGTCGGGTCGGATATAAGGGTACCCGTCCCAGTTTTTATCTGTGGAGACGCAAAAAAACGTGGACCGATCCGGCCCGACCCGCTGGTGGAAACGGGGCTTTATAGAACTGATTCTCAAGCTAAATCTGATTCCACATTTATTATCACCGATGAACACCGTGAAAACTAAATCGTACAAATAGGTTTGAACTACTTCTTCCGCCTGCCAAGCCGCAAAGCACCGCATCATCAGCTGTTCAGTCACTGATCAGAGATCGATCATCCACACAGCAAATCCCCGTTATTTTTTCAGACTTCAGGTATGCAGAGTAATTATTTCACATCAGAGATCATTAAGAACATCTTACCTGCAACAGTGATGCTTAGCAGGCTCATTATTGTCTCCAGGTTAATGTAGAGTTTATATTTACTGAACAAACTCCCTGTTTGCGCATTTGTGATTGAGTCTACATGGTTCTCACCTCATGCAGCGTGCGTGTTTACTTCAGGTTCGTTGTAAATCTGAATTTTGTTTGATTATAAACTTTTTTTTAGTAGTGATTATATCATTTCATGTTTGTGCAAACTGTCTCATTACTAAACAAAATAGTTCTTTGTAAAACTTTTCAACATTGTGAGTATGATGATGATGATGATGATGATGCAGAAATTTCAGATGATATGCAGAACTTATATAGGCCTACATATAGGAGTAGGCTACTTATACTGTTGTCATTAGTTCTAAAACAGACACTGAGATTAAAAAGAGACCAAATGACAGAAAATAAGAAGAGATTTCTCCCAACTTGGCAATAATTAAAATTGATGTTTGCCAAAATTTATTAGTTTATAGTTTATTTAATTCATAGTGCTGCTTTCAAAACAACAGAACAACGATTAATTTTTGTTGTCATATTTGTTTAACAGTTAACTTTAAAAAACCCTCACATTTTGATGTTTTGTTATGATTTTTCTTTGATATTTGTGTCCTTGGTCTCGGCTTGGTCTCGGTCCGTAAAGGTCTTGGTCTTGTCTGGGTCCGGCCCCTAAAATCTTGACCTTGTCTTGGTCTCTGTCTGTGAAAGTCTTGGTCTCGACCTCTAAATGTCTTGACCTTGTCTTGGTCTCGGTCTGTAAATGTCTTGACCATGTCTTGGTCTCGGTACTCCCTGGTCGCGGAAATGTTTTGGTCTCGGTTGGTGCGGTCTTGACTACAACACTAACAAACATGGCGGCACAGCTCCTCTTAAAACTGTCACGTGACTCCTCAAGCTCTGTTAATAGGACAACAAATCTCCTGGAAACGACAGCTTGACAGGAGAGTTTTATACACTAAGCCTTTACAAAAGGCCATCTACCACCATCACTACAGCAAGGCCCAATAAAAATAGTTCCAAACTAAAAAAAAGGGAAATATTGACATTTATATTTCTGAATAACAATACCAAAATATTTGCTAAAATTTTTGTAGAGAGACTAAAGACAGGACATTATTTTTTTTTTTTTTTTTTTTTTTTTTTTTAAGGATTTTTGGGCACTAGTGGCCTTTATACAACAGTATACAGCGACAGGAAAGGGGCAGAGAGAGTGGGGAGTGACATGCAGCAAAGGGACCTGGACCGGGAATCGAACCGGGGCCGACTGCGCTGAGGAGCTGTAGCCTCTGTTCATGGGGCGGCTGCTCAACCAACTGAGCTAATCACCGCCCCAGACAGGACATTATTGATGAGGAGCAGTCGGGATTCATGGCAGGTCGATTCATTATGAATAATGTAAGGTTCATTCTTGATGTGATGGAAGAGTGGGTTTATTGTTGATAACAGTCTTGTCTTATTTGTCAAATTTTAAACAAAGCATTCGATCCAGTCTGTCATCAGTTCATGCTCCAAACTTTGGATGTGGAGAGCGATTTGTCAGTGCAGTTGAGTCTTTACAACACTGTACCAGCTCTGTCAAACATTCTCATGGAACAACTCCCAGGTTCTGGATACGAGGAATCAAACAAGGCTGCCCCATCAGCCCAAACAGCCAGTGGCACAGATGACAGCCACTCGCAGTAAAAGACTCCCAGGGCATCGGTGCTTTTGGTAAAGAGTTGAAATTATTATTATTTTTATACATATACTGTTTAGATCTCCGAGGGGAAATCAGGGCTCTGCATTTCACCATCTCTGTACATTACTACCGGAGAGCAGTGGGCTGCTACTTAAAGCGCCTGGGGAGCAGTTGGTGGGGGTTAAGGACCTTGCTCAGGGGTCCACGGTGGTTCACCAATGTCGTGTCGGGGACCCGAACCCGGGTCTCCCACGCCAAAGCCCGCAACATTACCACGAGGCCACCTACTCCCCAAAAAAGATCTCCGCTGGCTGATGATACGGCTTTATTTATGAATAGTCATACTGTGCAGAGGTTTTGCATTGCATGAATGAGCTCTGAGGTTTCCAGGTTTCCGTCTGTTCTGCTTCTCATCGTGTCTCTGTTTGTGTGTGCAGCTGCTCCACATGAAGAGTAATAAATACCTGACGGTGAACAAACGGCTGCCGGCGCTGCTGGAGAAGAACGCCATGCGCGTCACTCTGGACGGGACTGGAAACGAAGGCTCCTGGCTCTTCATCCAGCCCTTCTGGAAGCTCCGAGCCAACGGAGACAACGTAATTACACCACCATCAGACCCCATTAGCACTCCTCATTTATTTACTTTTTGAATAGATGTCAGCAAACAATCTGTACAGATTGTTGATCATAGCCATTTGTCATACAGTAATATAATCCTAAAATATGGTGAACCCAAACCCACCAAGGAACCACTTTGGAGGATCAATTTACAGATTTAAATTGCATTCAATAACTGATCATTTGAAGTTGAACAAAACCAGGAAAGCAGTCAGAGCTCAGACCTCTGCAGGAGCTGCTTCTCACCGCACCCCCCCCACCCCACGCTGTGTCCCCATGTCTCACAATGACACACAATTCAATTCTTAAAGAATTCCTGGATCCAAACGGTGATCCGGATCAGGTTGTCCTTGTACCGTTATCCACATTCCCTCCAAATCTGTGCTGTATGTTTGAGTTATTTAGCTAGCAGGCAGACAGACCTACAGACAGACAAACACCGGTCGTTACATTGTCCCTTTAAAGGCCATCCCAGCTATTCTTCAACCAGCTTTGGGGCGTTATGATTTCAGCTTGCAGCCCTTATGAAATCAACTTTGATGTTGATGAAGCTGAACTGTAATGCTGAAACGGTTGAACATGTTAAACCAGAATGCTTTGAAAATGGTTAAAGATGAATAAAAACAGCTGAAATGGCATTTAAAGAGTCCTTTAAATGTTCCTAAACTCTGGGCTCTGTAAAGTCTGTTAACCATGAGTGGAAGTCTTTTTTCTAGTTGTGTGTGTGGTAAATCTGCTGCAGGTGGTGGTTGGAGACAAAGTTATCCTAAACCCGGTGAATGCTGGTCAGCCACTGCACGCTTCAAACTATGAACTGACTGACCATCTGGGATGCAAAGAGGTGAGACTCACCGACGCTGTTCACACAAACCTGCCGTAACTTTCACCACAGACAGAAAGAGTCCTCATCTCAGCCATGAAATCACTCATCTGCAGGGGAAATTGGCCATTTTGGATTAAAAATGGTGACCTACATGAATCATGGAGATCCAATGAAGAATTAAAAAAAGGGGGGGTACTGAGTTCTTTGATTAAGAACTAAAAAGCCTGATGTTATTTATTTATGTGGCTCATATGACAGTATGCCATCGCTGCTCTCTATGTCACACTCACAGACAGTTAGTAGATAAATAATAGTTAGTATAATAATAATAGTATAATAGTAGATTAATAATAGTTAGTAGATAAATAATAGTTAGTATAATAATAATAGTATAATAGTAGATTAATAATAGTTAGTAGATAATAGCCTGCGCGCTGCTCAAAGTTGATGTGACCGTCATCACAAGTAAATGAACTTCCACCAGCGCCGCGGACAGAGCATGCATCAGAAAAAAAAGAAGAGAGGCAGTCTAACAACATCACAACAATGAATTTCCCTGTTGGGATGAAAAAAGTATTTTTCATTTCAGAAGACACGTCAACCACAAATATCTGAGATTTAAAAGTCTTTTTCACGAATGTGTTCATTTTCTCTCTCTCCCTCTCCTCCACACACACAAACACACACAGTATATACATATATACATATATATATATATATATATATATATATGCTAGGGATGTAACAATAATCGATAAAAAGATTCTGTAAATTGGGACATAACTCCCTGACATGATTATGACCGTTTCAGATTGTAATGATGGTAAAACGGTGATTGTGGTTCTGGTAAAACCTGCCAGTGATGCTCATCAGCAGTAAAGCAGCATCAGTCCCTCACACACAGTTTCCATGTTTGTCCTCTGAAACATGGAGGAAGAACCGCATGGAAGCTCTGCACATGTTTCCCTCTGAAAGGACAAAGTCTGAAGTCTGGATGTATTCTGGATGCTGGGAGAAACGTTCTTATTTCTGTATTTGTGGTATTATGTGAATGTTTAATCTGGTCGTGTTGCTGTGAGATGAACGTGTGATTTCTACTTCGGTCATGAAACAGTTAAAGTTTCCTTTCTGGACCAGTTCCTCTGAAATCTGTCAGACTGGATCAGGTCTGAGCTCTGAATGTGCAGGAAAGGATTCTTGGTTCTGATCTAAATCTTGCATAAAGCCATGAACCTCTTCTGGTCATAGATGCGTCTTTAATGCACGTTTCTATGTGTGATGTCTACGTGTTACACCAGCAGGAAGTCCAATGTGCTCATTACTATTTTTTTTCATTGAAACTTGGTGAAAAGGTTTCAGTGTGTGTATGAGAACGCTTTGAACATGATTTCACCAATACGGAATAATATCAATAACTGTGATGATTTTGGTCACACGTGAAATTTTCACATGGTTACATGCCTAGTTCCAGTTTGGATCTGTGTGACACCAGCTCTGGAGGTGAGAGGGGTCCAGCCTGGTGGTGGTGATGCTCTGAAATGAAAACACCCAAACTTAGCCTGGTGGTGATGGTGTGTGTTTGTGTGTGCGTCTCCTTGCAGGTGAACTCGGTGAACTGCAACACCAGCTGGAAGATCAACCTGTTCATGATGTTCAGCGACCACAGAGAGGAGGTCCTGAAAGGAGTGAGCATCTAGCAGTAGTGCTAACATGGTCTTCCCTGTCATGGTCAAATCACTTTGTGTTGCAGATTTTCTACCTTAAATCTCTCAGCCACAGAAAAATATTCGGTTTGATGTTTGATTCATCTTTTCCAACTGTCGTCCTCATTTCTGTCTTTTACTGTTTAATACAGATGAAGCTGTGTAACCATGATGTGATCCTGCTTTGTGTGTGCGTGTGTGTGTGCGTGTGCGTGTGTGTGTGTGCGTGTGCGTGTGCGTGTGTGTGTCAGGGTGATGTCGTGCGTTTGTTCCACGCTGAGCAGGAAAAGTTTCTGACCTGTGACGAGTATAAAAGCAAACTGCACGTTTTCCTGCGAACAACTCTGAGGCAGTCGGCCACATCTGCAACCAGCTCCAATGCTTTGTGGGAGGTTGAGGTACACACATGCACGCGCACGCACACACACATATATGTAGTGAGGCCACCTTTGGGGTCAAAACACCCCATTTTTGGGGACACAAGTAGTTGTGGTGTTCTGTTATGGCATAGAAAGATCACTGGGTTTGTTTAATCAAGCTTCCCAGTAAAGATGTTTGCCTTTTGATTTACACATGATACATCATGAAAAGAAGCAACCGTTTTTGTGGGAGATAGTTACACACACACACACACACACACACTATATCGTTCATACACACACACACATATATATATGTGTGTGTGTGTATATATATATACCAACCTAACTTACACAAACACCAGCAGATGAAACACACACGAGCATTAACACACACCTCTGAACTGTGCATGCTGATTGGTCCATCAGGTTGTCCATCATGACCCGTGCCGTGGGGGGGCGGGGCACTGGAACAGCCTCTACAGATTCAAGCACCTGGCCACTGGGAACTACCTAGCTGCTGAGGTAACCATGGCAACCTGCAGGGTGAATGCAGGAAAACTGTTTTGCTTGTCCTCCCATCTCAGACCGCGCCCACATGCTACACCCGCCCGCACTCTTAGATCCTCCTCCTCCATTAGTCTCACTGAACCCCTTTCACGCCTCACTTCCATGGGGGGCAGAGCATTTAGTTGCGCAGCCCCCCGATTATGGAACTCACTCCCCCCTGATCTCCGTAATAGCAACTCTCTCCCTCTCTTCAGAGCTAAACTCAAAACCCTTCTTTTTAAATTGTGCTTCTGCCTTTGATTCTTTTAAATATGAGTCTCTGATTCTTTCATCTTCCTGTATTTTAGCGTTTGATTGTATTGTCATCGTATTTCTTATTTTATGGATCTTCTTTGTAAGGTGACCTTGAGTGTCATGAAAGGCGTCCAGAAATCAAATGCATTATTATTGTTTTTGTGCCTGATGAAGTGTTTTGTTGTTGCAGGAGAATCCGGGTTATAAAGGAGACAATGCAGAGCTGTCCTCCTCGGTGAGTTGTTCCTGATCGCTGCTGCTTCGCTGTCACAGGAGACGAGACTTTTACAGGTCTGATAGTCAGACGGGTCCGAAATGGAAACACAAACGTGTTTTCTGGCTCGATGCAGTAAGGAGAGCAGCAAACGTTAAAAGATGCTGTGTTCTTCGTACTGCTGGTCACCGCAAACATGGAGCTAAGAACCAAAGCTTCGTGGCTCTGGAGCACGTCCGCTCTGCAGGACTGACGGAGCTTTTACATCCTCCGTGATCACACACGTCCTCGGCTTCTGGCAAATTTAAGTTCGTTTAGAGACGCACAACGTAACTTTTATCAGTTTTCTCAGTGACCCCCATCGGCGGCTAACCATCATCTTCATCGTACCTGAACGGTGATTCCCTCCATCCAGTAACGGACAGTCTTACTGTATCTTGACTCTTGTTCCGTCCCTTCCTCTCTTCCTTCAGTGAAGTTTCCTTGTGTTTCTTTGCTGAATCCTCCATGATGCGTTCAAACACCCGCTGTGTTCATGTCTGCTTCATATCCATTTGCTAGCACGTGAAGCGTTTATCTCTGCCATAAACATGTTTATTTCTGCCATAAACATGTTTATTTCTGCCATAAACATGTTTATTTCTGCCGTAAACATGTTTATCTCTGCTGCAGGAGGTTCAACAAACTCTGAGTCTAGCCAGAAACTCTGGTTAAATTACTCTAAACTGAGTAACTCTGAGTTTTGAGTTCCAGAAAAGCTGCTTTGAGTTGATTCAATCAACTCTGAGAATCTTGACCCAGAGTTGGAAACCACATGAAAAGCCATCATCAATGGAGCCCCGATACCTGGATTCATCATAGCAACCACGAACAAAAACCTAGTTATTTCACCTGATTGGAGGATTAGGGTTTTATGATAGCACGGGGTAATATGAAGAGGTTTATAGTTGAAAAGAAACAAAGATAGATAACATTTTGGAATCACACATTTATGGAATTATAATCTCAGACGTGTTTCCTGATGACCCGACACACCGCTGTCTTTCTAAGATGTTCCGTTAGCAATGTAACAAAGAAAAATCCCATCCAATAATACATATTTATACGTTGTGCTGAGATTCTTTTAATTTTTCTTTTCTGAATTTGCAAAACAAAATTGAAGTTTTTTGTCTTTTTTAAAAACTACAATTAACTGTACAGACAGAAAAATCAGTCATAGCAGCTGAAAAAAAAAAGTGCGTACTAACATAAATGTAAAGCATTCATTAAGAGAAACGATGAATAGACAGGCAAGAATAAGAATAACTCAAAGAAGGAAAAAAAAAAGAAATAAGAAATAGGAGGGAGGGGGCAGACTTCATATCAATAATTTAACTTACTTCATTTAAATAGTTCTTTTAGATATTTTGGTAGTTGGTTCAGCTTTCTTGGTCGTTACATATTTGAGAGACTCAAAATACATTTTCAACTTGTTTAAGAAAACCTTGAGTAGGGGTTCGAAATGAGACCGTTTTGCTTTATGAACGTGAAATTTTCCTCTCATGAGAAAGAGATTAGCAATAGCACATATGTTTTTATCATTGTGCCCAAAGAGTGTAATAACATTTTTTCTCTCAATGTGAAAATCTGTGCGCACATAATTTTCTAAATGAAAAAGTAAAAGTATTGCAGCGCAACGTATTTGCTGTGACATCTCATGCTCATGCCGTGACACATCAGATCTAAACAAAACAGCGTAACTGCGAAACAGTGCTTTATGATGAGCAAATTATATCATAAATGTTGAAGTTCTGAAAAGAAACTCTGGACTCAGAGTTTCAGATACTCCTCTTTCTGGAACCGGTGTCTCCGAGTTTCCCTCATCTCAGGGTTAACATACTCAGTTCAGCACATAACCCGCTACCTGGAATACCCCCGTTTGTGTTTGCCGTAAACATGTTTATTTCTACTGTAAACATGTTTATTTCTAATATAAACGTTTATTTCTACTGTAAACATGTTTATTTCTGCTGTAAACATGTTTATTTCTGCTGTAAACATGTTTATTTCTAAAACAACCGTTTATTTCTACTGTAAACATGTTTATTTCTACTGTAAACATGTTTATTTCTACTGTAAACATGTTTATTTCTAAAAGAACCGTTTATTTCTACTGTAAACATGTTTATTTCTACTGTAAACATGTTTATTTCTAAAACAACCGTTTATTTCTACTGTAAACATGTTTATTTCTGCTGTAAACATGTTTATTTCTACTGTAAACATGTTTATTTCTAAAACAACCGTTTATTTCTACTGTAAACATGTTTATTTCTGCTGTAAACATGTTTATTTCTACTGTAAACATGTTTATTTCTAAAACAACCGTTTATTTCTACTGTAAACATGTTTATTTCTGATTGAAACATTTATTTCTACTGTAAACATGTTTATTTCTGCTGTAAACATGTTTATTTCTAATATAAACGTTTATTTCTACTGTAAACATGTTTATTTCTGCTGTAAACATGTTTATTTCTGCTGTAAACATATGTATTTGTGTTGTGAAAATGGCCTTGTGGGGATTTGCTCTGTTTTGGAGCCATGCCGTAGAGGTGAGGGGGGAGCAGTTTTGGGCAAAGCAGTGGCTCCACTTTTCTCCAGCAGAGTTTGCACCTTGCTCGGATCCCTCAGCGTTACCAGGATTTTGCTGAATTGGTCGATAAAAGTTAAATGTCAGTTCTGGTGATAAATTGTTTTTACAATATTTGCATTTACATGGACCCAAATATGCTGGTTGCATTCGGTTCAAAAGCTATATCATAATGGAAACATTCAATGTAAACACCTCATTCCAAATTAAAACAGCCAAACCGACAGGTAGGCTTTTTTTTCCAAACCGATGGTGGTATGATGTAAACGCAGAACCAGAAAGTTGTCAGGTTGGGTTCTTACAGGTCTGACTAGACATAAACATGCAATAAGTGAGGTTTCCTCTGTTTGACAGATGGCGGTGAACAACAAAACTCTCTGAACAGCAGCAGAAAGTTTGTTTTTCATTCAAACTCTGGGTCTGTCTCAATCGGCACACTTGCACTACGTGGTACACTACTTTTGAGTGCAAATGTGGTTTGAACTAAAATTCAGTGCTCTGAAAATACCCGGATGCTACTGAAGCCCGAAAGCTTCATAACTAATAAATAAAAACAGCAGTATGAAATAAATACCATTTTGTTGAATAACATACAAATATATGGCACGAAATAGTAAGATAAGGTAATGTTTTTATGAAATATATATTAGTGTTCTTTAATATCTACTTATTTTATCATAATTTAATATTTCATGATGATTGTTTTCACAATATCATACTTTTTTAAATAATTATTTTTTGTATTTAATTTTCCAAGATTTTATAAAATTAAAAAAAACATTTAAAAAAACAAACAATTTTTTATTTTGTAATGACATTTTTGCTACGTTGACACCAAAGCTGTATTATTTCATCTGATCTTCAACTTCATGCAAGCGGTAGGTGGCTGCAAAGTCTGACAACTGCTGATAGATAATGCAACATTATTATGTAATGGAGACTGTCTAGATCTCCAAAACTAGTTCATCTGACTCGTCTCTCTTGTGGCTTTAACACACGTGTCAGCCAGCTCAACAGCTGGAATAAAATGCAGGTGATCACGTCGTCTGATTTATTTCAAAGCAAATTGTGCATATAATGCAATAACGATGAATATGCCTCTACTTTAAATGGTCATTGTAGCAGGTAGGCTACGTCAGGGTTCTGGCAGTCACCACAGACACAAAATCTGCTTTACGTTTGTTGCAACATCAGCCTTAAACATATGCAGGCAGGTTAAAGAGGCTCAGTAGAGTTAGCTCACATTAGCGGGCAACGCTAGTCCGTCACTTCCGGGAAGTGCAGTGCTTTATTCAGGTCAGCATTTAGCGACGATGGTGTCACTAAAGAACTCCAGTGCACTCGGGCAAGTGTGCGGTTTGAGACACGGCTCTAGTCTCTACGCCTTTCTCTCTTGGTTGCTTGCAGTAACAGAACATGAGGGTCAGCTGCTGGATTAAAATCCTGCAGAAACTGTGAGGGTCAGTTGTAGACCTCCGTCTTTAATAAATAATGTGATATAATATAGATGTTAGCACATGTCAGCACCAGGTAGATATGAATTAGTTCATGCCAGCGTAGCTGCTAGCAGCTGCCTCCATCATAAATGGAAGTAAGCTGCTTCCGTCTGCAGTCTGAGGGAAAAGCCTCTGTGTCTCTCATCAGTCACAAAGGTGCTTCTATGGTGGTACGTGATGTGAGGAGTTGGAGAGCTGCAAATATGGATCTTTCAGTGTTTGTAAACTTTTTGTTAAATGTTGTATATGCAAATCAGACACATTTTCTTTGGAGGGAGAAATTAGCGTTAGCTACCAACTATTGCAAATTATGGAAATGGAATTTTGATAACTTGTCTGTTTCCATCATTTCTAAATAATAAGTCAGATGTTACAACCAACCAGGTTCTAAGTGCTTTATTCGGCTTTTCACCAAATCATTCTTTATTTTTACTTGAGGTTTTTTTTTTGGGGATGACTACTTTTTACTTCTACATGATTAATGTTGTTTTAATGTAATGCTACTTTTGCTTGGTTCCAATTTTTTGGCTACTATGGTGTATTTGAACCCCTTCACCTCCTCATCTTCACCTTGCAGATGGATGGTAGTCGCAGTAACAAGCGCTCCCATGGTGAGAGGATCAAGTACAAGCTGGTGGTGGTACCTCATGGGAACGACATCGCCTCGCTGTTCGAGCTCGATCCCACCACTCTGCAGAAAACCGACTCCTTTGTGCCACGGTAGGAAAGTAACTACAGTAAGTAGGTTACTGTGGTTCCTCTTTTTCTCATACATGTAAAACAGTTACAGCCACTGCTGCTTAGTCTCCTACAGTAAATCTCATTTTTGCTCAAATATTTACTTCCTGGATGTTTGATGTTACTATGCAACATATTTGCTTCTATAATCAAAGCAGCCTTTTCAGAAGAGTGGGGTTTGTTTCATAGACCTTTGGCCATCAGCAGCTATTTTATCTGACAAAAGTGAGGTAGTTAAATAAAAACTAATGCACACTGGCAGAAACACACTAAGAGCAACAAACAGAAATATTCAATCCAGGCAACATCCAGCCAGACCTGATGTAGTTGTGTGTAGAGCTGTGTTCAAAAAATAGATTTTCCGATTCCGAATCGATTCTCATATTAATGTCCAAAGATCGATTTTTCCTATCTTTTAAAAAAATGTCCATTTAATGTACTGCCCCCGGTTAAGTGCAGTGGCTCTGCCGCTCCGCTAGGGGGAGATAGTGAGCTGGACAGAGTGTAGGACTACTAAAGCTAGTGCAGTACCAGAAGAAGACTAAGTGTGGAAGGATGGTTTACCGACAAAGTTGCACAGACTAGGGGTTGGGGCTAGACTGTTTAACTGGATTAGAGATTTCCTTGATGGGCGGAGTCTCCAAGTGCGAGTTGGAGCGACGTTTTCTGATCAGTATGCGGTGGAGAATGGTACTCCTCAAGGTAGCGTAGTTAGCCCCTTGCTTTTTCTCATAATGATTAATGATGTGTTTAGTTCAGTGTCTGTGAGTGTTGGTCAGTCACTGTTTGCAGATGACGGGGCGTTGTGGGGCAGGGGGAGGAACCTGGATCATTTGGTAGGAAAGGTGCAGAGGGCAGTAGATGATGTAGTTGAGTGGGGGTTCAGGTTTTCAGTGGAAAAGACTAAAATAGTCTTTTTCACCAGGAAGATTGTGAAAGAGGACCTTAAGGTGTGGATGTACAGAGAGGACGTTGAGAAAGTAAAGGCATTCAAATTTTTGGGAGTGGTGTTTGACTCGCATTTGACTTGGAGGGAGCATATTGAAAGAATTGAAGGTAAATGTAAAAAGGTCATTAATGTGATGCGGTGTTTGGCAGGGAGAGATTGGGGCGCAAGCTGCGCAACGCTAATAAGACTTTACCAGGCAATGATAAAGTCGGTGATTGATTATGGCTGTGTGGCGTATGGGGCGGCAGCTCCCTCTTTGCTCAGAAGACTGGACGTCCTGCAGGCGCAGGCCCTGAGAGTGTGCTGTGGGGCTTTTAAGACGTCCCCAGTGAGTGCTTTGCAGGTGGAAATGGGAGAATTGCCTTTGGACTTGAGGAGAAAGCAACTTATGGTTAACTACTGGCTGCACCTTAAAAGTCATGGTGGATCTCATCCCTCTAAGCAGGTCCTGCAGGATTGCTGGGAGTATGGGAGGTGCCGACGTGATCACTTTGGGAAAATAGGTGATGGATTGGCTAGGGACTGCCTCGTCTATGACTTGCAGATTTCAGCAGCTTTAGTTTTCCCAGTGGTACCCCCATGGCTTCTGGTGGGCCCCGCTGTCGACTGGGAGCTTTTGGAGGTCAAAAGGAAGAGTGAGGGGAAAGCTGATCTTGTAGCGGTTTTTAACAGTTATGTGGAGTGAGAGTATTTGGAGTATGTCCTTATTTATACAGATGGGACCAAGGACCCGGACACAGGTAGGACTGGGATTGGAGTAGCAGTCCCGGTACGCAGCATACAGCTTAACAGGGGGACGTCAGATGGGTTGGGGGTGTATACGGTGGAGATGGTGGCGATACTTGTGGCACTGCGGTGGGCAGAGCTGGTGAAGGAGAACAAAGTGCTGGTGTGTTCTGATTCTGCCGCGGTCCTTTCCAGTATTCAGTCATTTCATTCAAATACGAGGCAGGATGTATTACATGATGTCCTCCTAACGGTGTCTAGAATGCATCAGCAAGGAAGCCGAGTGCAGTTCTTGTGGGTCCCTGCGCATCGTGGGATAGTTGGAAATGAGGAGGTGGACAGGCTGGCTAAGGGAGTAGTTAGTACGACGAGGGTAGAGATGAGGGTTAAGAGCAGCAGGGCTGAAGCAAAAAGTGTGGTGCTGAGACAAGTGAGGCAGGAGTGGCAGAGACGGGGGGGCCACAGGGGCCACAGGGAGGCACCTGTATCAGATACAGAGGGCTATGGGGGATGTAGGAGGCAAGGAGGACACAGGAGGGATGAAATAGTACTAACAAGGCTCAGACTGGGTCATTGTGCTCTTAACAAGACATTACATCTTATAGGGAAACATGAGACAGGGCTGTGTGAAGCATGTCAGGAGGAAGAGGAATCTGTGGAGCACGTAGTGCTGCATTGTAGGGGGGGTGATGCCTGGCGGGAGGTCCTGAGGGAGAGGGTGACGAAGTTGGGAGTTAAAGTTTTCGATCTGAAGAGTGTGTTGGGTTTGGGGTGCAGAGATCGGGTGAGGGCATTGCTGGCTTTCTTAAAGGAGACACAGTTATACAGTAGGATATGAGTTCTTTGTTACTTCGTCTTCTTTTTCTTTTTTTTCTCCCTTCCCATGGTGGGACCATGGGGTGCCGCAGTGGAGCCCATGGTAGAGGGGGTTAGATTGTGAGCTTGCCTTCTGACCTACAGTCCGGAACAGCTGGTGGCGGTAATGCTCCGATATATGGTTGCGATCCGCCGGAAACCCCGAAGAAGAAGACTAAGTGGAGCTGGTACAAGTAGTTTCTAGAAATTCATTTTAAACAGAGCAGAGGAAACATCTGCCTGTAAGTACTTTAATAAATGCAGTTAATGTTCGTGATCGAGGTGAAATTGATACTTTCTATTTTGTATGTTATCTTTGAAGTCACGACGTAGATGCTAATTCCGTTAGCATGTCAATGGCATTTTCCATTAAAGGTTGAATATGGAACATTTTTATTAAAAGCTATATTTTTTCAAAAATAATACCTCCACAGGTCGTTTGGGGGACGTACAGAATGAAAGTACAACATTTCCTAGAAAAAATATATTTCGCCTAAAAATAATTATAAAATATTTTTTTACGGGTTTGATAATGGCATTTTATTTACGTCTATAAGCCGATACACGCCGCCATTGCAGGTTGCCAAATACGATCTCTGTGTGGAAACAATATTTTGGTCATAGTCGGGCTTGTACAGGGGAAAACCATAGAGATGACGAGTGAAGCAGCAGCTTCAGAGCCCTGGAGATATTGTTATCTGTTTCTGAGGAGGAGTGACCTGAGAAGAGCAAAACCTGGAGTAAATTTAGGTGAAGACTTCACTAAATGGACCCACATAAACGTTTTCCACGGAGAAAAACACGGAAATGGCGACTTTCCTGCTGGATCGGTAAGCTAGCTTGTTTGCTAACGTGGCTAACGTTAGCTGTCAGTTATAAACTCCGCTGCGTTACTTGTTGGACATGCTGCAGACTGTTGGACATGCTGCAGACTGTTGGACATGCTGCAGACTGTTGGACATGCTGCAGACTGTTGGACTTGCTGCAGACTGTTAGTCACATGCGTATCAGCAGATTCTGGCATCCCAGCGGCTGGAGTTGTTTTTCTGCCGTTGCAACTACAACCGAGACACACGTGATGTCGCTGTTCTGTCCGTATTCCATATTCAACCTTTAATAGTTAGCATCGAGCTAGCGGGTTAGTCGCTGGTTGTTTTAAGTTTTAAATGCTGACTTACTGCGTATTTTGCCTCACTGAATCATAATTTTGTGAATTTTTATTATTTGTTTCCGGTTATTTGAATTACTGTTGTGAATGTAGTCTTTTTTTAAATTGGAGGGTGTGAATAATTTTGTGGATGACTGTATCTGGGGAGAGGGTTTGGTTTGGTTTGGTCCTTACAGCCACCATTAACTACATTACTTCATTAATTCGTTCTAGAATATTAATATAATACTAGCATTAATATGTTGCATAACTACAGAGTTATGGAATTCGGGTAAAGGCTAACATTTTTTTCAATACCAGCAAACCAAATCGAGATCGAATCGAAATCGGATTGGATCGGACAGATCAAAAATAATCGTTTCAAAACCATAAGAATCGGAATCGAATCGATTCTTGAAATCTGAATCGACATCCAGCCCTACTTGTGTGGTGGAGACGGAAGGTCGCAGATCTGGTCTACATCTTCTTTCATGAAGCTAACCTGATGAAACACCTTACATAACATTTGATGTAAAAGCAAAATGTTTTGTAAACTGTGTAGGGCAACTAAAACTGGCTTTCTAAAGACATTTCTAGAGACAGTTCCTTGCTGGCCACCTTGAAATCAAAGGTAAGCATGCTAAAGCTAACGTAGCATAACGAGCTGCAGGTAGATCAATTTATTTTATTTAATTAGTCAAACCCAGCAGCTTGGCCTTTGAGAGCTGTTCAGAATTTGATCCGGAGAGTCTGAGGGATCTTGTGATGGGAGGGGAGTAGGAGCGTAGAAGCTGAGCTCCCGAGCTAGCAATGTTCTTTTAGTATATTTGAGGCAGATTAATACAGATAGAACAGCAAAAAGTTAAGAGATGTCACTGCGTGAAATCTGGGGAGAGACACCAGACAGCAAGCGGACCCTATCAGCGAAAAATCAAAGAGTTCAGTCGAACCAAGCAGCTAGCTAGCCTGACACAATGGCGGCGAGGGAGGACACAGACATCCTGGTTGATAAGATAAGCGAGGGGGGTTTTGCTAAGCTTAGCTCCAGGTTGGACACTAAACTCGATCAAATTGTGACGTCAGTAAACTCAGTGTGTGAAAATGTGAAGGTGATAGAGCAGAGAGTGGAGGACACATAAAAAAAAAAAATCCGACATGGAGGACACAGTGACTGAACTACGAGCCAAGCTGGAGCGCACGAGGTACAACTGAGGGAGGTCATGAACAGAATGGAGGACCACGAGAACAGATCTAGACGAAACAATATAAACATCGTCAGTCTACCGGAACGCACAGAGGGAGATACTGCCGGAGTTTTTCCAAACGTGGCTTCCAAGTGTCCCGAATCTCATGGCGAAGAACGGCTGGATACAAACCGATAGATGTCACCGCAGCCCCGCGACGCTCAGGGCGGAATCAGCCCGACGAGGGTCGTCTGTATTCGCCTCCACAACTATGCGGACAAGCAGCTCATCATGCAGAGGGCACGAAATCTGGGTGAAGTTAATGTATCCGGGAGCCGAATACACATTTTGAGGACTTTTCACTGGCTGTGGAGAAGAGGAGACGGGAGTTCAACGAGGTGAAAAAATCTCTCAGAGCGCTGAACGTTCATACAGGATGCTTTTCCCGCCACACTGCGCGTCTCACACGATGATAAAGTTCATCTCTTCAAAACTGCACCCGAGGCCCAGTGGTATGTGGAGGAGATGCAGAAAACTGGGACATGATGGATGAATGGACACATACCGGGACACAACCCATTCTGTATGCTGACAGACGGCAGCCGTTCTGCCTTACCTGCTTTAACAACCACTCTGTACAGCTTATTGTAGTTAAATTGAGATTACTTAATTTTCTGCCTTAGTAAAATAATTGAGTTAACTTGCGGTTTGGGATATCTGGCTCTTCCTGCTAACATGGCTCAGGCGAAAGCAGAGGGGGAGATGATGCCGGAGGAGAGGAGATTTCTCTGTGTTGTTTGTGTTGTTTTGGGTCGTTCTCATCTTAAGGATGAGAACGACTCATGTGGACATTGTGCTCAGTGTCACAACACATGGAGAACTTCTGTTTTTAGACACCCTAGATCAGGCAGAAGCTTTTCTGTTAGGGGCTTTATCACATGTAGTACAGAAAAAGTTATCTACCTTACAAAATGTCTATGTGATAAAATTTACATTGGTAAAACAACACGGATGTTGAAACAAAGAATCAGTGAGCATAAAAGCTCCATCAGACGTCATGATGCCAATGATCCTGTTGCCCGTCACTTCAATGAGGCCTCATCCAGTCTCTTATGGTTTCAAGGCATTGAACATATTATATTGCCAAGAGGAGGAGATATGGATTTAAAATTATGTCAGAGGGAACTTTTTTGGATTGATACTCTAAATGCTCTTCAACCTGCATGCCTTAATGAGGATTTCGATATGAGTGTGATGTTGTGATTCAGGATTTCTCCTTGTTCTTGCAGCCACTGTTTGTTGTCGTACCAGTTGTCTGTGGTTTATGACGGCCTTTGCCTGATTCCCTTCCATAGCCCTTGGTGCTATTCTTGTAATTGTATTGTTGATTTGGGGAATTGTTATCTAGGATCATTGTACCTAAACCCCATTTACAATAAGTGATTTTTCTGCTACTCTTTTCTAAGTGACTTGTTGACTGTATTGATTGTCCACCTGTGTACATTCTTCTAAAGGCAGGTCCACACTTCAGGAAAATCAGCACGATTTATGTGCCGATCTTCCCCTTACGATCAAAGCCAGCAAAGGCCCGATTGTTGGATGTTTGAAAAAAACATAGCATCTGATCTTCTCATGGTGTGATGTGAGTTACGAGTGATTTTGTTGGGCAATCGAACCCAGGTCCTCCGCGCCCAAGCCCACGACGCTACCACTGGGATATCCACTCCCCCATTTAATTTAATTTAATTTAATATTAGCAACTAGAAATCCTGGTGTGTGGTTTTTTCCAGAGGACCCGAACACGCATAGTGTTCAGGACAGGATGACAGCAAGGGATTTTTCAAGATATGGCAACCACTCCTGGACAGACTCAACCCCACAGGCCTGAACTTTATAATTACATAGGGAATGACGGGACACCGTTGCAGAGATGTTGATAAGTCTTTGACCTCAAGTCTGAGTCAAGTCTCAAGTCTTTGCGTGGCAGGTCTGAGTCAAGTCTCAAGTCTTTGCGTGGCAGGTCTGAGTCAAGTCTCAAGTCTTTGCGTGGCAGGTCTGAGTCAAGTCAAGTCTTCGTGTGGCAGGTCTAAGTCAAGTCTCAAGTCTTTGCGTGGCAGGTCTGAGTCAAGTCTCAAGTCTTTGCGTGGCAGGTCTGAGTCAAGTCAAGTCTTTGTGTGGCAGGTCTGAGTCAAGTCTCAAGTCTTTGTGTGGCAGGTCTGAGTCAAGTCTCAAGTCTTTGTGTGGCAGGTCTAAGTCAAGTCTCAAGTCTTTGCGTGGCAGGTCTGAGTCAAGTCTCAAGTCTTTGTGTGGCAGGTCTGAGTCAAGTCTCAAGTCTTTGTGTGGCAGGTCTGAGTCAAGTCTCAAGTCTTTGCGTGGCAGGTCTGAGTCAAGTCTCAAGTCTTTGCGTGGCAGGTCTGAGTCAAGTCTCAAGTCTTTGCGTGGCAGGTCTGAGTCAAGTCTCAAGTCTTTGCGTGGCAGGTCTGAGTCAAGTCTCAAGTCTTTGCGTGGCAGGTCTAAGTCAAGTCTCAAGTCTTTGCGTGGCAGGTCTGAGTCAAGTCTCAAGTCTTTGTGTGGCAGGTCTGAGTCAAGTCTCAAGTCTTTGTGTGGCAGGTCTGAGTCAAGTCTCAAGTCTTTGTGTGGCAGGTCTGAGTCAATCTCAAGTCTTTGTGTGGCAGGTCTAAGTCAAGTCTCAAGTCTTTGCGTGGCAGGTCTGAGTCAAGTCTCAAGTCTTTGTGTGGCAGGTCTGAGTCAATCTCAAGTCTTTGTGTGGCAGGTCTGAGTCAAGTCTCAAGTCTTTGTGTGGCAGGTCTGAGTCAATCTCAAGTCTTTGTGTGGCAGGTCTGAGTCAAGTCTCAAGTCTTTGTGTGGCAGGTCTGAGTCAAGTCTCAAGTCTTTGTGTGGCAGGTCTGAGTCAAGTCTCAAGTCTTTGTGTGGCAGGTCTGAGTCAAGTCTCAAGTCTTTGCGTGGCAGGTCTGAGTCAAGTCTCAAGTCTTTGCGTGGCAGGTCTGAGTCAAGTCTCAAGTCTTTGTGTGGCAGGTCTGAGTCAAGTCTCAAGTCTTTGCGTGGCAGGTCTGAGTCAAGTCTCAAGTCTTTGTGTGGCAGGTCTGAGTCAAGTCTCAAGTCTTTGCGTGGCAGGTCTGAGTCAAGTCTCAAGTCTTTGTGTGGCAGGTCTGAGTCAAGTCTCAAGTCTTTGTGTGGCAGGTCTGAGTCAAGTCTCAAGTCTTTGTGTGGCAGGTCTGAGTCAAGTCTCAAGTCTTTGCGTGGCAGGTCTGAGTCAAGTCTCAAGTCTTTGCGTGGCAGGTCTGAGTCAAGTCTCAAGTCTTTGTGTGGCAGGTCTGAGTCAAGTCTCAAGTCTTTGTGTGGCAGGTCTGAGTCAAGTCTCAAGTCTTTGTGTGGCAGGTCTGAGTCAAGTCTCAAGTCTTTGTGTGGCAGGTCTGAGTCAAGTCTCAAGTCTTTGCGTGGCAGGTCTGAGTCAAGTCTCAAGTCTTTGTGTGGCAGGTCTGAGTCAAGTCTCAAGTCTTTGCGTGGCAGGTCTAAGTCAAGTCTCAAGTCTTTGTGTGGCAGGTCTGAGTCAAGTCTCAAGTCTTTGTGTGGCAGGTCTGAGTCAAGTCTCAAGTCACTTTAATGAGTAATCAGACATGCGATGCCTGTGGTTTGGTCTGCTTGGAGGACTCCATTATAATATCCAAGGAGTTAAAAATGTGTACTCCCCCTTTACCTCCCAGCTGCCTGTAACCGCTCTGATCTTTAGCTTTCCATGACAAATACTCTGTCCCTCTCCTCTGGACGATGTCTTTGCTGGACCGAATGAAGAAAACCTGCAGATCAACATGGACATTATTCAGACTGTAGGAAATCTGCTCTCACTTAGTTCAGAACTATGTTTTTGTCTGAATGTGGAGAGGAGACCGATGTCCTGCAGCTGCTGCAGCTGTCCTGCAGCAGCTGCAGATGTCCTGCAGCAGCTGCAGCTGTCCTGCAGCAGCTGCAGATGTCCTGCAGCTGCTGCAGATGTCCTGCAGCAGCTGCAGCTGTCCTGCAGGTTGTAAATGTCTTCTGCTGTAACACACATGACAGCTTGGAGTCAGATTCTGCACCAGCCTCATAATGAGACATTGATAATCTGACTCAGGTTAACATGTTAAAACCTGCAGGACAGTGTCCACACGTCCAAACCTGCAGGACAGTGTCCACAGCTGGTGGTCCTGCACTAGAGCTGAAATCTTTTTCATACGTAATCTAGCTGTGAGCTGAGGACAGAAAATATTGATTTTAAACTGAAAAAACCTCAACATCTGAAAAGAATATTCCACCTACAGAATGATGTAACTTTATCTTCCACCCCCCCCCTCATGGTGAGCAAGATTCTGGAGAACTTTTTAATATCTCAAATGCAGCCGGAGATTGGACAGGTTTTTGTTTTCCCCCAAATTTCATATAATGGAGTTCACCGGGGTCCGAGACAAAAAGGTCCATAAAAGTCCACAAAAACGTGTCAATATTCCTCAATACTGCTCGTCCAATGTAATCCAAGTGTCCTGAGTGGGTAGCGTCCAGAATTTACCGGAAACCATCATTTAGTAGATTTTTAGAGCCTAAACAGTAGAACATTTTACTTTCACGAAGCACGCATATGCGCGTTCAAGAAACTACAGAAGCCGCGGCAGACGAGATCGCGCGTTCTCTTTTTCTTTCTTTCTTTCTTTGAAATCAATATCCAAACCCTCTTTTTGTCCCGGTTTGTCTGCAGCTCTGTCGCTCTTAGCAGAATGTAAACTGCAAATTTCTTCTTCTACGCTTGCATTATCGGCAGAGTAGGCTCTGAACGCCGGGGCTTCTGTAGTAGGGATGGGCGATATGGACTAAAAAATGTATCACGATAATTTCTCTTATTTATCACGGTAACGATAAATGACGATAAAAGCTATCAGCAAAATATTTTGTATTATAAATCTGTCACTAAATTCTGTCTTGAAAGCCCTACAAAATACCAGAAGCCACTATATCAATTAAGTTCAAGTAGTACACCTGTATTGCAAAACTGTAGTGACACCAATCGAACAAGTCTGAAATATGAGAGTCCAAATGCCACATTTATTCAAACGATGCAAACAGCAAAAATAACTTTGCTTATTAAAAAAACCAAAGTAGTGCAACTGCAAACAACCTGATAAATTGTCATCTCACGATAAAAACGATAAATTCAAATTGTTATTGTGGGGAATTTCTTTGACGATATATCGCACACGATAAAATATCGCCCATCCCTATTCTGTAGTTTCCTGAACGCAGATACGCGCGGTTCGTGGAAGTAAGATGTAGTACTGTGTAGGCTCTAAAAATCTACTGAATGATGTCGTTTCGAGGAAATTCTGGAGGCTACCCACTCAGGACACTTGGATTACATTGGACGAGCAGTATGGAGGAATATTGACAAGTTTTTGTGGACTTTTATGGACCTTTTTGGCTCGGACCCCGGTGAACTCCATTATATGAAAGTTGGGGGGAAACGAGAAGCCTTCCTGATCACCGGCTGCATTTGAGATATTAAAAAGTGCTGCAGAGTCTTTCTACCATGAGGGGGGGTGGAAGATAAAGTTACATCATTCTGTGGGTGAACTATTCCTTTAATTAATTTAGGTTCATCACTCGTTTAGATCCAGTTTCAATAAATACTTCTGATACTCCTGAACCAGGACCAGCTGGACTTTTCTTTGATAAAACAGAGCCAGTAAAAAAACACTTCAACAAACATTAATACAAGTAAAAAAAAAAAAAACACTTATACAAGTTAAAGGTTGAATATGGAACACGGACAGAACAGCGACATCACGTGTGTCTAGGTTGTAGTTGCAATGGCAGAAAAACAACTCCAGCCGCTGGGATGCCAGAATCTGCAGATAGCAGCATGTCCAACAGTCTGCAGCATGTCCACCAGTCTGCAGCATGTCCAACAGTCTGCAGCATGTCCAACAGTCTGCAGCATGTCCAACAGTCTGCAGCATGTCCAACAGTCTGCAGCATGTCCAACAGTCTGCAGCATGTCCACCAGTCTGCAGCATGTCCACCAGTCTGCAGCATGTCCAACAGTCTGCAGCATGTCCAACAGTCTGCAGCATGTCCACCAGTCTGCAGCATGTCCAACAGCCTGCAGCATGTCCTACAGTCTGCAGCATGTCCAACAGTCTGCAGCATGTCCAACAGTCTGCAGCATGTCCCACAGTCTGCAGCATGTCCAACAGCCTGCAGCATGTCCCACAGTCTGCAGCATGTCCTACAAGTAACGCAGAGGAGTTTATAACTGACAGCTAACGTTAGCCATGTTAGCAAACAAGCTAGCTTACCGATCCAGCAGGAAAGTCGCCATTTCCGTGTTTTACTCCGTGGAAAACGTTTATGTGGGTCCATTTAGTGAAGTCTTCACCTAAATTTACTCCAGGTTTTGCTCTTCTCAGGTCATTCCTCCTCAGAAACAGATAACAACATCTCCAGGACTCTGAAGAAGCTGCTTCACTCGTCATCTCTATGGTTTCCCTGTAGCAGCCTGACTATGACCGAAATATTGTTTCCACACAGAGATCGTATTTGGCAACCTGCAATGGCGGCGTGTATCGGCTTATAGACGTAAATAAAATGCCATTATCGAACCCGTAAAAAATTATTTTATAATTATTTTTAGGCTGAAAATAATTTTTCTGGGAAATGATGTACTTTCATTCTGTACACCCCCAAACGACCTGTGGAGGTATTCTTTTTTTTTTAAATATAGCTTTTAATAAAAATGTTCCATATTCAACCTTTAATATGCAAAAGAGAGTTGTCTATAGTAGTATCCAAATGTCTCTGATATTGCTAAAACGTACAAATTATTATGCCCTATAATCCCTGTTATAGGCAAAATGAGTCATTTTAAATCCTTTATTTCAGAATATTTTATCCATCACCCACGTAGAGTTCTCTCAAATGGTTATTTTTGACCAAAAAGTTTTCACATGGCAAGCTATCAAATAAACAAAATAAACAGAATAACCAAACAAAAGAAACACAAAAAACACATTAACACACATGCACATACAGCCTTTTAGCCAACGTTTGTCAGCACATATAAGATGTTCAGCCATCTCACACTTTGTTTCTACTCATATGTTTTTGTGATCTTTATCTTTCTAATTCAGTCATTGTCTTAGCAAATCATCTGAGCATCTAACATCATTCTGCCCAGGATTCCACGAGCTGTGTGTCAAACTGAATAAGCAGTGTTAAATTAACTCGGGTTACAGCCACCTGCACAAAGTCCATACCTGTGCTGTGACCTCACTGCTTGGCACTTTGATTCTGAATTTCTGGCACGATCACAGTATTGTAGAATGCCTCCGAATGCCTAAGATGGTCATTCTTAGTCTGTCCGTGTAAAGTCAGAATCAGCATGGCAGGATGAATGATCCCGTGTTTCACACCCCGAGGCCGTCGCCGTCTCCACGGTCAGATCAGAAAGGATGCAGAGCTACATTCCACGAAGCTCAAACCTTTTTTTCTTTTTTGAGATACTCAAAATCTCATCTCTGGAAGCCGGTGTGTGCATTCTTACGATTATTGCACACTTTCCAGATTAGAGCCCCAAGCCGCGGGCCCCGATGGTAGGACCAGTGACCATATCATTACCTCGGGGCCGGGCCGGGCCGGGCCCTCCTTTTTTTAAAACCCGCTAATTAGAGAGATGTGTGCAGTGTTTGTGTTTCACAAATTTAAATGGCAACACTTGAATGCAGCAGCTGCCTTTCCTTTCTCCCCCTACCGTCGCTGACATCCGTGCAGCGATTGATAGTCTGCTGCTCTTAGTTGTCTTTAAGATAAAGGAGAAAATATTTCTGATAAGCTTGTGCTATGTTTATCGTAATAATAGACACTGAGATACGGTTTAAGTGCGTTGGCTATTGTATCGTATGGCTGCGATATGCAGATCAAATTTCCGTGCGTTGTTGGAGCTGCATCATTTAAAAAAAATAAAATAAATTAAACACCAGACAAAATGCTTCATACTCTACAAACTAATGTTAATATCGAAAGGAAACGATCTCAGATAAGATCGGAGGTGAACCTATAACTGCACCTATACGCACCAATTCTCATTAATAAAATAATGCAGTCATTAAGTTAAATCAATTCATTAACTTTATTTTGATAAAATATATATACAATGAAAATAGTGCAATGTCACGCCAAGATCCCCAATGAACATGTTTTAATGACAGCCTGGTTTGAGGAGAAAAAAAAAGTCGGGCTGAGAACTTTGAAAATCTGTCGGGCCGGGCCGGGCCGGGGCTCCACCCCTTCGGGCCAGGGCCGGACTCGGGCTCAGATATTAGGCCCGTGCAGGGCACTACTCCAGATGCAGCCGTAGGTCTGACTCAGTGTGCGTTTTCCACTTCAGGTGCGCTCCAGAGTTTATCCCCGAATAGTTCTTTTAGCAACGCAGACCTGGAACTAGTTGGATTTCCTTTTTCAACATCTTGATTTAAATCAAGAATGCGGATGTTATATTTCCGAGCCATCGATTGCCTTATTCAGATATGTGTTCTCTTTTCACAAACTCTGTTCCCAACGCCGTAACTCTGGTTTCCACACGGTTCAGCGATTCCTCCATGGCAGAGGCTTTATTGTAAACACTCTCATGTCTTTTTTAACAACATCTAGTTACGGCTGGAGTTTGTCAATTGCTGCGTTGATTTCTTCTCTTATTATGGTTTGGATCAACACAGATAACTCGTGAGTTAATCTCTTTGTCTACAGTATCAGTATCAGGTAGCTGTACTAGCCCAAGTCTGCAAAGCACAGATCTCTGTCTAGATCTAATCCACTTTCATTCTTGACCGGCCATATTTGCAACACAAAATTAGTCTTTTTACCAGCAGGTTTCACAGTTAGTCTGACATCTGTGTCAAACTGCTCAGTCTTGACGCATGCTCAGTATCTCGTGGTGTGAGTGGTGAAGATGGTGAAGATGATTTCTCTGCCCTTCAGTCTGACAGGGTTGTTTGTCTTTCAGGAACTCATATGTCCGACTGAGGCATCTCTGCACCAACACATGGATCCAGAGCACCAACGTTCCCATCGACATCGAGGAGGAGCGGCCCATCAGACTCATGGTGAGATCAGCTGCTCCAGCCGGCTGTTTCTCTGTCTTTGCTCTCCTTTGGAAAGTAGATTATTAGACATGTCACCGTATTTTACAGCAGACTAACATGCAGGAGTTGAAATGTCATAACTGATCTAAATGGATTTTAGAAAAACAGCAACAGACATCGTTACCATAAAATAAAGGTGCAGATTAAAGTCAAACCACAACTGAGGAAGATTAAGTAGCAAGGGATGTAAATCACAGGTTCCAGCAGGATACGATATTTAGAGGATAATGATTTGATGTTTGCTGATATCACGAAGAGCTTAAAGTATGTGGGTGCAACGTCAGGTCTCTGGCATGCAGAGTTCTTGCAGAAAGAAAAGGGTCTGCAGGGATTCGGGTCCTGCAGGGCCAGGCAGGTCCCCATTGCTGAAGCATGGGGGTGGGACCATCATGCTGGGGGCTGTTTTTCTGCAAAGGGGACAGGAGGACTGATCCGTGTTACGGGAGGAAGGAACAGGTCCATGTACGGTGAGGTTCTAAACCTCCTTCCATCAGTGAAGATGGAACGTGGTCTTCCAGGAGAACCGTGATCCCAAACACCACGTAGGCAACCAAGGACGGGCTCTGTTAAAAGGATTTCAAGGTCCTGGAGCAGCCTAACTCCAGACCTCAGCCCGTAGAAACTCTGTGGAGAAAGTTGAAGTTCGTATTGTCTAGCAACAGCCCCAAACATCACTGGGCTAGACCTGCATGGAGGACTGGGCCAGAACAGCAGCTCCAGTGTGCAGACCTGGTGGAGAACCTCTGACCGTCACTGCCGGCAAAGCTGCTGTTACAGAGTACGGAGCTGAGCTTTAGTTTTCCATCATCATTTGCAAACAACTTTTTCAAAATGCTACAATGTGATTTCCTGGATGTTTTTCTCATTGTGTTGATGTTTCACGTGCAGCTCTGATGGAGATGACAGACCTCTCAGCTTTCTGAGTAGGAGAACTTGCACCATCAGTGGCTGAATAAACACTTTCTTACACCACCCAAAACTAAACTCCCAGTCTGCTGATGAGTTTTCATTGACAACAATAATAATAATAATGGATTAGATTGGGGCGGTGATTAGCTCAGTTGGTTGAGCAGCCGCCCCATGAACAGAGGCTACAGTTCCTCAGCGCAGTCGGTCCCGGTTCGATTCCCGGGCCAGGTCCCTTTGCTGCATGTCACTCCCCACTCTCTCTGCCCCTTTCCTGTCGCTATACACTGTCACATAAAGGCCACTAGTGCCCAAAAATCCTTTAAAAAAAAAAAAAAAAAAATGGATTAGATTGATATCGCACTATTTTTCCTATCCAGGAACTCAAAGCGCACACAGTAGGTCCATTATTCATTCACTCCTCATTCATACGTGGTGATGGTGCTATGTATGTAGCCACAGCTGCAGCCACAGCTGCTCGGGCAGACTGACGGAAGCGTGGCTGCCATTTCGCGCCTACGGCCCCTCCGACCACCACCAGAACATTCACACACATTCATACAAGGCAATGGGGGGTAAGTGTCTTACCCAAGGACACAATGACATATGGCTGGGGGATCGGGATTCGAACCGCCGATCCTCTGATCATTGGGCGACCTGCTCTACCACCTGAGCCACTGTCGCCCCGACACAACACAGCTGAGTGCTTCTCTCGTCTCAGATGTTCTCAGAAGTGTTTTTCTGGAGGATGTTTGTCAGAGCTTCTATGACATTGCTGAACTGCAGAGCAGAGTTTCTTCCACATTCTCACACACACACACACACACACACACACACACACACACACACACACACACACGCACACACACACACACCCAGTTTTCATTCCTCATGGGGTCTTTCCATTGACATAATGCATACCCTAGCCCCTTACCCTAAACCTAACACCCATAACTGATTGCCTAAACTTACCCTTGGTCTAAACCTAAACTAAAACTAAATTAAAATTAAACTCTAAAACTAAATTTTAACCTCAAAAAGGGGTTCATCCCCATGGGGGGGGGAAAGGGAACATGGGGGAAGGGGACCCCACCGCGAGGAAAGGTAAAAACAAAACCCCCCCTGCAATTACGCGTCCACACACACACACACACACACACACACACACACACACACACACACACACACACACACACACACACACACACACACACACACACACACACACACACACACACACGTCAGGGATGCATCTATAGTGTACTGCTGCCATCTGCTGTTAAAATGGTTCAGGTCACATTCTCTGCCATACGTGCATGCTCATCAGTACAGGAACTGGTGTTGACATACAGTATGTATGTTAAATAACTGATTTGATTGATTTTGATCCACAGGAGGCGCGCCCCCCAAAAAAAAAAAAAAATTTTTTTTTAAAAATAATGTGAAGGAGCTCTGTAATTAGTCAAAGCTGTATTTACCTCTTCATCATGAGGCCAATTTTTCTGCCTCAAGTCTAAAATAACATTCCCAAGATAAATCAGGTGCAAAAACAGTCTATCTAACCAGGTCTTAGATTCTTATATTCAGAAAAAACGGTCTTCAGTATCTCCATCTGAGAGTAATATACTTGTCAAGACTAGAACATGTAAGATAACATGTAAAAAATCTAGTTTTGAGAGAAAATGTATTTGAAGTGAATCTTGAAATTGGATATTTCATTTGCATATTAAGGTAAATTATCTCACTACACTGTTCCAGATCACTTTGTGTCTTTTGCTCCCCATTTTTGCTGTAAAAACTTGTTTTCAGACCTCCTGTACCAGTTCAGACACACAAGTTTCTGGTGATAAGAAAAAATATCTCGATGTTAGACAAGTGGAAACTTGCTGAAAAACTCATTTCAAGTTTCTTATTAAGTGATAAACACTTCAAACTCTGGTGATGCTGATTTTTAGTGTTGCTGCTTCTCATTTTAAGAGGAAAGATCTTAAATAAGAACAACTAAGCAGGATTTCCAGCAGCGATGTCAGAGGTGAACATCTAACAGTGTGAAACAGCGGCGGGGTGGGGGAGCAGGTTGTCTCCTACTCAGAACATCATGAGTTCATGCCCCAGGTCATCCAGACCAATCTGAGCCTTGGTAAAAGAATCTTCACCAAACCTCATTCAGGTACATGCGGGTTTGGAGGCTGGTGGGTGATGTGCTGCTCCTTCACACATGCTGCTTACAGGAAAGGCTTTTTAGATCATTTAAAAAAATGATCCTGTTTAACATTTTTTTTACCTTAAAATGAGAAAGAACAACACCAAATTTCACTTGTTCCATTGGCAGAATTTTTTCTACCTCTGTAGTAATTTTTCTATAGTTCCTCACTGATTTTGTCTTATATTGAGTGTGATGAGATATTTTGATTAGAAATTAGAAAACATACTTATAGCAGCCGGTGTCAGAGCTCCACCTGGTTCCAAGACAGATGTTGAAGAACCTGATGATGAAGAAGACAGATGATGAAGAACCTGAGGACGATATTAACACCAGCAGATGGGCCGTCACAAACACTGACATGTTTTTAGTCTGCTGTAAAATTTTGTTATGAAAATCATATGAGCCAAGTCAGCCACAGCTAAAGCATGTTCATTTGAGCTTATACTGCAGAAGATAAGACTAATCTGTTTCCTCTTTGGTTGCGTTTGTCCTGCAGTTGGGGACGTGTCCCACCAAAGAAGACAAGGAGGCATTTGCCATCGTCTCAGTTCCGGTGATGGAGATCAGAGACCTGGACTTTGCCAACGATGCCAGTGCCATGCTCAGTACAGTGGTGGACCAGTTCGGCAGGGGCTTCATCAGCCAGAATGACCGCAGGTACGACGGCGCAACGCTCAGGACATGCCGAGAAGCAGGAGCCCACATCACCAGCTGTCTCTGTTCTGTAGGTTCGCCATCAAGCTGCTGGAGGATGTGGTGTTCTTTGTAGCTGACGTGATGAACAGCGGGCAGCCGGTGCTGGACGTGGCCATGACCAAAGCCAACCGAGAGCGGCAGAAACTGATGAGGGAGCAGAACATCCTGAAACAGGTCAGATCATGGCTCATGCGACATCACTCCAGAGCCACGCAGAGCCTTGTTCATAGGGATGAGTACCAAGTTCAGGACTTTTATTGGTACCTCTTGATCTCCATCGGTACTACCGAGTACAGATTCATGTAAAATCAAACTGGACCACATTTCAGTATCTTTTTTTTTTTTCTACTTGTCCTGTCCAGCATCATCGCAGCAGAATGGAAATCTGATTGCTTTATTGTGTTGAACAGTTTTGCTTTACCAAGCGGAGCTTTATGAACATAAGGCTCCCCTTGATATCCTGTTTATTAATTTTATTTCTTTATTTAAACATTTGTCTATAACAGCATTCCATATCATACTGCTGGGCCTGACAAGGGAGAAATGAAAGTTAACAGAGGTAATGATGGAAAGTGGAACAGAGAGAAAGGAGTAAGGAAGAGGAAGAGAGAGAGGAGAGAAAACATGAATCCACTTACACAGTTCACTGGTACATCTGTACCGCGATCCCTAAACAACCAAGGTCTCTGTTGGAAAACAAAACAAGCAATCCCCTACAGAAGGACCTGCAGGTGGCTTAAATATCCTCAGATCATACAAACACACACAAACACACGCAGAACTACGCAGAGAAGAGGTACAACCTAGTCAGCGCAATGGGAAGCAGAGAAGAGGTACAACCTAGTCATCGCAATGGGAAGTAGAGAAGAGGTACAACCTAGTCATCGCAATGGGAAGCAGAGAAGAGGTACAACCTAGTCATCGCAATGGGAAGCAGAGAAGAGGTACAACCTAGTCATCGCAATGGGAAGTAGAGAAGAGGTACAACCTAGTCAGCGCAATGGGAAGTAGAGAAGAGGTACAACCTAGTCAGCGCAATGGAAAGTGTGGTGATACAGTCATGCAGATGCAGCCTCGTCTCTGCAAGGAGGAGGAAGCCCGCAAGGCTCACGACCCAGGCCCCCCGCAGCCACCCAGAGGCCCAGATCCCAGCCACCCCACCAAAAATTGGTTTGGGGAGTGGGTGGCCTAGTGGTAGCGTCGTGGGCTTTGGCGTGGAGGACCCGGGTTTGAGTCCCCGACACGACTCCTAGGTGAACCACTGTGGACCCCTGAGCAAGGTCCTTAACCCCCACCAACTGCTCCCCGGGCGCTTTAAGTAGCAGCCCACTGCTCTCTGATACTTACAGTACAGAGATGGTGAAATGCAGAGCCCTAATTTCCCCTCAGGGATCATACAAGTATAACAACAAAAAAAGAATGGACATGCGTCCCTCCCCCAGCGGACCGAGACCAGTAGCTGCCGGCCGCCCCCGGGACAGGGACAGCACCGGGCCCAGGGCCCAAGCGCCCAGTAGCAGCCCCCCCCACCCGACCCTGGTAGCCCAACCGAAACCCAGGAGGACCGGACCCCCCAGACGACACCCCCCCCAGCACAAGCCAGCCCCCACCCCCAACGTCCTTGCCCCACACACTTGACACCAGGGCGCCACCACCGCTACCACCCCCCTACAACACCACCACATTCACATTCACACACACACACTCCCCACCCACATACCCCCAACACCCACATGCACTCCCCCCACACACATGCACCCACCAGCTCCATCCCACACATATGCCCCCACCTCCCTATACCCGCAATACCCCCATACACTCCCCCCATACATGTCCAGCCCCCACCCTTCCCTCTGACCTGTCACACTCCTGCCCTTCTTTCTTCAGGCCCTCACGACCATCCCTACTAGATGCTCACAAGCATGCACCTCCTTCCCTGATCCCCCCCTCCTCTGACCACCCACCCTCATCTCCTCCGTCTTCCAGCCCAAATTCCTTCCTCCGTATAAACACAAAAGTACCGAAAACTGGTACTGTTGGGTACTGGTAACTAGGGATGGGTACCGAAATCGGTACTTTTATTGGTACCTACCGAACTCCGTCGGTACTACCGGGTACCGATTCACGTAAAATCAAACGGTACCATGTTTTGGTACCTAAATGCATCCTTTTTAATGTGAGGTAGTGGAGGAGTTTGTTATTTCTGTGCCGCACGTGAACGTTGCATCGCAGCATGACATCAGCAGCAGCGGCCGCGTGTTCAGTCAGAAGCTTTCCTGCTTCACTTCTCTAAAACATCAAGTTCGCTGCATTATTTGTGATGCCAGCGGCGGGAACACGTCTGATCTGAGGAAGCAGCAGATTAAACACAATATTCTTTTCAAAGCTCCGTTCCCGGTGCGTCGTCTGCAGCCAGCAGAAAAAAAGAGGGAGGAGTCCGTCAGCGCCTCGGCGGCTGAACAGATGTAATCGAGGGCAGATAATAACCAGCAGGGTTCACAAACTGCCGTTCAAGAACTTAATACGATGTGAATATTTACTGAGTTTACCATCAACCAACCCAGCAGGCACCAGACGTCAGTTAGATGTCAGAGGGACGTTGGCGCCCTACGTTAAATAGACGTTTGTATTTGGTTGAAAATGAAAATCAGGTTTATGTCTAAACGTAACGTTGATTTGATATCAAAATCCAACGTCAGACAGATGTTACATTATTACATCAAATCAACGTTGGGGTTTGACGTCAATCCAATTTTCATTTCGACCAAAATGTAATTGTAGGAGCCACTTTGTGATAAATATTGTGTGTGTCCACCAGGTGGCAATGTTGTGGAATGTGGGCTGTAAACTTTATAGGGGGAACTCACCTGCACCTAATTGTTGTTGCTGGTCGGAAGGTGCTCACACAGTTATGACCGTACGTTTGTTTGCTCCTTTGTCCATTTAATCGTTTACTTGTATGTTTATCGAGACGTGTGTTATAGGCCGTACGACACGTTGTTAAATATACATGTGGAAAGTGATAAATAAAAGAAAATGTCATGATGGCTTTTCAACTTTGTTAAGATACAAGTCGCAAAAGAGACGACGCGTCAACTAAGCGTCTGTTCTGGCTAGCAAACTTCCAGGGGCTTTAAGTTAAGCCTTAGCCTCTATAGTAATGTCAGTCCGACGTTGGATTTTTATGTCAAATCAACGTTGGGGTTTGACGTCACCAAAAATTAAATGTCCATGTCAATATCAGTTTTATTTATAAAGCACATTTTAACAACCACTACGGTTTACCAAAGTGCTGTACAGGGTTACATACAAGTAAGCACGACCACACAACCATAAAAGTTAAATAAAACAATAAAACAGAGATACAAAAAGGTAAAAGGAGAAAAGAGGGGGAAATAAAAACAGCTAAAAATTGGTCAACCTATACATCACCAAAAACCAACGTAAATAAATGTGTTTTCACTAGCGATTTGAACGATGCTAGATCAGGAGCGGTCCTGATCTGAGGGAGGGCGTTCCAGAGCCGGGGGGCTGCCACTGCAAAGGCCCTGTCACCTCTAGTCTTCAATCTGGATCTCGGAACCACGAGGAAGGTCTCCTCCCCGGACCTTAAAGACCTTAGTGGTCTGTAAAGCTGAGTAAGATCTGCTAAATAACAAGGGGCCGGACCATTTAGAGCTTTAAAAGTCAACAGCAGAATTTAAAATCAATCCCTCGGCCCACTGGAAGCCAGTGAAGAGATGCAAGAACGGGAGTAATATGCTCTCGTTTCTTTGCCCCCGTCAACAAACAGGCAGCAACATTCTGGACCATCTGAAGCCAGTTTAAGGCAGCCTGATCCAGGCCCACGTACAGAGACAAAAGTCCAGCCGGGATGCAATCAGGGCATGAAGAACTCTAAGTCTTTAGGGCTTAGATATGGCTTAACTTTGGCAAAAGAGCCAAAATTTAAGAGTGTCATCAAAAGTCAACGTCTCATGATGTTACACGAGAACATCAGTCAGATGTTGGGATGATGACATTCTACCGACATTGATGTTTGGTTAAAGATCCAGCAAAAACATGTCAATATTCTACATTTAACTGCGTTGTTGAACAGACGTTGGGTTTTTATTAGGTACCAACACAACTCAAAAACAACCTAATAATAACGTCTGATGACATTAGACTAGATCCTTAGTCGGACGTTGGGATAATGACAGTACAGATATTGATGTTTGGTAAAAGATCCAACAACAACATGTCAATATTCTACATTGAACTGATGTTGGGATAATACGTTTAAAAGACGTTGGGTATTGGGTAGGTATCAACGTAACTTAAAACCAACCAAATAATAACATCTAATGACGTTGGACTTGAACGTTAGTCGGACGTTGGGATGATGACGTTATACAGACATTGATGTTTGGTAAAAATCCAACAATAACAAGTCAATATTCTACATTGAACTGATGTTGGGATAATACGTTTAAAAGACGTTGGGTATTGGGTAGGTATCAACGTAACTTAAAACCAACCAAATAATAACGTCTAATGACGTTGGACTTGAACGTTAGTCGGATGTTGGGATGATGACGTTCTACAGACATAGATGTTTGGTAGAGATCAAATAAGAACAAGTCAATATTCCACGTTAAACTGACGTTGGGATAATATGTTGAACAGATGTTGGGTATTAATTAGGTACCAACACAACTTAAAAACAACCAAATATCAAAGTGTTTTAACGTCAAATTCATACGTTAGGCTGACGTTGTAAGTTGACATCATTCCAGTGTTGGATTTTGGGTATCTGACGTCAGAACTTAAATCCAACCAAAAATCAACGTCAACTGACGTCATGTGCCTGCTGGGAAGACAGTAAACCAGTTCTGGGGCGACGCGCATGTCGCGTCTCTCTCTCCCTCCCTCTGTCGCATCCCACATCTTTATTAGATTCTTCATCACAGCGGAGTTTCCGCACGCGAGTGCACCAGCCCCCATACTTACATCTGATGAATAAGAGTCTGCGTCTCTCTGAAACAGCTTGTATGGTTTAACCAGCACGGCAGAAACTGTCTGCATCAAGTTAGTAACCTGATCCCTGCAGCAGGATTACAGCCTCCAGACCTGCGCAAAACGCCGCCACAGAATCAGTTTAGTGTCGGAGAATATTCCGTCTTTTTTCTCATTAAATTATTCTGTCATTATTATTATTTCGTCTGGAACAAACTCCCAGAAAGTCTCAGATCAGCTGAAACACTTGTTCTCAGCTGCATTCACATAGATTTTACTCTAAAGTTCACATCTGCACGTCTCTATGCTCTCTCTTTTAATCTTAAATATTTTTAGTGTTTATTATTTTAAAATCATACTTCTACTTTTTTGTTCTTAATCATTTTCCCTTTTACACCCCGCTGCAATGCTTACGGTTTATCTAAAGCCATTTGAATTTTCCCGTAGGCTACATGAAATGTGCTGTATAACAAAACTTGCCTTGCCTTTAAGTTTCCCTGTTACCAGACGCTCTGACATCATAGAGAAACAGCTGGATTTTGCTTTCATATATTATTAAAAAATTCTATGTTGAGAATGAGAAATAAATCTTATTGCCATATAAACACACATAAAAGTACCGAAAACTGGTACCGTTTGGTACCGGTACCGATTCGCAGGTACCGAAAGTTGGTACCGTATCGATTCAAATGTGAAAGGTACCCATCCCTACTGGTAACATAGAGCTGATCAGATATTCGGTTTGTTTTCATGATCTGATGCGAGCATGCAGATGCTGAACAGTAGGGGCCCAACATACAGCCTTGGAGAGCTCCACCTGTCATCTCTCAGCAGATTTATCATTACCATCTGGCACAAAGTAGTCCTGTAAAGACTTACAAAAAGTTGGAGAAGAAAATGCCAACAAGGCCCTCATCCAGACTCATCATAGCGGAATCCAGGTTTCCTCTGCCTTGATGTGTTCCTTGTCTTCCTCATTATTGTTTTTGTTTTTATTAGTTCAACGTCTCCTCTAAAGAAGACGTGATGTTTTAATGTGGCTCAGATTAACTTCCCCCTCTTGGGGCCAGATCTATTAAGGTCCAAATTTGCGTGCAGTAATCTGGAATTTTGCTCGAGGGGCTGAACCACGGTTTGCGAGTGGTTTACGGAGAATGAAGGTGCAAATGACAGCAGGTGCAAACGTGTTGGAAACGCTCCTGTATAAATGAGGTTTTGTGTGTTTTGAGGTTTGCAGCGTGGAGAATTGCGAGAGACGACGGCGCAAAAGGAAATATGATGCCAGATGAGGATGGAGATATTAGGAGGAGGGAAATAAAAATAATTTAAAATAAGTATGATAAATGTAAAAATAATACAACATGTATTTGTGCAAAGCCTCAGAAGTGTCCAGTTTATGAGGACGTGGATCAGGAGTTGCTGAACAGATGGAAGTGTTTGCAGCTCCAACATGGTCTCTTTTAAGACCATGTTGGAGCTGTCCCATTCTGCTCTCGACGGAGGCGGACACTTTTTCTACTGCTCCCTCCCTCCCTTATTTTTCCCTGCTTCTCCTGTCCAGTCGACTCTCTGAGCCTCTGTCTACATAACTTTCTGAATCTGAAACAACAACTACGATGGATTTGGTCAACTTGTCTCTCAATGCAATTGATCAAATTTTTTCCACCCGGAGAGCGGGACGGGGTGACGCTCCTTGCCCCGACGGGACGCACCCGGCGGGATATGTGATCGACTCCTGGGGCAAATGGAAGATCATGTGTCTGTCGGTGCTGTCCATCGAGGACGTTGAAGATCTCTACCTATTTGGATTTATGATAGCCGGGTTCCTGCTGATTGGTGTGGGCATTTTCCTGGTTTATCGCAAAGTTGGAGGGCTGCTGGCAGCTACTGGCACGCTGCCTGACATTTGTGTGGGGATGAGCCGTGCTATTAACACTCAGACTCTGGCGTTGCATGAGATTCATCGCAAGCTAGATGCCATTCAGGCCCAGCTTGGCACGCTGGCTGCGGTTCCGAATCTCGTCCGCGAAGTGGGAACATCGGTGGAGCAGCTGGCACGGCTCCTGGAAAATTGACCCCTGATTCGGCTGATTGATGCTGCCATGGAGACCTGTTACGGACTCAAGGCAGACACCACCACGTCTGACCTGTTTCAAAACATCTTCTGCTATCTGCTTTGGCGACCCTGAGGAGAGGCCTGTGTTTGGGTTAACACGGGCTGTCTCTGCAAACTCCCCGAGAAAGTTATGTGAATGGACTCTCAGCATCCCCCCCTGTTCCCTCCCCCGCACATCTCTCACGGGAAGTGGACCACCTGGCAGCACCCCCAAGGCCACCATAACATCTGTGGACAGAGACTGGGTGTGAACTCAGGCGGGTTCACAGCCTGACACACACACACACATCCACGGACACACAGGATCCCTCACACACACAACACGCATCCACGGACACACAAGATCCCTTACACACACAACCCTAAGACTCAACGCTTCCGTTGCCCACTCTCTTTTCCCGCCATTCTGGACAGACTGGGCCTGGAGGGTGCCACGAGCGCCCCCGTCCAGCTGTCTGGAGGGATTCCATCCCTTCTGCCCACAGTGTGTCTTTCATGTTGTGATTGCCTTAGTTTGTGCTTCTATGTATTGGTGTGTCTTTTTTTTGTCTCTAAGGTCTCCACCTGTGTACGTGGAGAGTTTAGAGACCTCTTTTTTTACCACCTACCCATCTTTCCTCATGTCACCGTTTTCTTGCTGCGAAGGTGCGCCCTGCGAGGGGCTGCTCGACCACGGTCTGCCTGATCCTGTTATGTTTTTGTTTTGTCTATGTGTCTTGGACGGGTTGTACTGAAACATGAATTTCCCCTCGGGGATCAATAAAGTATCTTTGATTTGATTGATTGATTTAAGCAGGGGGTGCGCAGTTTGGCACAATGCCAGCGGCTTCAGAGCTCACGCTGCCAGCTGATCCTGTGATCCTGTCCAGGTGCTGAAATCCAAGTTAAAATGTGACGTTGGCAAAACGGGGAACTAAAAAGACAAAATGAATGCAGCTTTAGTTCTCATTAAGCTGCAGTGGCTGCAAACTTTCATTTATCCAGAATATTTTACACCAGTGTTAAATAGTGGTTTGCTGTACTGATTTTTATTGAGTTAACAATGAGAACTAAACACGCTGCCCTCACTGCTCATGGAAATGATTTTGAATCAGATGTGTGTGTCCAGGATCGTCCCTCTCAGAAGTTGCAGCCTTTTGAGCACAAAGCTGCAAGTTGCACCTGCTTTGTGCAGAAAGGCGATGCGTCTCACAGATGATAAATCGCCTTGCGAGTGCTAAATTAATATAATATTTACATTTTCTCCTCCCATCACACGCACTTTTGCGTGTAAACGCCCCATATTACATATTCATTGCAGAAAAAGTACTAAATGGATAAGAGGCGCTATTTTGCACGTTTTAAAGACCGAACCCTTTTAGATGTTAAAAGATCAGTTTGCACATTTTTTTGTGTGTGCAAAAAAATGTACAAAGACGTTTTTATACACGTAAACCTTTGATAGATCTGGCCTTTGGTCTTCTTTTTGTGCGAGGTCATCTTCTGAGACTCAGAAAATATTCTGCACCGACCTTTACAGTAACAGACGTCACCGTGGACTCTTGTTTCTGTGATGTTGAGAATTTGTACATCAGTTTGTAAATGACAAAAAGAATAAAACGGTGACCAAAAAGACAAAGAGGAAAAAAGTCAATAAAAGATGGAGAATTACCCTCAAAACAAAAATGCCCCACAAACAGACAGACTGACCAGAAAGTGGGACAAACTGTTTCAGGAGACAGAAAATGGAGAGAAGGAAAAGGTTTAAGTGGCAGCCAGCCCTGGTGAGAATCCTCACATCAAGACGAACTAGACTGGCTGTGATTGGCCAGGACGGTACTGAGGCTCTGTGTTATAATTTGTGTTTGTCCAGATCTTCGGCATCCTGAAGGCGCCCTTTAAGGAGCGGGATGGAGGTGAAGGTCCTCTGCTGCGTCTGGAGGAGCTGGCAGACCAGAAGAACTCTCCGTATCAGTACATGTTCCGGCTCTGCTACCGAGTCCTGCGCCACTCGCAGGAGGACTACCGCAAGAACCAGGTGAGGATGACCACCAGGTTCCCTTCAGCACGTATCGCAGCTGTGCTCTCTGGTTCATGTTGTCATGGTGATGTTTTCTCAAACCGTTTCCAGGAGCACATAGCAAAGCAGTTTGGTGTGATGCAGAGTCAGATCGGTTACGACATCCTGGCTGAGGACACCATCACTGCTCTGCTGCACAACAACCGCAAGCTGCTGGAGAAACACATCACCAAGACGGAGGTGGAGACGTTCGTCAGCCTGGTCCGCAAGAACCGCGAGCCCAGGTACATCTGGACGAAAACCGCATCCTCAAATTTTGATCGTCGTTCTGGGATGTATTAGATTTCATTACTTTAATCTTCAAGTTGAGATTTACAAGAAACATTTTAGCTGCTGCTGTTAAAAAAGCAGCTATCTTGTTTTTTTTTACAAGTGCTTTTAAACCAAAAGTCTCTGAGCCTTTGCTCATCTAGAGCTACTTTTGATGTGAAAGTTTACAATACTTAACTTTTGAATCATTTAATGTTGCAAACAACAACATTGAACATGGAAATTATGCTTTTAATCAAATAAAATTGAAATTGTTGCCCAACACTTAGCATATAAAGCATATAAAGAATATACAGTATATATACAGCATATATAATTGGCCTATTTGGAATATTTATTAAGATTCCTGAAAATACAGGCAGGAAATACAGAGTGAATATGGTTGATCCTATAACGGAGGCTAGAGGGAATCCTGAGTGTCATTTTGGATAAAAAATGCTGTTACAGTTGTCGGTTTGTGATTTTCCAGCTTGTGTTCACAGGTTTCTGGACTACCTGTCAGACCTGTGTGTATCCAACAACGTGGCCATCCCCGTCACCCAGGAGCTGATCTGTAAATGCGTGCTGGAACCCAAAAACCAGGATATCCTTATCAAGACTGAGTGAGTCAGGAGTGAAGGAGATTTGTAGTTTGAACTTCTCAAAGATGCTCATTTATTCACAGTAAAATCAGCACCACGCAAACACACACACAGCCTCCCCAGATAGCACATGGACGGCGCAGTGGATCTGCGGCAGCTGCGCTGTTACCTTAGTCCCGGTTCTATCTTGCGGAGTCATGTAGGAGTCCACTTGCACAGCGTGACGGATCCGCCGCTGATCTGCTTTCTGATTGGAGATTCTGATGTTCGGCGGACCTCAAGCTGTCGCTGCACCTTCGTCCCGAATCTACAGCAGATCCATTACGATCCTGCGATTCAGCCGCTGGTCCAGTATGGACCCCTTATAGGCTGTGTTTTTAACCCCTGCTCTTCAGGCAACAATGCAAAGGCAAAAACACGGTATGGTATTTCAAAAGTTTGGGCCCAAATCTGGATTATTTTGATCCTGAAAATGGGGATTAAAATAATCCCACCTCAGAGGTGGATGTGAGGAGAATCTTGAGGTGGAAAACAATGAGGTTGCAGCTGCAGTCACGAACTACACATCTTTCACTCTGAATCTGTTACATAAATCTGCTCCTTTCATACTGAAGAAATAATATGATATATTTTTAAAAATGAAATGTTTCATACGCATCGTGATGGAGCCAAATTTACAACAAACATAGTGCTCTCGTTTCTGCTAAGTAAATTATTTTTGCGTGACACCTGTTTTTCACTTTTAAGATTTGAAGAGTGTAACCACATTTGAAGCGGCGTCCATGCACAACATTTTATGTTCCAGCGATGCGCTAAATTACTCACTATGTGGACCACTCAAAGCGCTTTAGGCAATAATACAGTTCCAACCCTTTCAAACTTGTTCTGGAAAGCGGTCTTTTGTCTCTTATACCGTTATCATTGGAAACTGTGGGGATCCAAGCCTGACCCGGACTGTGGGATCCCAGCCTGACCTGGACTGTGGGATCCAAGCCTGACCCGGACTGTGGGATCTGAGCCTGACCCGGACTGTGGGATCCGAGCCTGACCCGGACTGTGGGATCAGAGCCTGACCCGGACTGTGGGATCCCAGCCTGACCCGGACTGTGGGGTCTGATTCTGACCCGGACTGTGGGATCTGAGCCTGACCTGGACTGTGGGATCTGAGCCTGACCCGGACTATCGGATCTGAGTCTGACCCGGACTGTGGGATCTGAGTCTGACCCGGACTGTGGGATCTGAGCCTGACCCGGACTGTGGGATCTGAGTCTGACCCGGACTGTGGGGTCTGAGTCTGACCCGGACTGTGGGGTCTGAGTCTGACCCGGACTGTGGGATCCGAGCCTGACCCGGACTGTGGGATCTGAGCCTGACCCGGACTGTGGGATCTGAACCTGACCCGGACTGTGGGATCTGAGTCTGACCCGGACTGTGGGATCTGAGCCTGACCCGGACTGTGGGATCTGAGCCTGACCCGCACTGTGGGATCTGAGCCTGACCCGGACTGTGGGATCTGAACCTGACCCGGACTGTGGGATCTGAACCTGACCCGGACTGTGGGATCTGAACCTGACCCGGACTGTGGGATCTGAACCTGACCCGGACTGTGGGATCCAAGCCTGACCCGGACTGTGGGATCCAAGCCTGACCTGGACTGTGGGATCCCAGCCTGACCTGGACTGTGGGATCCAAGCCTGACCCGGACTGTGGGATCTGAGCCTGACCCGGACTGTGGGATCCGAGCCTGACCCGGACTGTGGGATCAGAGCCTGACCCGGACTGTGGGATCCCAGCCTGACCCGGACTGTGGGGTCTGATTCTGACCCGGACTGTGGGATCTGAGCCTGACCTGGACTGTGGGATCTGAGCCTGACCCGGACTGTGGGATCTGAGTCTGACCCGGACTGTGGGGTCTGAGTCTGACCCGGACTGTGGGGTCTGAGTCTGACCCGGACTGTGGGATCCGAGCCTGACCCGGACTGTGGGATCTGAGCCTGACCCGGACTGTGGGATCTGAACCTGACCCGGACTGTGGGATCTGAGTCTGACCCGGACTGTGGGATCCCAGCCTGACCCGGACTGTGGGATCTGAGCCTGACCCGGACTGTGGGATCTGAACCTGACCCGGACTGTGGGATCTGAACCTGACCCGGACTGTGGGATCTGAACCTGACCCGGACTGTGGGATCAGAGCCTGACCCGGACTGTGGGATCTGACCTGACCCGGACTGTGGGATCTGAGCCTGACCCGGACTGTGGGATCTGAGTCTGACCCGGACTGTGGGATCTGAGCCTGACCCGGACTGTGGGATCTGAACCTGACCCGGACTGTGGGATCTGAGTCTGACCCGGACTGTGGGATCTGAGCCTGACCCGGACTGTGGGATCTGAGCCTGACCCGGACTGTGGGATCTGAGCCTGACCCGGACTGTGGGATCTGAGCCTGACCCGGACTGTGGGATCTGGGCCTGACCCGGACTGTGGGATCTGAGTCTGACCCGGACTGTGGGATCTGAACCTGACCCGGACTGTGGGATCTGAGTCTGACCCGGACTGTGGGATCTGAGCCTGACCCGGACTGTGGGATCTGAGTCTGACCCGGACTGTGGGATCTGAACCTGACCCGGACTGTGGGATCTGAGTCTGACCCGGACTGTGGGATCTGAACCTGACCCGGACTGTGGGATCTGAGTCTGACCCGGACTGTGGGATCTGAGCCTGACCCGGACTGTGGGATCTGAGCCTGACCCGGACTGTGGGATCTGAGCCTGACCCGGACTGTGGGATCTGAGCCTGACCCGGACTGTGGGATCTGATTCTGACCCGGACTGTGGGATCTGAGTCTGACCCGGACTGTGGGATCCGAGCCTGACCCGGACTGTGGGATCTGAGCCTGACCCGGACTGTGGGATATGAGCCTGACCCGGACTGTGGGATCCCAGCCTGACCCGGACTGTGGGATCCCAGCCTGACCCGGACTGTGGGGTCTGAGCCTGACCCGGACTGTGGGATCTGAGTCTGACCCGGACTGTGGGATCTGAGTCTGACCCGGACTGTGGGATCTGAGTCTGACCCGGACTGTGGGATCTGAGCCTGACCCGGACTGTGGGATCTGAGTCTGACCCGGACTGTGGGATCTGAGCCTGACCCGGACTGTGGGATCTGAGCCTGACCCGCACTGTGGGATCTGAGCCTGACCCGGACTGTGGGATCTGAACCTGACCCGGACTGTGGGATCTGAACCTGACCCGGACTGTGGGATCTGAACCTGACCCGGACTGTGGGATCTGAGCCTGACCCGGACTGTGGGATCTGAGCCTGACCCGGACTGTGGGATCTGAGCCTGACCCGGACTGTGGGATCTGAGCCTGACCCGGACTGTGGGATCTGAGCCTGACCCGGACTGTGGGATCTGAGCCTGACCCGGACTGTGGGATCTGAGCCTGACCCGGACTGTGGGATCTGAGCCTGACCCGGACTGTGGGATCTGAGCCTGACCCGGACTGTGGGATCTGAGCCTGACCCGGACTGTGGGATCCGAGCCTGACCCGGACTGTGGGATCTGAGCCTGACCCGGACTGTGGGATCTGAGCCTGACCCGGACTGTGGGATCTGAGCCTGACCCGCACTGTGGGATCTGAGCCTGACCCGGACTGTGGGATCCCAGCCTGACCCGGACTGTGGGATCTGAGCCTGACCCGGACAGGAACAGAAGGTCAGATAACTTTCACTAGCTAAGCTAAGAAACAGCCTCAGAAACAGTATCACCTCCATGTGTCCTCCTGTCTCCTCCTGTCTCCTCCTGTCTCCTCCTGTCTCCTCCATGTCTCCTCCATGTCTCCTCCTATCTCCTCCTGTCTCCTCCTGTCTCCTCCATGTCTCCTCCTATCTCCTCCTGTCTCCTCCTGTCTCCTCCTGTCTCCTCCATGTCTCCTCCATGTCTCCTCCTGCCTCCTCCTGTCTCCTCCTGTCTCCTCCATGTCTCCTCCTATCTCCTCCTGTCTCCTCCTGTCTCCTCCTGTCTCCTCCATGTCTCCTCCATGTCTCCTCCTGCCTCCTCCTGTCTCCTCCTGTCTCCTCCATGTCTCCTCCTATCTCCTCCTGTCTCCTCCATGTCTCCTCCATGTCTCCTCCTGCCTCCTCCTGTCTCCTCCTGTCTCCTCCTATCTCCTCATATCTCCTCCTGCCTCCTCCATAAAAGCATGACACTACCACTGTGCACTCTGAATGTGTTCCTCTGCACCAAACAGCTCTAAACTGTCATTTTTGGACCTCTGTGAAAACTAGATGTTTTATCTCAGGTGGCTTTCCAACAAATAAATTTCAAATAAGTTGCTGTAGCAATGTTCTATGTGCGCGCTCCGCTCATGCTGTACCTCTGCCGGTTTAAATGTGCCATCAACGAGCCTGCTGTTAGTGGGTGACGGAGCGAAGAGAATCCAGAGTTTACACCGGAACATAACATGTTTCAGGGGTGGTTGAAATGGATCAGAACAACACAACATCCCGCTGTTACGCAGAGGGATCAGCTGATCCTGACACACACACACTGCTGCGCTGCATCCAACAGCAGCTGGTGGAAGCATCCATGGACAGCGGGACACGATGGAGCCACACACGGTCTGACCCCGCACCTATTTCACAGGCTTCACAATCAATGGAAATGTCTAGATCAAAGTCAGCATGAGGCAGCACATGCTGCATTGGCTGTCTGTGATCAGGTTGTAGGCACGAGGCTGCAGGCCCACAGAAAGAACGGAAAAGAATGCCTCAGTAAACCTGACGCACATTGTGCCTCCTCTTGAGGAGTAGCCATTTATGGAGTTTCATTTAACAGTAGCTACCAACACGATACCTGACACAGACATTTTCAATGTGACTGCAAACTTTGATAAACACTGATTATGATTAAACAAATCTGGTTAAGACATCTTAACCAGATTTGTTTAAGATGTAATAAATCTTAAATGTAATACATCTTCTAAATTCCAAACAGACGATGGACACCCTGCAGTTTATTTTTGATTTAGTCGTCTCTAAAATCCATTTAAATACTTTTTTTTTTTTTGGGGGGGGGGGGGGGGGGTAGTAATTTTTGTAACGTGATTAAATTGTTATTGAGAATATTTAATTACAAAGTCTCTCATTAATCAGATCTTTTTTTTCAAAAATCAAGTCCCACTCCTAATTTAGACATAAAAATGAACACAGCTGCTTTTATTGAAATCGTACAGTTGATACGTCTAAAGTCATTTTCATATTTACCAAATCAACCCTGCAAGCCAGACTGGACTCTCTGGCAGACTGGTTCCAGCCCCCAAGCCAAACGCTTGACAGCCTGATTTGAAGGAATATGAGCTGCTGGTGACCAGCAGGGGGTGGGGGGGGGGCACATGGAGCAGGTCACATGTTTTCATTCACACTTTGTGTCTTGAATGTTTTGTCATTTGTGCTGCTTGTAGACGTCGCATGCCGAAAGAGGCTCACGCTGGTGGCGTTCAGGGAGAGTACATGGGGATCGAGGACTATGGAGATGAAGATGAGGTGGGTCTGTCCGATCATCATCACGCTCTGTGACCTGTCATGATATGAACGTTATGAATGGCTGAAACTCAGACTGAGAGTCTGCATCTTCTTCCAAACATTTGTCCGGGCTCCTGTAAAAACAGCTCCACAGATAAGGAAATCGCCCCTCCCATCTCCATGTTTGTGTTATCTCCTGTTTTAGGTGTGGCTGATGTGGATAGACAAGACCAATGAGAGGCAGGAGAAGAGCATCAGGCAGCTGGCTCAGGAGGCAAGACAAGGGAACGCTCACGATGAGAACGTCCTCACCTATTACAGGTACAGGTACACCCACACACAGCACTTACCCCTACAAATCGCACGAGCACCTAGCAAAGCTTCAGTGTCTCCGTGGACGTCCTCAGGTACCAGCTGAAGCTCTTCGCCCGCATGTGTCTGGACCGTCAGTACCTGGCCATAGATGAGATCTCCAAGCAGCTGGACGTGGAGCTCATCTTCCTCTGCATGATGGACGAGACGCTGCCCTTTGACCTGCGGGCGTCCTTCTGCCGCCTCATGCTCCATGCCCATGTAGACCGAGACCCTCAGGAGCTGGTGACCCCCGTCAAGTTCGCCCGCCTCTGGACAGAGATCCCCACCTCCATCACAATCAAAGAGTTGGTAGATTTCAGTACTGCAGTAGTATTTCAGTAAAGAAACAATGAATTGGTAAAAACGTGCAAATATTACAGGAGGTTAAACGTCCACTGGTATCAGCGTGAGAATGATCCGACTGCACGGATGCAGAACACGTAAAACAACAGCAACAATAAAGAGAATAAGTTCTACAGGGTGCTGAAGGCCTCTGTCATAGCTGCTGGTTGTAATGCTCATTATAGGGAGGAGTTCAACGATGTGACATTTTTACCAACACCTCTTTTACTGATTTATTTATTTATTTATGTATTTCTTTTTTAAGGGGAGGCACTACAGTAAAAACCCAGTTTTTTCATCACCTGGTCAAATTTGAGATTTTTGTTTTTTTTCCCTCCTTCAACATGTTTTCTTTCAGACTAGTGCAAAAGAAAAAAAAAACATCCAAAATAAACATTTTAGGGGTTTATTTCATGACACTTTGTCTGATGCACCCAAATCCCCTCAAAATGCAGCTAAATTTGCCGTTTTCTCAAAATGAGTTTTTTCTCTTACTCTCGGTGAAAAAAAAATCTCCACTTCAGCAGCATTTACAAAAACCAAACTTTCAAGTTTTGGTCCTAACTGGATTCTTAAAGATTTTACAGGAGGATTTTTGACATCTCATTTACAGCCTAATTTATAGAACATTTCATCCCAAAAATATGCCCAAAAATGAGTTTTTTTCTAGTTGTTGACAGTATGTTCTAAATTGTGAAATGATCTAGAGAGATATCCAAAATCCCCCCAGTAAGAACTTTTGACTTTAATATGTGAACAAATTTCAAAAGGAACTTTGAACCTGGCTTGATCCTGTGTTTACATTTTTTTCCTAGAAATGTATGCAAATTAGTACATTTTTTGTTATATAACACGTACCTCATTGGCATATTTAAACATAAAATTTCAGAAAACTTGCACTGCAAAAAAAATGATAGCCCTAATGTGAGGAAAAAACCAGGAAAGTTTCATGGTGATACCAGTTACTTACATTTTTTAACCCTATTTGCCTGCAGTGTCTCACCTTAAAAAAAATTTGGGCTCCAGTGGCCTTTATGTTGCAGTATATTGGCAGGAAAGGGAGTCAGAGAAAGTGGAGAATAATATTCAGCAGAGGGTCCCAGACTGGAAGCAGGCTGACTGCATCGAGGAACTACAGCCTTTGAACATGGAGCGGCTGCTCAAACAGTTGTTTTATTAAGTGTTTAAAGGTGCCATGACATCAAATTTCACTTTTCTGGGGTTTTGGGTGTATAATATGATCTGTTGTGCACTGATGAGGCCATGTGAATGTCCAGAGTGAGAATCAAAGTTCCTGTTTATGGTCTGTCAGCTTTGTCTCTCTGCTCAGAAACAGTTGAATCAGACAGCAGCTTATCATTCTACGTAGTTCTATCATTCTACGTAATTTAATTGCTCCAATAAGAGCACACTATCAAGTGTTTATGCACCGTCCGCTCCCCCCCTCCCCTCCCTGTCTGATTCAGCTGCGTGTATGGAGCTAGTAGTAACTTCTGTGCAGTCAGGTCTGGGTTTTTTAAACAAATGGATTTAAAAGAAAACTTCTGCAGCAACACTGAGGGAGGGGGCCACAACCTTGTCATTACCTGTAAGTTTATTTATTTTCTAAATGCTGTCTTGTCTGATAAACGTAGCTCACACTGTCTGAAGTGCCCATGTTGCTAGCAGTTAGCCTTTAGCAAAGTCCGACCGCAGCTTGACCTAGATTCTCCAAATAAGGTCATAGCGAAACAAGGTGTAGCCAATCAAAATGAAGTCAACGTGGTCTCCGGGTAAAGCTCCATATCATCACCGGACCCAACTGTATTACTGAGGAAGTGAGGTCTGGCGTTTCAAAACAATACTCCGCTGTAAAAAATGCCGTTTTTTTCTTTGGAGTATTTACATATACAGTAATGCCAACAACATAAACTAGTTTTTAACTGTTATGTCATCACTCCTTTAATAAAAAACAATAAAATATTATCTTTTTTGATAAAAAGAAGTGTGAATAATAAGTGTTAATATAAACATTTATTCAAAATAAAAATAAACATATTGTAATTTATAGTGAAAATATATCGTACCGTCTTCTTCCACTTGTCCAAGATCGGGTGGCGGGGCAGCTGCCTAGGCAGGGAAGCCCAGACTTCCCTCTCCCCAGCCACAGCCGCCAGCTCATCTGGGGGATCCCGAGGCGTTCCCAGATAGGCCAGGTGACGTAGTCCCTCCAATGTGCCCTGGGCATTCCCGGGGCCTCGTCCCAGTGGGACGTGCCTGGAATACCTCACCAGGGAGGCATCCAGGAGGCATCTTGGCCAGATGCCTGAGCCTCCTCATCTGGTTCTTCTCGATGTGGAAGAACAGCGGCTCTATTTTGAGCCCCTCCTGGATGACAGAACTCCTCACCCTATCTCTTTTTTTTTCTTTCTTTTTTTAACTTGTCCTGTCCAGCATCAAAGCAAGCAGAATGGAAATCTGATTGCTTTATTGTGTTGAACAGTTTTGCTTTACCAAACGGAGCTTTATGAACATAAGGCTCCACTTGATTTCCTGTTTGTTCATTTTATTTTATTTCTTTAATTAAACATTTGTCTATTACACCATTCCATTTCATACTGCTGGGCTTGACAAGGAGAAATGAAAGTTAACAGAGGTAATGATAGAAAGTAAAACAGAGAGAAAGGAGTAAGGAAGAGGAAGAGAGAGAGAGAGAGAGAGAGGAGAGAAAACATGAATCCACTTCCACAGTTCACTGGTACATCTGTACCGCGATCCCTAAACAACCAAGGTCTCTGTTGGAAAACAAAATAAGCAATCCCCTACAGGAGGACCTGCAGGTGGCTTAAATATCCTCAGATCATACAAACACACGCAGAACTACGCAGAGAAGAGGTACAACCTAGTCAGCGCAATGGGAAGTAGAGAAGAGGTACAACCTAGTCAGCGCAATGGGAAGTAGAGAAGAGGTACAACCTAGTCATCGCAATGGGAAGTAGAGAAGAGGTACAACCTAGTCATCGCAATGGAAAGCAGCATCACAGCATCAACATGCATAATAAAGGGTGCTCCGTGGTGATACAGTCATGCAGATGCAGCCTCGTCTCTGCAAGGAGGAGGAAGCCCGCAAGGCTCACGACCCAGGCCCCCAGCAGCCACCCAGATCCCAGCCACCCCACCCAAAGAGCGGACATGCATCCCCCGAAGGGCGGCAAAAGGCGGCCCCAGCCGGAGCCCCCCGCGGTCTGGGGGCCCAGGGCCCAGCGGGCCAAGACCAGCAGCTGCCGACCCCACTGGGCGCCGGGCGCCCCCCGAGGCAGAAACAGCGCCAGGCCCAGGGCCCAAGTGCCCAAGAGCAGCCCCCCCACCCCCCCAGGGCAGGCCAGCCCCCACCCCAACGCCCCTGCCCCACACACCTGACACCAGGACGCCACCACTGCTACCACCCCCTACCCCACCACCACGCTCACACACACACTCCCCACACACATACCCCAACACCCACATGCACTCCCCCACACACATATACACCCACCCACTCCGCTCTCCGACCTTACATACCCACACTCACTTCTCCCTCCACCCCAAGCACTCTTCTCCCTCTACCGTCCACACCTACCCCCACCTCCTCATACCCTCTAACACACACATGCACTCCCCCCACATAACTGCACCAACCCCCTCCCTCCACCCCACACATACGCCCCCACCTCCTTATACCCCCAATACCCCATACAGTCCCCCCTTACATGTCCAGCCCCGCCCATCCCTCTGACCTATCACACTCCCGCCCTTCTTCCTTCAGCCCCTCACGACCATCCTTACTACACACTCACGAGCATGCCACTCCTTCCTCCATCCCCCCTTTCCTCCAACCACTTACCCACATCTCCTCCCTCTTCCAGCCCAAGTTCCTCCCTCCCACATTTCCTCTTTCTTCACACTTTCATTGTTCTCACATACCCCCTCACTCTTACCCTTGCCCCCGTGCTTCCTGAGTGGTAGCCCGGGCCGGGGAAGGAGCCGCGAGCTCCAAGCCCCCAGCACGTTCCTCCCCACCCCACCCACCCCTCATCCCCCGAGCTCATGACTGTGTGTAAGATGTGTGTTGTTTGCAGTTAAAACTGAGAGGTAGTGCCAAGTCATGTCGGGAGTGGGGTATGACCACCCAACCCCCCCCCCTTCCACACACTATATGGCCCGCCTCTCAGAAGTGGTTGTGAGCTGTTGTTATTTTATGTGTTTAGGTGTCTAAGTGTGGTTAAAACTGGGGAGCAGGCTCTCTCTAGATGTGGCAAACAAAGGCACTTTGGTGCCCCCCCTCACCACGCCCGCTTGACACGCGCCCTCCCCAAAACCCTACGTGTGTGTGTGTGAGGTAGAGCAGTGGGGGAGAGAGGTCTTGGGAAGGGAGACCAGGGGGGTATGAATTCCCCTCTGGAAGATGAGCCGTTACCGGCATTAGGTACCCCTGCCTCCCGGGATCCCCCCAGGGCAGAGGGGGGCAGGCATGGTCGCTCCTACGGCCAGGCGACCAGCCCTCACCACAGAGGGGCCAGCCTCGTCCCCTGGGGGCGCCCGACCACCCCAGGCCAGGGAGGGGGGAAGAGGGACGGGAGCGAACAAGGTCAGCGGATGGGCCAGAGTCACCGGCCCACCATCCCCAGGCCCTGCAAACCCCCCAAGAGGCACACAGAGCTGCTTTTTTTTTTCCCCTCCCCTTTCCTCCCCCATTCTGTCCTATCACCCCTACACCCTACCTCAAACAACCCACAACTTTACCCCCGTCAACACTCCCCATCCCATCCTCCTCCCGCCCCTCCTGCATAGCCAGCTAGTCCCCGTACATCAGCCCCCCTGGTACCCATGCCCCCCACTCTCTTTACCCAAGCCTGCACCCCCACCCAGGCCGTGACATACACAATCCTCCAACCCCACCAGAACCCCCGCCCATTCACCCACCCACACACCACCCTCATTCACTCAGCTGCCCCGCATCCGATCCCTTCACAGATCTTTCCCCGCTCCCCACCCAAACCCCTCCAACCCGATACACACAAACCCCACCAATGCACCACCCCTTCCACACTCAATTATTCATCTCCCATGAACCTTCACCCACCCCCTCATCTCCATCCACTCCCACAGGCAACCATACACACATCCCCCTGCATTCACAACCCCTCTCCAGTCATACACCCTCCCACATACACCATGGATGGGGACCACGGGGCCACCAACCCCCACCCCACGCCACGAGTCCACCACACCCAGCCCCCAGACCAGGTGAGACCAACCCGCATGAGATCACTCGTGCAGGCCAGTCCCAACCGACACAGCGGCCGGGCAGGACAGGCACCCGGCACGGAAAAGACCCGGCCAACCCGCAACCCCCACCTCCACACATCACACATACACCTCTACTGACACACACACACCCGCACACACATAGCAGAGGCGCCCCGGCCCCCGGCGCAGTGACTAGACACCAGGTCGTGAGGACCGGCCCAAACCAGAGGAGGCGCGTCCCGCCGGCCCGCCCCCCCAGCACCAAGCCGGGTCCCCCGGCCCCGGAGGCAGGGGCCACCCCGCAAAAACCGGGGCCCAGGACCCCCGGCCCCGGCCGACAGCAACCGGCCAGGGCCCCACCAGCGACCCGCCCACCGCCGCAGAGCAGCCCCAACCGCTGCCCCCATGCCCTCCATTGGGCTGGATACAGCCCCGCTCCAGCGGCGAGGCAGCCCAGACCCTCCCCCAAGTCAACCGCCAGGGATCCATAGCCATCAAGCACTCGCCAGCACCCAACCCCCACATTGCCGAGGCGGCTCTCCTACACCAACGTTAAGTGATGGAGCTAATCACAGGGGACCAGAGGGAGTGGAATTCATCTAACTGGTTCTTAGAGGAGGCAGACATCGTCTCAATACTGATATGGTCTACTAAGAAATTCCTAAACTGGCTAATGCTCAGATTATTTTTGGATTTCCAGTTTACCAAGATAGTTTTCTTTGCAATATATAATACAGTCAGTATCATATGTGCATAGTTGGTTACCATGTTGATCTCATCCAAGTCCCCCAGTAAACACAGTGTGGGGCTTGCAGGAAAGTTACACCTGAGCCACGTTGACAGGTCATCACATACCTGAAGCCAAAACCTCTGGACAGGTGGACAAGACCACAAGGCGTGAAGATAATTGTCTGTTGTGTTCTCATTGCAGTGTAAACAAATATTTGAAGGTGACAGACCCATCTTGAACATCCTCTGTCCTGTGTAATGTACTCTGTGTAAAACCTTGAATTGTATCAGTTGCATATTTGAGTTTTTAGTCATTAGGAACGTGTTTAAACATATCTGTGTCCATGTGTTTTGGTTAAGGGTTCTGGACAAGTCAGCCTCCCACTTCGAAGTTGGAAGGGAAATTGAATCATCCAGTTTTAATAATAATCTATATATTTTCGACAGTAGTTTGGGGATAGAGAGATTCAGGAATTCTGCTACCCTGACCGGAGTCTGCAGGTTCAGTTGGTTAGAGGTATATTTTTTGCTTAATATAGATTTAAGTTGATGGTATTCTAAGAATTTAGTACTACCGATCCCGTATTGTAAGGTGAGTGTATTAAATGACAGGAAATTTCCATTTTCAATGATATGTTGTAATTGTTTTACTCCTTTATCTTTCCAATGTACAAAATTAATCATTTTCCTGTTTTGTAGAATATCCAGGTTATTCCAGATGGGTGTGAGTTTACATGGAATAATAGAAGACTCGGTTAACTTCAGGAATTCCCACCATGCTTTCAGAGTAGAGCAGATGTTGATACTTTTAAAGCATTTATGAGATCTGACTGCTGAACTGCTGAACGGCAAATCAGAGACATCCAGATCCTCACATAATGCTTCTTCTGTGTCTAGCCACGGTTCATCTAGATGGGTAGGTTTCAGCCATTTGGACATAAATTGTGGCTTATTTGCTAGGAAATAATAATTGAAATTGGGTGAGTCTAACCCTCCCCGGTCTTTTACCTGTTGTAAGGTTTTTAAACTGATACGTGATGGCTTGTTTTTCCAAAGAAATTTGGAAATGTGAGAGTCCAGTGACTTAACCAACTGGAGGAAGGTTTGGTGGGTATCATTGAGAACATGTAGTTGATTTTCGGTAGAACCATCATTTTGATGGTAGCACCTCTCCCCATGAGTGATATGGGTAAGTGCTTCCATCGTGTGAGATCTTCCTCTATTGACTTTAATAGCTGGACATAATTTAACTTTATTAACTCTGAAAGTTGTGGAGAAATATTTATTCCTAAATATCTGATATTACCAGACTGTATTGTGGTGTTAGGGATGTTTTGTAAAGTACAATTAACAGATAAAGCTGTAGTCTTGGTCCAGTTAATAGAGTACTCAGATATAATTGAAAATTTATTAATTAATGTGATTGTCTGGGAGAGAGATGTTTATGAGTTTTGGAGGAAAAGCAGTACGTCGTCTGCATAAAGACTTATTTTATGTTCTAGATTTTTGCCGGGGATCCCTTTAATATCTCTGTCCTGTCTTATAGCTGCTGCTAGTGGTTCAATGAAAATGGCAAAAAGTGAAGGGGAGAGCGGGCAGCCCTGCCTGGTGCCTCGCTGTAAACAGAAACTTGGAGAAGTTTGGTCATTGGTCCTCACACATGCATTAGGGTTGTTATAAAGTATTTTTATCCAGTCTATGAAATAAGGACCAAAACCAAATTTATTTAATGTTGCAAACAGGAATTTCCAGTTAACACGATCGAAGGCTTTTTCTGCATCTAACGAGATGATAGTGGATTCCAGATTATGAATGGTAGCATAGTCTATTAGATTAATCAGCCTGCGTGTGTTAGTAGAAGAATGTCGACCTTTAATAAAACCAGTTTGATCAGGATGTATTATCAGAGGAGTTATTTTTTCTATCCTTTTAGCGAGTGCTTTGCTGATTATCTTAAGATCTACATTTATTAATGAGATTGGCCGATAACTAGCTGGAAGTGTCGGGTCTTTACCTGGTTTTAATAATACGGTGATATTTGCTGAATTCATATTTGGTGGTATTTTCTGTTTCTCTTTTATTTCTAGTATCATTTTTTAAAAAGTGGGAGTCAGAATTGTCCAGAACTCTTTGTAAAATTCGACCGGATATCCATCTGGGCCTGGGGCTTTATTATTGGGCATATGTTGCAGAGCGTCATGTAATTCACTTATTGAGAGGGGTGAATCTAAAACCGTAATATTTTCCTGTTGTAGTTTTGGAAGAATGATACTATTAAGAAATTGATTAATATCATCATCTGTGGGGTTTATTATTGATTTATATAGTGTTCTGTAGAAGTTTCTAAAAATGTTATTTATCTGGTCAGGATCATGGCTGATACTTCCTTCTGAGTCTTTAACGGAGGAGATTGTTGCTTTTTCCTTATTTATTTTTAACTGATTAGCTAGAAGCTTGCCAGACTTGTTTCCATGGTCGAAGTTTTCTAAACGAAGTCTTTGAACTAAGAATTGTGTTTTTTGGTCTATTATTTTGTTTAACTCGAGCTTGAATTTCCTTATATCATTCAGCATGTGTTCCTCCGGGGAGACCTGGTAGGCGTCTTCTAGTGATTTAATTTTAACTTCTAATCCTGAGATTCTTGCAGCTTCCTTTTTTTTTTATGGGAAGAGAAGGAAATTATTTTCCCTCGCATTACTGCTTTACCCGCTTCCCAAAGGACACATGTTGGAGTTTCTGGTACATCGTTGTTCTCTAAATAAATGGACCATTCTCTTTTAAAATAGCTGATAAACTCAGGATCTTTCAGTAATGATGTATTAAATCTCCAACTCCTAGTTGCTGGTTTAATAGTTTTATTTCTCAGAGTTAATGATACTGGTGCGTGATCACTGATGGTTATTGGGTGGATTTCTATTTCTGAGATTTCACTCATCAGTGAGCTGCTGGTTAAGAAGTAATCTAATCTAGAGTAGGAATGGTGAACTGAGGAGAAGAAGGTATATTGTCTCGTGGTGGGGTGATGAGATCGCCATGCATCACAAAGGCCGAAATCCTTCATGTACTGCTTAACGATATCTGATGAATGCCATATTTTGTTATGTCCTGCTGTACTGAGCCTGTCCATACCTGGATCACATACCATGTTGAAGTCTCCCCCCAATAATACCGCCCTATCAGAGTAGTTATGCAAAGCAGAGAAAAATGAGTCAAAGAATGATGGGTCATCTACGTTTGGTCCATATATATTTGCAATGCATACCTTAAGATTCTGAACAGTTAATGTGACTATTATAAATCTGCCTTCTGGATCTCTGATTACATCATCAATGTCAAATTTTAACCTGCTATTAATCAGAATTGCTACACCTCTCTGTCTAGAATTATAACCAGCTGAATACACGTGTGGAAACTGTCTTGTCTGAAGGAGATTGACTGAGGAGTTTGATAAATGTGTTTCCTGAAGTAAGACAATGTCTGCCTGAAGATCTTTTAGCCGGTTGAGAACTTTTAATCTCTTATCCCCTGTGCGAGCTCCACGCACATTCACCCTATCTCTAAGGGAGAGCCTGGCCACCCTGCGGGGGAACCTTATTTCAGCCGCTTGTACCCGCGATCTCGTTCTTTCGGTCATGACCCACAGCTCATGGCCATAGGTGAGGGTAGGAACGTAGATGGATGGTAAATCCATCTCCCGCTCCATCCCTCCCTCACTCCTGAACAAGACCAGAGATACTTGAACTCCTCCACCTGGGGCAGGAACTCCCCCCGACCTGGAGAGGACACTCCACCCTTTTCCGGGTGAGGACCATGGTGCCAGATTTGGAGGTGCTGATTTTCATCTCGGCCGCTTCACACTCAGCTGCAAATCACTCCAGCGGGAGCTGGAGATCACGGCCCGACGACGCCAACAGAACCACATCATCTGCAAAAAGCAGAAACCTGATCCTAAACCACCAAACCGGATCCCCTCAACACCTCGGCTGCGCCTAGAAATCCTGTCCATAAATGTTCTGAACAGGATCGTGACAAAGACCAGCCTTGGTGGAGTCCAACTCTCACCGGGAATGGATCTGACATACAGCCGTAAATGTGGACCAAGCTCTGGTACCAGGCTTACGGGGACCGAACAACTCGAACAAGGGAGTCCGGCACTCCGTACTCCCGGGGCACCCCCCCCAGGAATCCCCGGGGGACACGATCGAACGCCTTCTCCAAGTCCACAAAGCACATGCAGACTGGTTGGGCGAACTCCCATGCCCCCTCCAGGATCCTGAAGAGGGTGTAGAGCTGGTCCACTGTTCCACGACCAGGACGAAAACCACACTGCTCCTCCTCAATCCGAAGTTCCACTATCTGACGGACCCTCCTCTCCTGGACCCCTGAATAGACTTTACCAGGGAGGCTGAGGAGTGTGACCCCCCCTCCCCCAAAGTTGAAGCACACCCTCCGATCCCCTTTGACAAGAGGGGGACCACCACCCCGGTCTGCCAGTCCAGAGGTGCTGCCCCGGATGTCCACGGGATGCTGCAGAGGTGCGTCAGCCAAGACAGCCCCACAGCATCCAGAGCCTTAAGAAACTCTCATCTACCCCCGGGGCCCGGCCACCGAGGAGCTTTTTGACTACCTCAGCGACCTCGGCCCCGGTGACAGAAGAGTCCCCCCATGAGTCCCCAAACTCTTCTTCCACCTTGGAAGATGCATTGGTGGGATACAGGGGGTCTTCAAAGTATTCCTTCCACTGACCCATAACATCTCGAGTCGAGGTCAGCAGCCCACTGTACACAGTGTTGACGGTGCACTGCTTCCCCCCCTGAGCAGCCAGATGGTGGACCAGAATCTCCTCGAAGCCCTCCGGAAGTCTTTCTCCATGGCCTCACCGAACTCCTTCCATGTCTGAGTTTTTGCCTCAGCGAGGGCCAGAGCCGCGCTCCGCTTGGCCCACCCATACCTGTCAGATGCCTCAGGAGTCCCACAGGCCATGAAGGCCCGGTAGGACTCCTTCAGTCCCACAGGCCAGGAAGGCCCGGTAGGACTCCTTCAGTCCCACAGGCCTTCGGTAGGATTCCTTCAGTCCCACAGACCAGGGAGGCCCGGTAGGACTCCTTCAGTCCCACAGACCAGGGAGGCCCGGTAGAACCCCTTCTTCAGCTTGACGGCCTCCCTCACCGCTGGTGTCCACCAGCGAGTTCGGGGGTTACCGCCACGACAGGCACCAACAACCTTACGGCCGCAGCTCCGACTAGCAGACTCAGCAATGGAGGTGCGGAACATAGCCCATTCCGACTCAATGTCCCCCACCTCCCTCGGAACATGGTTGAAGCTCTCCCGGAGGTGGGAGTTAAAGCTGTCCCTGACAGGGGAGTCTGTAGACGTTGAGGCTAGATAACCCACTCCAGGTCACAAATTTGAAATTACTCACACAAGCAGTTTAAGTTTTATCTGCATGTCACGGCCGATGTTACAATAATGTATGGGATTTTTAAAGAAATGACAAGTATTACTGAACAAGATCATTTGGATCAAGATATAACAGTTGTGGGAACACTAAATCAGACTTAGTGAGTGAAATTGGTGTAAATTTCAGATAGTTTTGTTTTTCAAAGTTATGGATTATAATCTCCACGAACACCTAGTAGATTATGTAAATGTGTAGAATCAGGGATTTTCCATGCCATAGAACATCCAGGAAGTCCCTGCTCAGGCTAAATAACATAACAAAATAAGCAGGAAGTGTTATTGAAGCTGTGATTGAGCTGTGCCTTGTTAAGTGCAGTCCAGAAGTCATCAAAATGACTACAAACATCTGAAAAAAACAGACAACACGAGGCGGGAGGCGGGACAAGTAGCTGTCAATCAGTCACTTGGTTTGGAGCCTCTGAATTGACTGTTTGGGTCACTCATGAAATGGAAAGTGGACAGAGACATCAGTTCCCTCCATTACTGAAAGGTTGGACTGGTGACAAAGATATTTTTCCCAACATGAAGTGTTTGTGTGTATTCTGGTAACGCTGCTGTTCCAGTTGCTCTGTGGAGGCTGTTTCCATGGTAACGCTGCTGTTCCAGTTGCTCTGTGGAGGCTGTTTCCATGGTAACGCTGCTGTTCCAGTTGCTCTGTGGAGCCTGTTTCCATGGTAATGCTGCTGTTCCAGTTGCTCTGTGGAGCCTGTTTCCATGGTAACGCTGCTGTTCCAGTTGCTCTGTGGAGCCTGTTTCCATGGTAACGCTGCTGTTCCAGTTGCTCTGTGGAGGCTGTTTCCATGGTAACGCTGCTGTTCCAGTTGCTCTGTGGAGCCTGTTTCCATGGTAACGCTGCTGTTCTTGTTGCTCTGTGGAGCCTGTTTCCATGGTAACGCTGCTGTTCCAGTTGCTCTGTGGAGCCTGTTTCCATGGTAACGCTGCTGTTCCAGTTGCTCTGTGGAGCCTGTTTCCATGGTAACGCTGCTGTTCCAGTTGCTCTGTAACGCTGCTGTTCCAGTTGCTCTGTGGAGCCTGTTTCCATGGTAACGCTGCTGTTCCAGTTGCTCTGTAACGCTGCTGTTCCAGTTGCTCTGTGGAGCCTGTTTCCATGGTAACGCTGCTGTTCCAGTTGCTCTGTAACGCTGCTGTTCCAGTTGCTCTGTGGAGCCTGTTTCCATGGTAACGCTGCTGTTCCAGTTGCTCTGTAACGCTGCTGTTCCAGTTGCTCTGTGGAGCCTGTTTCCATGATGTCACACTACACAGAGCAAAGACACGACGTCCTGCGATCTGACAGCGCTGAATCAGGCACGATAGTGAGTGACTGTCTGCGACATCTCCGTCGGGCCAAAATCGGGCTAAATTTGTGTAGTCTGATCCAGGCTGAAATGCAATCCAAAAACCTCTCGGATGTCAGAGTGAGGCATTTCATGTATACGAAACTAATTCTGTTTTAGTTGCTTTGTTGAACCGGGCAAGGCTTGGCTAACCTTCAGCTGGTAAACCTACGAGTAAGAGGCACACAAAGGGTCTGATGGTTGAACCAGCAACCACTCTACCTCCTAAGCTCTAACCAACATTAGCAGTCCCCTGCATTGACCAGACATTGACCCTTAAAACTTCACGAGATCTCAGGCACCATCTCTTCTATCATCGGCACTTACTCAGGATTGGTAGTGTGTAACTCTGGAGCAAATTGTGATGATAGCTGAACTGGTGGTTCAGTCTTGTTTTTATTCTTCTGTTGTCTCTTCCCCAGTTACGACTCCAACATGGATGACAGCAGAGACAACAAAAAGAACCGTTTTGCCAACACAATGGCGTTCATGGAAGAATATCTCAACAACGTCCTAAATGACGAAGTTCCGTTCCACAACGAGGAGAAAAATAAACTCACATATGAGGTCAGCTTCCTCCCTCCTCCAACAGCAGGGGTGTCCAACTCATTTTAACTCATTTCAAACTCATCTATCTCATAAACATACCTGTCAGCAGGTGCAGACGTCTGATTGGACGTTACAGAAACACCTGATTGCAGTGATTGTCTCAAAGTGTTGCTCAACAACATTTTAGTTCAGGAGCCCCATCATGCTTGTTTACTTGTTTTATTTTTTGTTTGTTTGTTTTAATATTTCTGTTGAACCACAATTCAAAATCAATGTCATCATGTTCATAAAATGTAAATGTATTATTATTATTATTGTCAATTTCAACTTATTTAACAGGAAGCTGATTTTTTTTTTTTTTTTTTTGTCTTTAATGGGAGGGGATGGAAACTTTCAAGCACAACTGTACGTAATGAAGAGGAAAAAACATACGTTGCATTTATTTAGAAATATAGTTCAAGACCAAGAATAACATGTAATCTGGAGAGGCAAATTATTCAACAACACAACAGCCCCTTCCATCAGTCCCCACAGCCTGTGTGCTTGATAGGAAGGGGGGGGGGTTGGCAATACAATTTTTGGCTTGAGTTTAAAGGATAAGTTTCTTTTTTTTCAACCTGGACCTTATTTCCAGGAGTATATACGTGCATTTACTTACCGGTAAAGTTTCTGCATCACTTTAAGTCCTTCGGCAGATATTACGTTGAGTCGCCCTTCGGCGTGCATCGAGTAAAATGGCAGAGACAGGGCAGTCACTATATCAGACATTATCTGCAATAAAACTCCTTCATTTCATCAATACTTTAAGTAGAATGAATGAATGAATGAGTACTATTGTCCTGTGAGTTCAGAGTTTCTCTGATTGTGTTTTTCTTGTCTGGGTAGCAGCTGATCTTCTCAGCTGTACTAGGGAACGCGCATCGTGAACACGCGGCCCCAAAAAGCGTGTAGAACACCCTGATAACTAACGGAAAGATAAATATGGACTCACGGGACAATAGTACTTGGTTCGTTCGTTCTACTTACAGTATTGGTGAAAATTAAGGAGTTTTGCTGCAGACAATGTCTTCGACAGAGGCTGCCCCGTCTCTGCCATTATTACTGGATGCACGCCGAAGGGCGACGCAACGTAATATCTTCCAAAGGACTTAAAGTGATGCAGAAACTTTACCGGTGAGTAAATGTACGTACAAACTCCTAGAAATGAGGTCCAGGTTGAAAAAAAAGAAAGTTATCCTTTAAGCCCGCCTCAAAAGATAAATACAGCCATGACACACCATGAGGAGGACCGATAAGGCTGAATCTTATCGCTCCACGTGGACCGTCGGACTCGGCCCCAGGGCCGTTTCGATACCGGGTTATGGTACCATCCCTACATGTATGGAACACCCACAGCATTGTTAACATCTTACATTTTTACAGTTTCCCCTGGAAGACTAAGTTTTCTCATTTCATTATTGATGATTTCACAATGACATCATGACTAATGGATTTTGATTGATTGATGAGTCAGCTTTAAAAATCACCTCCTGTCCTTGCAGGTGGTGAGTTTGGCAAGACACCTGATCTACTTTGGCTTCTACAGTTTCTTTGAGCTGCTCAGACTCACGAGAACTCTGCTGGGTATCATTGACTGCAGACCAAATCCTGGACATGCAGGACTTGTGTTCCAGGATGACGGATCAGGTACTTCTTGTTTTCGCCACATCCCGCCATCCTGCATTACGTCGTATTGATGTTGAAACCTAATTTTGAGAAACTGATAACTCAGACATTTATGATATTTTCTCATATTTAAAGGGAAGAACGTGAAGCGCTCGATACATGGAATGGGTCAGATGATGTCCACCATGGTCCTCAACAGGAAGCCGTCCTTATTTGGAGGTGCAGGTGCCAGAGGGGCAGGATTGGGGGCGGGGCTTGTCATCGAAGGACAGAGGCTTACGAAAGACAGTATTGACAAGATGGACTTGACAGTGATGGATACCAAACTGAAGATTCTGGAGATATTACAGGTAAGATGTTAAAGGAATAGTACACCCACTGAATGTCACAAAAACTTGTCAGTATTCATTCATACTGCTCGTCCAATGTAATCCAAGTGTCCTGAGTGGGTAGCATCTAGAATTTACTCGAAACAACGTCATTTAGTAGATTTTTATAGCTTAAACAGTAGAACATGTAACTGCCATGAAGCGCGTCCATTAGAGTTCACAACACGACGGAAGCCGCGGCTGACGAGATCGCATGTTCTCTTTTTCTTTCTTTCTTTGTTTTAAATCAACTGGACGGTTTCCTGCTGAGAGCCATGGGGGACATCATCTGACCCATTCCATGTATCGAGCACTTCACGTTCTTGTGTTTGTCTGCAGCTCTGTCGCTCTTTGCACAATGTAAAGAGCAAATTTCTTCTTCTACGCTTGTATTATCGGCAGAGTAGGTGCTGGACGCTGCAGCTTCCGTAGTGTGGTGAACTTGCAGGGGCGCGCTGTGCAGCAGCTACACGTTCTACTGTTCAGTCTATAAAAATCTACTAAATGATGGTTTCCAGTAAATTGTGGACGCTACCCACTCAGGACACTTGGATCACATTGGACGAGCAGTATGGAGGAATATTGACACGTTTTTGTGGACTTTTATGGACCTTTTTGGATCATGCACCGGCCACCTCCACTATATGAAAGTCGCTGATTAATGAAACCCCCCTGGATCTTCGGCTGCATTTGAGATCTTAAAAAAGTGCTCCAGAGTCTTGCTCAGCATGAGGATGAGGAGACGATGAAGGACCATCATTCTGTGGGTGTACTGTCCCTCTAAAGACGTAACATTGCGTATCCTGTAGGGTAATTGCAGACATAACGGATGCAAAGCAGCACGATGAGCTCATGTTTACTGTAGCTGATCGTGCTCAGAACTCAATCATCTCAAATTGAAGCTGTTGTCCACCTCTGACATCAATTGTGGTGAATACAGTAATGTTTTCTTTGTTACTGACCTTCATCCTCCTCTTCATCAGTTCATCCTGAATGTTCGTATGGACTACCGTCTGTCCTTCCTGCTGTCCATCTTTAAGAAGGAGTTTGTGGAAGTTTATCCCATGGCTGACGCTGATGCCACCACCAACATGGAGCAAGCAGGTGAGCATACAGCCAGTCGGATCACTTTTACAAGCTGCCATTGGAAAAACATTTTCCCTTTATAGTTTTTCTCTCTCGAATATAATGAAATCAGTCATCTTTCAACGTTTTTTCTGTCCGTTTATCATTTACAATCTGATTATGTATTGAGCGACCTTCAACGACTTAAAAAAACCCTGTTTTAAATAAGACTATTTTTTAAGCAAAGGTTGGACTTTAGCATGTTTACCTTTAGCAGGGACAATCCCAGAGGACAGACTCTCCAAGAGTACCACATGATGCTATACTTGGAAAAATTTCCTTTGAAAAAAGATGTTGAGGAACAGGCTCACCTGAAGAAGACTGAAGAAGAGTCTCCAGGAGAGAGTCAGAGGCTGAAACAGTCCAAAAGAGGACAGAAGCCGACAGGACGTGAGGATGGAGACACGATGATGTCAAAGACCTGATGGTGGAGACGTGATGATAAAGACCTGATGATGGAGATGTGATGATAAAGACCTGATGATGGAGACGTGATGTCAAAGACGTGATGATGAAGACCTGATTATGGAGACGTGATGTCAAAGACCTGATGATGAAGACCTGATGATGGAGACGTGATGATGAAGACCTGATGATGGAGACGTGATGTCAAAGACCTGATGATGGAGACGTGATGATGGAGACCTGATGATGGAGACGTGATGATGGAGACCTGATGATGGAGACGTGATGATGAAGACCTGATGATGGAGACGTGATGTCAAAGACCTGATGATGGAGACGTGATGATGAAGACCTGATGATGGAGACGTGATGTCAAAGACCTGATGATGGAGACGTGATGATGAAGACCTGATGATGGAGACGTGATGTCAAAGACCTGATGATGGAGACCTGATGATGAAGACCTGATGATGGAGACGTGATGTCAAAGACCTGATGATGGAGACGTGATGTCAAAGACCTGATGATGGAGACGTGATGATGAAGACCTGATGATGGAGACGTGATGTCAAAGACCTGATGATGGAGACGTGATGATGAAGACCTGATGATGGAGACGTGATGATGAAGACCTGATGATGGAGACGTGATGTCAAAGACCTGATGATGGAGACGTGATGATAAAGACCTGATGATGGAGACGTGATGATGAAGACCTGATGATGGAGACGTAATGATGAAGACCTGATGATGGAGACGTGATGATGAAGACCTGATGATGGAGACATGATGATGAAGACCTGATGATGGAGACGTGATGATGAAGACCTGATGATGGAGACGTAATGATGAAGACCTGATGATGGAGACGTGATGTCAAAGACCTGATGATGGAGACGTGATGATGAAGACCTGATGATGGAGACGTGATGATGAAGACCTGATGATGGAGACGTGATGATGAAGACGTGATGTCAAAGACCTGATGATGGAGACGTGATGATGAAGACGTGATGTCAAAGACCTGATGATGAAGACGTGATGATGGAGACGTGATGATGAAGACGTGATGATGGAGACGTGATGTCAAAGACCTGATGATGGAGACGTGATGTCAAAGACCTGATGATGAAGACGTGATGATGGAGACCTGATGATGAAGACCTGATGATGAAGACCTGATGATGGAGACGTGATGTCAAAGACCTGATGATGAAGACCTGATGATGAAGACCTGATGATGAAGACTTGATGATGGAGACGTGATGTCAAAGACCTGATGATGGAGACGTGATGTCAAAGACCTGATGATGGAGACGTGATGATGGAGACCTGATGATGGAGACGTGATGATGAAGACCTGATGATGGAGACGTGATGTCAAAGACCTGATGATGGAGACGTGATGATGGAGACGTGATGTCAAAGACCTGATGATGGAGACGTGATGATGAAGACGTGATGTCAAAGACCTGATGATGAAGACGTGATGATGGAGACCTGATGATGAAGACCTGATGATGAAGACCTGATGATGGAGACGTGATGTCAAAGACCTGATGATGAAGACCTGATGATGTAGACGTGATGTCAAAGTCCTGATGATGGAGACCTGATGATGAAGACCTGATGATGAAGACTTGATGATGGAGACGTGATGTCAAAGACCTGATGATGGAGACGTGATGTCAAAGACCTGATGATGGAGACGTGATGATGGAGACCTGATGATGGAGACGTGATGATGAAGACCTGATGATGGAGACGTGATGTCAAAGACCTGATGATGGAGACGTGATGATGGAGACGTGATGTCAAAGACCTGATGATGGAGACGTGATGTCAAAGACCTGATGATGAAGACCTGATGATGGAGACGTGATGTCAAAGACCTGATGATGAAGACCTGATGATGGAGACGTGATGTTAAAGACCTGATGATGAAGACGTGATGTCAAAGACCTGATGATGAAGACGTGATGATGGAGACGTGATGTCAAAGACCTGATGATGGAGACGTGATGTTAAAGACCTGATGATGGAGACGTGATGATGAAGACCTGATGATGGAGACGTGATGGTGGAGACGTGATGTCAAAGACCTGATGATGGAGACGTGATGATGAAGACCTGATGATGGAGATGTGATGTCAAAGACCTGTTGATGGAGACGTGATTTCAAAGACCTGATGATGGAGACGTGATGTCAAAGACCTGATGATGGAGACGTGATGTCAAAGACCTGATGATGGAGACGTGATGTCAAAGACCTGATGATGGAGACGTGATGATGAAGACCTGATGATGGAGATGTGATGTCAAAGACCTGATGATGGAGACGTGATGTCAAAGACCTGATGATGGAGACGTGATGTCAAAGACCTGATGATGGAGACGTGATGTCAAAGACCTGATGATGGAGACGTGATGATGAAGACCTGATGATGGAGACGTGATGATAAAGACCTGATGATGAAGACGTGATGTCAAAGACCTGATGATGGAGACGTGATGTTAAAGACCTGATGATGGAGACGTGATGATGAAGACCTGATGATGAAGACGTGATGTCAAAGACCTGATGATGGAGACGTGATGTTAAAGACCTGATGATGGAGACGTGATGATAAAGACCTGATGATGGAGACGTGATGATGAAGACCTGATGATGGAGACGTGATGTCGAAGACCTGATGATGGAGACGTGATGATGAAGACCTGATGATGGAGACGTGATGATAAAGACCTGATGATGGAGACGTGATGATAAAGACCTGATGATGGAGACGTGATGATGAAGACCTGACGATGGAGACGTGATGATGAAGACCTGATGATGGAGACGTGATGATGAAGACCTGATGATGGAGACGTGATGTTAAAGACCTGATGATGGAGACGTGATGATGAAGACCTGATGATGGAGACGTGATGATAAAGACCTGATGATGGAGACGTGATGATGAAGACCTGATGATGGAGACGTGATGATAAAGACCGGATGATGGAGACGTGATGATGAAGACCTGATGATGGAGACGTGATGATAAAGACCTGATGATGGAGACGTGATGATAAAGACCTGATGATGGAGACGTGATGATAAAGACCTGATGATGGAGACGTGATGATGAAGACCTGATGATGGAGACGTGATGTCAAAGACCTGATGATGGAGACGTGATGATGAAGACCTGATGATGGAGACGTGATGTCAAAGACCTGATGATGGAGACGTGATGATAAAGACCTGATGATGGAGGCGTGATGATAAAGACCTGATGATGGAGACGTGATGATGAAGACCTGATGATGGAGACGTGATGATGAAGACCTGATGATGGAGACGTGATGATAAAGACCTGATGATGGAGGCGTGATGATAAAGACCTGATGATGGAGACGTGATGATGAAGACGTGATGTCAAAGACCTGATGATGGAGACGTGATGTTAAAGACCTGATGATGGAGACGTGATGATAAAGACCTGATGATGGAGACGTGATGATAAAGACCTGATGATGGAGGCGTGATGATGAAGACCTGATGATGGAGACGTGATGATAAAGACCTGATGATGGAGACGTGATGATAAAGACCTGATGATGGAGACGTGATGATGGAGACGTGATGATAAAGACCTGATGATGGAGACATGATGATGAAGACCTGATGATGGAGACGTGATGATGAAGACGTGATGTCAAAGACCTGATGATGGAGACGTGATGATGAAGACCTGATGATGGAGACGTGATGATGAAGACCTGATGATGGAGACGTGATGATGAAGACCTGATGATGGAGACGTGATGTCAAAGACCTGATGATGGAGACGTGATGATGAAGACCTGATGATGGAGACGTGATGATAAAGACCTGATGATGGAGACGTGATGATAAAGACCTGATGATGGAGACGTGATGATGAAGACCTGATGATGGAGACGTGATGATGAAGACCTGATGATGGAGACGTGATGATGAAGACCTGATTATGGAGACGTGATGATGAAGACCTGATGATGGAGACGTGATGTCAAAGACCTGATGATAGAGACGTGATGTTAAAGACCTGATGATGGAAACGTGATGATGAAGACCTGATGATGGAGACGTGATGATGAAGACCTGATGATGGAGACGTGATGATGAAGACCTGATGATGGAGACATGAGGATAAAGACCTGATGATGGAGACGTGATGTCGAAGACCTGATGATGGAGACGTGATGATGAAGACCTGATGATGGAGACGTGATGATAAAGACCTGATGATGGAGACGTGATGATGAAGACCTGATGATGGAGACGTGATGATGAAGACCTGATGATGGAGACGTGATGATAAAGACCTGATGATGGAGACGTGATGATGAAGACCTGATGATGGAGACGTGATGATAAAGACCTGATGATGGAGACATGATGATGAAGACCTGATGATGGAGACGTGATGTCAAAGACCTGATGATGGAGACGTGATGATGAAGACCTGATGATGGAGACGTGATGATGAAGACCTGATGATGGAGACGTGATGATGAAGACCTGATGATGGAGACGTGATGATAAAGACCTGATGATGGAGGCGTGATGTCAAAGACCTGATGATGGAGACGTGATGATGAAGACCTGATGATGGAGACGTGATGATGAAGACCTGATGATGGAGACGTGATGATGAAGACCTGATGATGGAGACGTGATGTCAAAGACCTGATGATGGAGACGTGATGTCAAAGACCTGATGATGGAGACGTGATGTTAAAGACCTGATGATGGAGACGTGATGTCAAAGACCTGATGATGGAGACGTGATGTCAAAGACCTGATGATGGAGACGTGATGTCAAAGACCTGATGATGGAGACGTGATGTTAAAGACCTGATGATGGAGACGTGATGTCAAAGACCTGATGATGGAGACGTGATGTTAAAGACCTGATGATGGAGACGTGATGATAAAGACCTGATGATGGAGACGTGATGATAAAGACCTGATGATGGAGACGTGATGATGAAGACCTGATGATGGAGACGTGATGATAAAGACCTGATGATGGAGACGTGATGATAAAGACCTGATGATGGAGACGTGATGATGGAGACGTGATGATAAAGACCTGATGATGGAGACATGATGATGAAGACCTGATGATGGAGACGGTGATGATGAAGACGTGATGTCAAAGACCTGATGATGGAGACGTGATGATGAAGACCTGATGATGGAGACGTGATGATGAAGACCTGATGATGGAGACGTGATGTCAAAGACCTGATGATGGAGACGTGATGATGAAGACCTGATGATGGAGACGTGATGATAAAGACCTGATGATGGAGACGTGATGATAAAGACCTGATGATGGAGACGTGATGATGAAGACCTGATGATGGAGACGTGATGATGAAGACCTGATGATGGAGACGTGATGATGAAGACCTGATTATGGAGACGTGATGATGAAGACCTGATGATGGAGACGTGATGTCAAAGACCTGATGATAGAGACGTGATGTTAAAGACCTGATGATGGAAACGTGATGATGAAGACCTGATGATGGAGACGTGATGATGAAGACCTGATGATGGAGACGTGATGATGAAGACCTGATGATGGAGACATGAGGATAAAGACCTGATGATGGAGACGTGATGTCGAAGACCTGATGATGGAGACGTGATGATGAAGACCTGATGATGGAGACGTGATGATAAAGACCTGATGATGGAGACGTGATGATGAAGACCTGATGATGGAGACGTGATGATGAAGACCTGATGATGGAGACGTGATGATAAAGACCTGATGATGGAGACGTGATGATGAAGACCTGATGATGGAGACGTGATGATAAAGACCTGATGATGGAGACATGATGATGAAGACCTGATGATGGAGACGTGATGTCAAAGACCTGATGATGGAGACGTGATGATGAAGACCTGATGATGGAGACGTGATGATGAAGACCTGATGATGGAGACGTGATGATGAAGACCTGATGATGGAGACGTGATGATGAAGACCTGATGATGGAGACGTGATGTCAAAGACCTGATGATGGAGACGTGATGTCAAAGACCTGATGATGGAGACGTGATGTTAAAGACCTGATGATGGAGACGTGATGTCAAAGACCTGATGATGGAGACGTGATGTCAAAGACCTGATGATGGAGACGTGATGTCAAAGACCTGATGATGGAGACGTGATGTTAAAGACCTGATGATGGAGACGTGATGTTAAAGACCTGATGATGGAGACGTGATGTCAAAGACCTGATGATGGAGACGTGATGTCAAAGACCTGATGATGGAGACGTGATGTCAAAGACCTGATGATGGAGACGTGATGTCAAAGACCTGATGATGGAGACGTGATGTTAAAGACCTGATGATGGAGACGTGATGTCAAAGACCTGATGATGGAGACGTGATGTCAAAGACCTGATGATGGAGACGTGATGATGAAGACCTGATGATGGAGACGTGATGATGAAGACGTGATGTCAAAGACCTTATGATGGAGACCTGATGATGAAGACATGATGATGGAGACGTGATGATGAAGACCTGATGATGGAGACGTGATGATGAAGACCTGATGATGGAGACGTGATGATGAAGACCTGATGATGGAGACCTGATGATGAAGACATGATGATGGAGACGTGATGATGAAGACCTGATGATGGAGACGTGATGATGAAGACGTGATGAAGGAGACCTGATGATGAAGACATGATGATGGAGACGTGTTTTGTTATGAACAAACTGTCTCATCTGATACGTTGTCACATTTACAAGGTTGGTGTTATTTAACAAGCAGGGTGTCGTGGCATTTTTCTGCCTTTTACATCCGGATCGAACCTGTTTCTCAGATAAAACTCTAGATGTGATGTTGATCTGATTAAGCGAGGTCAGATGTTGTCCTTCATATTTGACAAACTTGTGCGTTGTTACTTGTCCCACTGCTGCCCAGAGGACCCAGTCAACACAGAGATGGCAGGTAGAACCAACATAAACTCAGAGTTTACTGAAGACATCGGCTATTCTGTTGGCCAGCTTTAACCTTTTTGTCCCTCCTCAGCCAACATCAACCTGCTGCACATCGGAGAGCAGGCGGAGGCCATGTTTGGAGTCGGGTATGTCCAGAAAGCACATTTACCTGCCCACAGGTGAAGCTTCAGAGATGTTTCAGCTGCTGCGTATGTATTCTGGTGCACACAGGAAGGGGAACAGCATCCTGGAGGTGGATGATGAAGGAGGTCGAATGTTCCTTCGGGTGCTGATCCACCTCACCATGCATGACTACCCTCCTCTAGTGTCTGGAGCGCTGCAGCTGCTCTTCAGACACTTCAGCCAGAGACAGGAGGTGCTGCACACCTTTAAACAAGTGAGCACACACAAATAATTTACATCCTCTGAAATACAAGCTGTCATTTACATGAAATGTTCCGTACAGTACAAATAGCTAGTTTTCTTCCATCACCACTCATGGTAGGTTGAAAGAAAATGTACTTTTTTAAAGTGAGTCAGTGGGGAAGCTGCAACCTGAAGAGAAGAAAAATCAAACATATCAGCAAGTTTGAGAGAAAAAAACTACACTTCTAAAGCTTTTTCTGTTTATTCTTAAAATGTGAAAGAAAATTTACTGAATTGGGGGGGGGGGGGGGGGGGGGGGGGGTGTGATGAAACTGGAACCTGCTGTAGCCCATCTGCTTCCAGGTTGGACGTGTTGTGTGTTCAGAGACATTCAGCAGACCTTGATTGGAACCAGTGCTGATGCGGTAAAAATTATTTGACATCAGGAATATAGACACATACCTGATATTAATCTGTCTCACACAGAACCTAACTCCAAAACCAATCTTCTGTGTCTTCAGATAGGAAAAATGCATCTGGCAAGGGAAAGAGAAATTCTTTGTTTAGATTTTATCAGCTGAGGTCAAATCATACCAAAATGTTTATACCATCAACACAATATTCATGTTTCATTCCTTTGATACAGTGATTATGTTGAAAATTATATTGCAACATTTCTAATTTCATGTTGCAAAACATGTTTACACGCATCTTTCAAAAGCAAAAAGAAAAACCCCTCTGACAACCACATATAGACTAAATTTGACCATTAAAGTGAAAATGAACCAAATTAGTTTTTATTTACTAGATTGAGTCCTGGTCTCATCAATGATTACATACCAAACGTGAAAAATATAAGCATATAAAAGTAAAATGTGGTGGTGTTTTATGTTTTTGTGGCAAGGGCCCCACCATGTTGTGTGACATCACTGGGTTGGTTGGTGCTGCAGCCCTGAATGAGAGTCCTCTGGTCAGGTCCACAATTAAAGACAACCGCTGAATGATGGAGACTGGAGACACAGAGGAGAAAGACGAAGGGGACCGCAACCGTCTTCCTCCTGGGTCAGAATAGTTCACAACTTTCAGCTGAACCAGAAACTAGTCCTGCTGCTAGGAGGAAACCCTGAGTCCAGATCATGAAGTGAACATTTTATAGAGAAAATGATCAGAAGACTTGGAGTCTGTAAGCCAGAGGTCTGCAGACCAAAGCCCCCCCCAACCTGATGATGAACAGAACACCTCTGCAGCAGGTTGCTCTGAAATGACCATCATAGGGATTGTTTCGATCCGAGACTCCCCGTTTTCCACGCTGGGGTCCCGTTATGCCCTCACCATCCTACAGCATCTTTCCCATCGTATCCCTGTCTAGCTATAGCATTTATTTTATTACCTCCACCAAGGAGGTTATGTTTTTGGTAGCGTTGGTTTGTCTGTCTGTCTGTCTGTCAGCAACTGGACGGATTGACCTGAAATTTTCACCAGCCGTGTGCCTCAGCCCAAGGACGAACCCATTCAATTTTGGTGGCGTTCTAGATCACCTTCTGAATTCAGGAATGTTTTGAAGGATTGTTTATCATTGTGAGATCAGCCAAATTTTGGAATTTTGTCATATAACTCTATACAAATGGCCCGAGTGTTTGGTAAAAAAATGACAAGAAAGGATCTCAATTAGTTCCATAATGTACCAGGTACATTATGACCTTTGAACTTTCCAGTTTAAACTTTATAAACAGAAACAAAATTTAATAAGACACGTAGCAAAAGTTTAACCCTCATGCCTCCCTAAGAAAAAGTTACGTTAAGCTTCTTAAGTGCACACAGTGCCCAATGTGGGTTAATGGTCTGTAAATATTATCTAAAAATGAAAAGTTGCCATTTTCTTTCATGGCCGTCATCACAGACTTCTGGCCGAACCATCAATAGTAAAAAATCAATGAGTTTTAAAATTTTAACCCTTTAAAATCCACTTTACATACACGGTGCTCCAACTTCCAAAAACTGAAAATGTGGTTAAAATAAATGTGATCCATGCAATTTTTTTTGTGCAGGATTGTCAGAGCCCTGGGGCCTCATGTACAAAGGGTTCGTACGCACAAAAACGTGGCGTACGATCATTTCCACGGTAAAGTCAAGATGTATCAAGAATGGAGTGACCGTGGAAATGTGCGGTGCTTCACGTCAACTTCATGGCTGCGTACGAACGTTTCTACAGCTGTGGAGACTTTGGCGACACTCGGAGGCGACGCTGGAAACTGTTCTAAGAAATAAATGTGAAAACAACCATCCCCAGACTGAGTGTGGTCAGACACATGAACAAACAGCCTCATAAACAAATAACACCTGCGTCTGCAATTATGTGGATATAAAAGCAAAGTGGAGCAAAAATAGGCTCCTTTCCAGCAGCTGTTTTAGTTGGAAGAAAACGTTCGAAATGGTGGATATGCAGAGAGAATGTTTTAGAGGTCGAGAAGATTTACTGATTTAATGATAACTGGCTGGTCAGACGCTTTAAGTTCCCAGAGACATCTCTGTGCACAGAGCTGAAGCCAGGCTGGGGGGGCAACACACCCAGCTGTGCCTCCACGCGCTCCGGCGAATAAATTCACTTATATGCCGGTTTGTTTATTAATGCACTTAATTTGTGAGGACATCTATAGGATGATCTGGGCAATCACTGATGCCAACACATGGCCGGTATGGCAATTTCATAGTAGCAGGTCAGTTACGTCTGCGTCTGGAGGACGAGGAAAAGGGGAGGAAAGGCTGTGACGCATGAAATGCAGGAGGAATTCCCAATGCTGCACGTCCTCTTATGGCAACAAATTGTGTCAGCTAATAAATACAGTATTTCCAGTGACATCAGGCTGTGAGGAGGCGACTGTATAAACACACGTTTCACAAATATATATTTATTTACCTTTAGAAAAACCGGAGTCCCCCGCATTCCCCCCCAGATTCACATCCAACTTGAAGTTGGACCACCTGCGGACTCTGACCCCCACATCTTTGACTTTGATCTTTGACATACTTTCCCATTCACTTTTCTGTTGGGTGTGATGCCGAACAACAGCGTGTTAAAGTTCACATTTTTGCCCATTTCTACTTAAGCAGCTGCATCAAGTTCGTTCTCCGTGAATTTTTTTCATTTTCATTCACTGTCATGCTCATATTTTGTCTTTCTGATGGTGCAGAGAGGAGAATCTCCGCTGCAGATCTCATTTAAATGTCATTTGCGTATTTATGTTGGGGGTGTGGACAGGGAGGAATCAGGTACTCCAACATGTGTGCTCAATTCCACGTTTGGGATGTACAAAGGAAAAGTACTTGGATCCATGCGTGCGCACAGTTTCATACATCTGAAAACTTTTGTGCGTATGACGTTTTCAGGATCTGATTTGAGATCCATGCAACTCTTTGTACATGAGACCCCTGGAGTATTTAAAAAAGGTGTAAAAATGTTTTTTGATGCATCTTTACTTTTGTGTTATAGTGGGTTACGTTAAGCTTCTGAAGGGCACGGACTGGCCAGTGGCCTGTAAAGATTTTCTAAAAATTAAAAGTTGATTTTTTTTTTCATGGCTGTCATCACTGACTTCTGGCCTAACTATCAATACCCCCCCCCCCCCCCCCCCCAAAAAAAAATCAATGAGTTCCAAAATTTTTACCCAGCAGAGGAAGTGTAATCTAAGCAAATTTGGCGGTGGATGAAGGAGGAAAGTTTGCGGAAAAAGTGATCGGTCACAGACACGATCGATCGAAGACACGATGGAAATACAGCAGCGAAGTGCGCCAGCTGAAAGCGAAAGTAGGTCAAGCAGCATGGCGTGTGTTTCCAGGGGGGGGGGTTGTGCTTGCGCAATAGAAGGAAAGAGGGAGGAATACAGGGACACGTTTCTGCCAAATGTTATGCTGTGAAACAAACTTGTGGCTTATTCAGCTATTGAATACTTATTTTGCCACCAAAACTCTTTTCTCAGTGTTGTATTTGTTGTTTCATAGAAGTAAACAGCTGTTCAGATGAAGAAGGTGCCCCTAGTGTAAAAAAAAATATTGACAAAAAAGACACTTTTCCACTTGAAGTGCATTGCAGCATTTAAGGCTCGTTTTCTCAGCTTTTTGGTCAGAAGCAGCATTTTCACTGCAACAAAGCCATGTTCTACTGCAGATTACTAAAGAATGGAAAAAGCTAGAGACCATTTGAAAAAAGATCATTATCCTCCCCTTCGATTGCCGTAAGACGATCCAATAGAAGATCACTCCATCATTAATAAGTTCATATAGCTCCATAGCACCCCCTAGAACACTTCAAAAGGTCACCCCCAGCCAGCACAACAAACTGGGGGCATGAAATTCGGCACACAGTTATGATGTAATATGGACTACGCGGTGAATAGTCCGGAGCGCCACCAGAGGTGCAAGGGCCTTCAATGCCGCTTGCGACTTTAATTTCTCTTTTGTTTTTTGTCTTTTTGTTTTTCCACAATGGAAATTACATTGTTTTTCTTTCATCCGTGTCACTGTTCAAGTTCATGCATGTATGTTCTTTATTGCAAGGTTAAAAAGCAATAAAAAGTGAATTACAAAAACTGCATTTTGTGTTAACTTGTGTTATCTTTGTCTAATATTTCAATTTGTTTGATGATCTGAAACAAATTGATTCTGTATGTTTGACAAACATGCAAAAAAGAAAAAAAAATCAGGAAGGGGGCAAGCACTTTTTCACAAGTTAGATAAATAAAAAGGCTGCGATGAAAGTACAGAATTGGATTTGAATATCAGCTTCCCAGGTGGGAGTCAGAAGCACAAATCATTCAACCAAGCAGGCATCAGTACATGAAGTCGCCTGGAATCATACTGACAGGATCCTAGACTGTCACGTTACCATTAATTAGTTCGACCCTATAACATCATTGCGATTGTAAAGGACAGCATTTACACTTGAATCTTCTCCCACGCCGTCTTTCTTACTTTTTTTCTTTTTGAAGCAGCAGCAGTTCAAACTCGCCATATGAGACTTAGAAGTTCTTGTTCTGTTCAATGGTGAAGGCAGCCCCGCCCTCGCGTATACGTTGCCATGGTGACTCGTTAAACGGGTGCTCCATTGATTCTGGCTTTTTATCATGATAGCACACGTGTGAAACCCCGGGTGAATGTGATATGTAGTGTAAAGCGCTTTGAGCGGTTAGTATGACTGGAAAAGCGCTATATAAGTACAGTCCATTTACCATTTACTACTCTGAGTTGATTAAACCAACTAAAATCAGCTGTTCTGGGACCGAAAACTAAATAAAGTTCACTGTTTCATTTCCACTTTAAGAAAACAACATTCAGTCCATCCTACTCTGTTCAGTTTGTTGGCAGTAAACTATAGTGGGCCCAACACTGAGCCTTGGGGAAACAATAAATCATTTGTTTTGAATTCTTTAAAAAGAAATAATTTCTGATGAATAAACTTGATAATTAGAGGTCACTGTTGATCTCAGTAACTCCAGTGAGATGGTGGTCTTCTCTGTGACTGCAGATAAATTGGCATATCAGACCTGAGCTGCTGTTGAACATATCCATCTGTCTGCAGGTCCAGCTGCTCATCTCCGCTCAGGATGTGGAGAACTACAAGTTGATCAAGGCAGACCTGGATCGCCTCAGGACACTGGTGGAGAAGTCTGAACTCTGGGTGGAAAAGAAGAGTTCAAGTGGAGGAGACGGGAAGAAGGACAAAAAAGAAAAGAAGGAGAAAGTGGAGGTAAGGAGCAGCGACATGGTTAGGGTCAGCCCTATCTTTAAAACTGTCAAGAGCTTTGTGAAGCTGAAGAGAAATTTAAGATCTCAGGCTTTCAGGATCACGTGAGGATGTATGATTTGAAACTAGATCATTAACCATCAATCATACTTCACACATTTTTCAGTTTTTTGCTTTCTACAGTGGGTACAGAAAGTATTCAGACCCCTTTAAACTTTTCACACTTTGTTTCATTGCAGCCATTTGCTAAAATCAAAAAAGTTAATTTTATTTCTCATTAATGTCACTCAGCACCCCATCTTGACAGAAAAAAAAAAGAAATGTAGAAATTTTTGCAAAGTTATTAAAAAAGAAAAACTGAAATATCACATGGTCATAAGTATTCAGACCCTTCACTCAGTACTGAGTAGAAGCACCTTTTGAGCGACTACAGCCATGAGTCTTCTTGGGAATGATGCAACAAGTTTTTCACACCTGGATTTGGGATCTTCTGCCATTCCTACTTGCAGATCCTCTCCAGTTCTGTCAGGTTGGATGGTGAACGGTGGTGTTCAGCCATTTTCAGGTCTCTCCAGAGATGCTCAGTTGGGTTTAAGTCAGGGTTCTGGCTGGGCCAGACAACAATGGTCCCAGAGTTGTCCTGAAGCTGCTCCTTTTTTACTTGTTATTTTAGCTGTGTGCTGAATCATTGTCTTACTGGAAGGTGAACCTTCGGCCCAGTCTGAGGTCCTGAACACTCTGGAAGAGGTTTTCTTCCAGAATATCTCTGTACTTGGCCACATTCATCTTTCCTTCAACTGCAACCAGTCGTCCTGTCCCTGCAGCTGAAAAACACCCCCATACCATGATGCTGCCACCACCATGCTTCACTGTTGGGATGGTATTGGGCAGGTGATGAGCAGTGCCTGGTTTTCTCCACACATACCGCTTAGAATTAACTCCAAAAAGTTCAATCTTGGTCTCATCAGACCAGAGAATCTTATTTCTCTCAGTCTGGGAGTCCTTCATGTGTTTTTGGCAAACTCTATGCGGGCTTTCATATGTCTGCACTGAGGAGAGGCTTCCATCGGGCCGCTCTGCCATAAAGCCCCGACTGGTGGAGGCTGCAGTGATACTGACTTTGTGGAACTTTCTCCATCTCCCTACTGCATCTCTGGAGCTCAGCCACAGTGATCTTTGGCTTCTTCTTTACTCTCTCACCAAGGCTCTTCTCCCACCGTTGCTCAGTTTGGCTGGACGGCCGGGTCTAGGAAGAGTTCTGCTCGTCCCAAACTTCTTCCATGTAAGGACTATGGAGGCCACCGTGCTCTTAGGAACCTTTAGTGCTGCAGAAACTCTTTTGTAACCTTGTCCAGATCTGTGTCTCGCCACAATTCTGTCTCTGAGCTCCTTGGACAGTTCCTTCCACCTCATGATCCTCATTTGCTCTGACATGCACTGTGAGCTGGAAGCTCTTATATAGACAGGTGTGTGTTTTTCCAAATCAAGTCCAATCAGTTTATTTAAACACAGCTGGACTCCAATGAAGGAGTAGAACCATCTCAAGGAGGATCAGAGGGAACGGACAATCTGTGAGTTAAATATGAGTGTCACTGCAAAGGGTCTGAATACTTATGACCATGTGATATTTCAGTTTTTTCTTTTTAATAAATTTGCTAAAATTTCTACATTTCAGTTTTTTTCTGTCAAGATGGGGTGCTGAGTGTACATTAATGAGAAAATAAAATTAACTTTTTTGATTTTAGCAAATGGCTGCAATGAAACAAAGAGTAAAAAGTTTAAAGGGGTCTGAATACTTTCCGTACCAACTGTAGTATGTTTTCAGAGGTGGAAAAAGTACTGAAAATTGTAATTAAAGTAAAATTATCTTTACTTTGCTTAAATTCTACTCAAGTAAAGGTAAAAAATACCCATCTAAAATGTACTCGAGTAAAAGTAAAAAAGTAATTCATTAAATAATTTACTTTTAGTAAAAATTACTAGGTTACTTTCAATTATGAACTGTTTTTGATAAACTTTTACATTACCATAAAAGAGAATGTAAAATAAAATCAAAGTATCCAAGATAGCAAAAATGATGAGCAATTCTTTATTAACAAGCTGTAGGCTGCTATTTTTTTCTTTGTATAGCAAACAAATCATAAATTCAATTGTCTTAACAAATGAGCACACTGACAGCTTATTTAAGAGATGAAATAAAGTGCCGTGCTCTACAGCATATTCTGCCCACTGAATGCTAGCATTAGTCAAATTTGTCAATATTTGCATGATATTGCGTAGTTTGCATTTGAACACAAAGAGCTGGCTGAGAAATGGCCTCGGCTGCACACATCCAGTCCTCCAGAGCTGCTGTCCTCAAACCTTTGGAGCATCCCTTCTCCAACACATATGAACTAAATAAATGTCTCGTTACCAGCCTCTGCAGAGCTGATGACGTGCACACGACGTAATTTAGCCATTTGATTCAGGTGTGTTGAATCCTCCTGCATTTCATTTTATACTCAGAAATGTTTCCAAAGTAGTAAAGTAAATTACTTGGGTCAAAAGTTTATATGAGTAAAAGTAAAATTACCTATTTAAAAAAAAGTACTCAAAAATAAAAAAATACTCACAAAAAAGCACTTAATTACAGTAACCTAAAGAAATATAATTAGTTACTTTCCACCTCTATGGAGGATTTTATATATATTTATGCCAAGTTGGTCATGTTTCATACTTTTTCTTTGAGTCAGGTCAAAAACAGTAATTTCAATAGGTTTCTATGAGCACATTTTTCTGTGTAGAGACCTTAATGAGAGTAGTTCATAATTTGACAATAATAATTATGAACGTTGTGTAGGGAGCAGGGTGTACCCGCCTCTCGCCTGATAATAGCTGGGATAGGCTCTAGCAACCCCTGCAACCCTGAACTGGATAAGCGGTACAGAAAATGAATGAATGAATGAATTATTTAATTAATTATTTATAAATGTTTTTGCAACACCTTAACATAAGTTGGCGTAAATGATTAAAGGCGCCTTGACAACAAATGTCACTTTTCTGTGTTTTTGGGGTATGATATGATGTGTTGTGCACTGATGAGGCCGTGTGAATGTCAGAGTGAGCATTAGAGTCTCTGTTCATGGACGATCAGCTTTGTCTTTGTTCAGAAACGGTTGAATCAGACAGCACCTTATCATTTTACGTAGGTTATCATTCTATATGATTCATTTTCTCCTATTAGAGCACACTATCAAGCAAACAACCCCATCCCCATCTCCCTCCCCTCCTCCCCCAGCTAATGCATCAGCATGAGTCAAGCTGGTCTGCATTCCTGAGCATGGATAAATTGAGGTCAGGTTTTCAAATAAATGGATTTAAAAAAAAAAAAAAAAAACTTCTGCAGCAACACTGAGGGAGGCGACCACAGCCTTGTTATTACCTGTGAGCTTATTTATTTCCTAAATGCTGTCTTGTCTGATAAACATAGTTCACTGTCTGAAGTTCCCACAAGGCTAACAGATAGCCTTTAGCAAACTCCGATCACTAGCTACTGGCAGGTTGACCTCGTTTCTCTAAATAAGATTATACCCAAGAAAGGTTGTAGCCAATCAAAATGAAGTCAACTTGGTCTCCGAGCAGATCATATCATTACCATACCCAACCCTTTTACTGAGGAGGGAAATCTGGCATACCAACACAACCCCCCCAAACAATGTCCATGATTCACACTGATGCTGACATAAAGAATTGAAAATTATTTACGTGCCTAATATGCCTAATACTTTGCTTAATATTTTTTGATAGCTTTACATAGCACATTTTGGCACTGAAAGGTCCTTAACAGGAGCATTTTAAAAGTGTGATTGAGGGTTAACACTGTGTTTTTATACTTATTATTATAGCAAGCAAGCAAGTTTATTTGTATGTCACATTTCATGTCTTAAGACATTTATATACACTGTTTCAACAAAATAGGTCGTTCCATGAATTCTCTTTCTGTTGCTGTTGTTGGTGCTTGATTGAAGCCACGAGGTGAATGATATAAGAATGTCTGAGTGCAACAATTTCAACAAATCTTTAATAAAAGAGTTTCCAGCTGAATACGTGTTGACGTATCAGGAGAAACGAGAATAGGTGGATTTGTATTCATGATAATCCAGCCAAGCAGATGGATATGAAAGACTGAGTGTTCCTCATATGACCCGGTCATATTAAAACTGATCGCAGGATAAAAGTACACATGAGTTTACTGAAGAAAGAGCGATTAAGTGGTGAAAAGCAGAGTATCATCTGCATACAGCTTGAGTATGACTGAGAGTTGAAGCTCATTTTTACTGTATTTTCATTTCAAGAATGATTTTTCCAGCATTAGTAGTTTGAGTCTTCTCTCTCTTTCTAATAACTAATAACTAACAAACTCACAACCACTGTTATGACTAAAAGATTTGTTCATCGAAGGGCCACTCATCACACTAACTTACTAGAACCTTACCTACATATCCTTGAGTCCTCCATCCTGGTTTTTGAACTCTTGGTGTTGGTGTTGGGTTTACTGGTGGATCTTGGTCCTGGGTTGGTATGTGGGGTGGGATTTGTGTTGCATGTTGTGGCTCTCTCTTTCTTGTTGTTTTATGTGAAATGAGGCACAGTTGTGATTTATGTGTGGGTGAGACTGATAGTCAGACTGACCCATTGTTTCTTTTTTGTTTGTTTTTTGTAGATTGCCTTTTTTAGCTGCATACATCTCTACCACACTCCCTGCCTCTCCAAAACTAACATTTCATGAACTGTTTTCATCAGGGCTCTCAAGTTTTCAACACTGCTTGGAGTAAGATTGAGGCGGGGGGGTCGGGCAACGCCCCCCACCCTGCCTATTTTAGACTTTACCCGGCCGGCAACAGCAGCTTTTTTTTCTGACTGGTTGAGAAATTCTTTTTTCCGATTTGCTAACTCAAGACAGCTGGCACTGGGCTCGTTGGACTTTGGCTATCTGTAGCACAATACAGCTGGAAGCGAGGGATTGTGGTCCTGGAGTCCTGCATGCCAGCTGGAAAGTTTTTCCGACTTCAGACTGCGCCTGCACCGGAAAACATGACCATACCACATAAAACATGGTGGGAGCCAGTTGACTGCAGTCGGAGTGCAGTTAGAGGTCAGCAACTGCAGCCGGTGGACCTCTCTCCGCTGATGTCAGAACCTAGTCCTGATTGATTTAACCTCTCACTTATCCAAACTCCAATTTTCTGACAGGACTTGCATGTGATGCTCCCAGTAGTAAATCCATATTAGTGGCTAAAAGACCAGAAATACCAGACCTCCTGGTATTTCATATTGCAGTGGGCTGATGTTCACAAAACCTGGACAGGCTGATATTTGGCTGCTTCAAAGTAACACAAACGTGTTGTAGCAACAAGTTTTCACACTCAGATAAATATGAAACATAACTGTAGGTTATGCCAACACACGGGCAAAAAATTCACAAATCCTCCTCATAATTTGGATTTGTTTGGGGAGGTTGTAGCCATATTTATTTCTACCCCCATCTAAAAAAAACCCAAAACAGTTTCAATATCTTGTATTTGTTTGGAATTCCTGACAAAGCATTAGAGGCAGGGTGGATGATGTTTTCCAGGAGCAATTTTACTCTATTGCTTTAAATCTTCTTCACACCCCCGATTGCAGCCAATTAATGAAATGCTCTGACACAAAAATGAAAAAATGTAGTCACCTGTGGAACGGACAGGACTGAAAAACCCAGTCCAATCGTTGTGAACGGCCCGTGCTTATTGATTGAATGATATGTCCATCAAACTTAAAAGCCTTTTGTCTCACTGCCTGAGACTTGAGAGCCCAAGTTTTCAACAACTTTTCAGTTGTCAGAAATAAAGGTAGATGATGAATGCATCAAAAACATGCTCTTTCTTCAGTTTTGAGGTGAAGGAAAAGCAGACACGTTTGATGGGAGGCATACATCTAGACTTCTTTTTTTAAAAGAGTCTTATACTTTAGAAACATAACTTATCTCAACTTTAGCCTAGACATCTATAAACTACTGAAATTCCAACTGCGATTCCCGGAGAAGTCGTGATGCTGCATAGAAATTAAACCAGAATGCAATAATTTACAAATCTCATTATCCCATGTTTCATTCCTGATTGAATAAATGCAAGACGTTGAAACCACATGTCTGGCTGCTCAGCAGTCCTGGACCTGGCTGCTGAATTTCTGCTTTCATGATGCTCATGATGCCAGATGTTTTATGTTGATGAAAGGTCTGGACTGCAGGCAGACCAGTTCAGCAGCTGGACTCCGGACTGCAGCAAGACTCTGGACTGCAGGTAGACCAGTTCAGTTACAGGACTCCAGACTGCAGGCAGACCAGCTCAGAAGCCGGATTCTGGACTGCAGGCGGACCAGTTCAGCAGCTGGACTCCGCACTGGAGGCAGTTCAAACCACAGAACAGTTTCCACTTTGCCTCAGAGCACTCTAAAGGAACTTTGGTCCAGAGAGGACGGATGGTGGTGGTTTTGGATCCAGTTTGTGGTCCAGAGAAGACGGATGGTGGTGGTTTTGGATCCAGTTTGTGGTCCAGAGAAGACGGATGGTGGTGGTTTTGGATCCAGTTTGTGGTCCAGAGAAGACGGATGGTGGTGGTTTTGGATCCAGTTTGTGGTCCAGAGAGGACGGATGGTGGTGGTTTTGGATCCAGTATGTGGTCCAGAGAAGACGGATGGAGGTGGTTTTGGATCCAGTATGTGGTCCAGAGAGGACGGATGGTGGTGGTTTTGGATCCAGTATGTGGTCCAGAGAAGACGGATGGAGGTGGTTTTGGATCCAGTATGTGGTCCAGAGAAGACGGATGGAGGTGGTTTTGGATCCAGTATGTGGTCCAGAGAGGACGGATGGTGGTGGTTTTGGATCCAGTTTGTGGTCCAGAGAGGACGGATGGAGGTGGTTTTGGATCCAGTATGTGGTCCAGAGAGGACGGATGGAGGTGGTTTTGGATCCAGTATGTTGTCCAGAGAAGACGGATGGAGGTGGTTTTGGATCCAGTTTGTGGTCCAGAGAAGACGGATGGAGGTGGTTTTGGATCTATGGTTTGGAAACAATTGTATTCTGGTTTAATTTGCATTTTAAACAGTCTGAACTTCTTGGAGTTGGAGTTGTTTCTGTTGATACATTTACGAACACGCTTGCGACGTGAAGAAACGTGTTTGCTTCCAAACTTTTCATCTTAACTAAAGAAGCATTCATCAGACTTATGCTTGTGGTGTTATTGCACTATGAAACAAATCAAAGATTGCATTTATATCCCCCATCAACATGGATTTTTTTCCCCACATTTTCATGATCTGAAAAAGTTTTAAATGCTTTTTTTTTGTTGGAAATGATTTAAAGCAAGATGTGAGGACTGATCCTGCGTTCAGTGGTAGAGAGGTGGCTGGTGCCTGATCTGAGCAGAGAAACCAACCAATCAGAGCAGCTACTTTTTTAACATGAAATGATCAAACAAGTCTCTCCATCTGTTTGATGGGAAGTTCATGTGAGCATAATGTGGTTCGATACCCTGCTGTCTTCCCCTCCGCATCCTGCAGGGGGCATCAGCGGAAACCACGCCCAAGAAGGAGAAGCTGGAGAAGGGCAACGAGAACTACCAGAAAGTGAAAGAGGTGAGAAAACGTGTTTGTGTTTGTCTCTTCAGCTCACAATCTGTCTGCTTTAGTTCTCTTTTTCTCTGTGGTGTTTCTGAAGAGCAGTTCTGAATCACCTGTCAATCGGTCTGTGTGGGTGGGGCTATGATGTCACTTCCTGTTGATGGTCTTAGGATGATTAAACATGGTTCCCTTTCCTGCAGCATCCACAACATGCTTCAAACACAAAGAGAAGAATTTAAGCATTTAAAGCCAAAATAGCCGACAGATAAAATGATCTTCTGAAGAACGGCTTCTTCTTCACTTGTGAGGGTGAATCACAGAAACACTGCAACACAGATCTGGATCTAAGGTTTGATTTCACTGTCAGGAAACATTTCATGTTTCATCTCTTGAATCTCTGACTGATCAGTCCTTCTGATTCTGCCTGAAAAAGAAAAAAAACTTTTTAAAGACATCTGCAACTTACTGAAAGTAAAAGAGTTTTTTATTCAGCTGAGGTTCCATTTGATTCACTGTGAAATAATCATGTTATTTTGTCAAAAATGCGTAAAATTATGAATCTACTTGGACACATGCGGTTGGAAAACTGTTGTCTTTAGTTTAAACATGCTGGTGTGAATGCCAGACTTTTTAGAAATGCCTTTTCTTTGAACACTTATGAGTCACTCAAGCCCCTTTCAGACCTGTGCTGGAAAGCGGTAATGGTGCGAACTTTGTCCTTTATACCGTCTGCATTCAGACATGCATACCGCTCTTTTACCTCAGAGATGTAGCGGACATGTACCGGCTGGACCCCAGGTCATCAGAGCGGACATGTACCGGCTGGACCCCAGGTCATCAGAGCGGACATGTACCGACTGGACCCCAGGTCATCAGAGCGGACATGTACCGGCTGGACCCCAGGTCATCAGAGCGGACATGTACCGGCTGGACCCCAGGTCATCAGAGCGGACATGTACCGGCTGGACCCCAGGTCATCAGAGCGGACATGTACCGGCTGGACCCCAGGTCATCAGAGCGGACATGTACCGGCTGGACCCCAGGTCATCAGAGCGGACATGTACCGGCTGGACCCCAGGTCATCAGAGCGGACATGTACCGGCTGGACCCCAGGTCATCAGAGCAGAAATGTTGCAGCACGTTGTTTGGCTGAACGCACAAGACAATGTTCCAGACAGGGTTGAAGGGAGAGCGATAGTGATGCACCAATCAGGATTTTGAGGGCCGATCACCAAAAGCAGTATCTGCCGATCCCGATATTGCTGATCACAGCACCAAATCAATAAATTCTCCAATATTGTGGTCTCATGTACATAGATAGATAGATAAAAACTTTTTAATCCCCACAGGAGAAATTCAGGTGTCGGGTGGCGACACATCCATACGTCTATAAACATACATACATTGACCTTATGTTATTAAGTATAACAATTAGGAGATGGGAAATGATCATGAATTGACCACAGATTTACTGCAGCAAATCTGCAATATTTCTCTCTTGGAGGCGACTTGGACTCAGTTTACATAGAGGAAGCGTGGCTGACTAGCTTCAGCTTTCTTGTGGCAATAATTATGTGTACAACACACATGTGCAGCACACCAACACAGACACCAGCAAACATTTCACTCTCTCAGAGTTGGTACAAGTTGTCAACTATAAACTCGTTTTTTTTTCCTGTGGAAAATGGAATTAAATCTTAAAATAAAAATAGATGATGTACATGACACACAACATGTGCACCATAATAAACATTTCACTCTGAGGCTCTTTCTCAGACACTGTTTAGAGTTTACCTACAAGCTTTTAGTGGGAAAATCACGTAAACTATGTTAAATGAGAATAAGAACAGCGACTTATGTGCAACTGCAACATTATCTGGACATAAACTTGGAGCTGATGCTGCAGCTTTTCTGTAAGAAAAACTCTAAGTGTGACATAAACATGCTGTAGCCTAAATGATATAATAAAATTATGATTTTATTGATGAGCTGACTTCTGATTAAGCAGCATAAATGGCAGAGGATAAATGCGCCTGAGTGTGGGGGTGTATGAACCCGGTCGTGCGTCTGAGTGGGGGGGTGTATGAACCTGGTCGTGTGTCAGCAGCGTCTGAGTGGGGGGGTGCATGAACCCGGTCGTGCGTCTGAGTGGGGGGGTGTATGAACCCGGTCGTGCGTCAGCAGCGTCTGAGTGGGGGGGTGCATGAACCCGGTCGTGCGTCAGCAGCGTCTGAGTGGGGGGGTGTATGAACCCGGTCGTGAGTCTGAGTGGGGGGGTGTATGAACCCGGTCGTGCGTCAGCAGCGTCTGAGTGGGGGGGTGTATGAACCCGGTCGTGAGTCTGAGTGGGGGGGTGTATGAACCCGGTTGGTTCCTTGTCTGTCTTTCTGTATAATGGTGGATGAAACTGAGCAGCTGATTGGCTCCGTTTGCTCCACGAGGTCAGACGACGTTGTCGAGAGTTTCTGTGCCGTGTGAGGATCCATCAGATGGTTCAGAGATGTTTCTGAGTTTGGTGAGTTTCACATTTACTCCAGGAGCTGCACGCTGACGATGGCGCAGCTTTCTTCTGACCGGCCCAGTTTAACAACCTGCAGTCCTGCATCGGGACGTCGTCATCAGCCCATAAACCCCGTCGGGACAGCAGATCATCAACCCGCCGTTTGGAAACCAGGACTGGACGCAGATCATAGTTTATCCTCCACTGTCTCCGTGAAGAGATTCACCGGAGTCTCCTCTGTATTTCCTGCGCATTTCTCAGGCGCGTCAAACGCCAAAACGCTGTAGGTACTGTAAACGTGATCGGATCGGCTTGCTTGGATCTATTTTGAGAACTCCGATCAAAACCGATCGGGGCACTATCGGCCGATTGCGATCAGTTGCAGATCGATTGGTGCATCTCTAGAGAGCAGGGCTGTGCTGATTTATCTGCAACATTTCCTGATGTCTGAAAGCGCAGTGAGGAAGCTGCATGTTTGAAAAGACAAGTCTGGTTGAAGAGCGATGGACTTTACCGCTCATGTTCCACCATGCAGGTCTGAAAGCAGCTTCAGTTTACAACGTTTCCAGCTGACAAAAAGTCCTCTTCTGAAAAAACACTGCAGGTGTTAAAAAAATTACAGGTTATGTTTTATAACCTTGTGGGGTTTTTTCTTTGAGAGAACGTTTTTGCCCTCTAATGACCCAAATGACATTAACATAAAAAATGTTATTATTTTAACGGCACTAAAAAATAATGTTTCCATTATTATGGGGAATAGAGATGAACCTGCATTTAGTTTTCACAGCAAAACACACTAAAGAAATAAAATAAAACTTTGAACACTTCAAATCAAATGAATTTCATAATTGAGGAGCGTGTAAACAGTGAACTACAGTGGACCCAACACGGACTCTTGGGGAACATCATCTTTTATTCTTCTGATTCAAAAGATTTCGTTTGGTGCCTTTTTCTCCAGGGACAACATGCCCAAGAAAGGACTTGTTGAAGATTTCTTCTGATGAGATGTGACTGGATTTACTGAGACTGGATTTTCTGCCTTGTTAGAAATGAAAGCATTTTTTTGTTAGACAGACAAATTTAGTAATGCTAAATGTAGCAGCCTCATTACCGTCCACAGTCCACAGCTCAGCATCTGGCCAGTGTCTGTAACATCTGCTGTTTATCTATCCTCTGTCCGCTGTAGATCCTGGAGCGACTGAATAAGATGTGCAGCACTGGAGTTTGGAAGAAGCAACAGAGGTTGCTGAAAAATATGGGAGCTCATAAAGTCATGTTGGATCTTCTGCAGGTCTCCTACGACAAGGTGAGGATGGAGACCACCGGATTCAGAGCTGAACAGATTCTCTGAGCCTGACTTTGGTCAGTGGAGCTGCTCACTCTGCTGCAGGTTTCTCTGGTTAACACGAGTTTGGGGGTGCGTTCCCTTTCTGGCTGTTTAGTCCGCTTCAACCGGACCGTGGTCCGCTTCCACAGATAGTCCACTTCAACCGGACCGTGGTCCGCTTCCACAGATAGTCCGCTTCAACCTGACCGTGGTCCGCTTCCACAGATAGTCCGCTTCAACCGGACCATGGTCCGCTTCCACGGATAGTCCGCTTCAACCTGACCGTGGTCCGCTTCCACAGATAGTCCGCTTCAACCGGACCGTGGCCCGCTTCCACAGATAGTCCGCTTCAACCGGACCATGGTCCGCTTCCACGGATAGTCCGCTTCAACCTGACCGTGGTCCGCTTCCACGGATAGTCTGCTTCAACCGGACCATGGTCCGCTTCCACGGATAGTCCGCTTCAACCTGACCGTGGTCCGCTTCCACAGATAGTCCACTTCAACCGGACCATGGTCCGCTTCCACGGATAGTCCGCTTCAACCGGACAGTGGTCCGCTTCCACGGATAGTCCGCTTCAACCTGACCGTAGTCCGCTTCGACGGATAGTCCGCTTCAACCTGACCGTGGTCCGCTTCCACAGATAGTCCGCTTCAACCGGACCGTGGTCCACTTCCACAGATAGTCCGCTTCAACCGGACCGTGGTCCGCTTCCACAGATGTCCGCTTCAACCGGACCGTGGTCCGCTTCCACAGATAGTCCGCTTCAACCGGACCGTGGTCCGCTTCCACAGATAGTCCGCTTCAACCGGACCGTGGTCCGCTTCCACAGATAGTCCGCTTCAACCGGACCGTGGTCCGCTTCCACAGATGTCCGCTTCAACCGGACCGTGGTCCGCTTCCACAGATAGTCCGCTTCAACCGGACCGTGGTCCGCTTCCACAGATAGTCCGCTTCAACCTGACCGTGGTCCGCTTCCACGGATAGTCCGCTTCAACCGGACCGTGGTCCGCTTCCACGGATAATCCGCTTCAACCGGAGCGTGGTCCGCTTCCACGGATAGTACGCTTCAACCGGACAGTGGTCCACTTCCACGGATAGTCCGCTTCAACCTGACCGTGGTCCGCTTCCACGGATAGTCCGCTTCAACCTGACCATGGCCCGCTTCCACGGATAGTCCGCTTCAACCTGACCGTGGTCCGCTTCCACGGATAGTCCGCTTCAACCGGACCGTGGTCCGCTTCCACGGATAATCCGCTTCAACCGGACCGTGGTCCGCTTCCACGGATAATCCGCTTCAACCGGACCGTGGTCCGCTTCCACGGATAGTACGCTTCAACCGGACAGTGGTCCACTTCCACGGATAGTCCGCTTCAACCTGACCGTGGTCCGCTTCCACGGATAGTCCGCTTCAACCGGACCGTGGTCCGCTTCCACGGATAGTCCGCTTCAACCGGACAGTGGTCCACTTCCACGGATAGTCCGCTTCAACCGGACCGTGGTCCGCTTCCACGGATAGTCCGCTTCAACCGGACCGTGGTCCGCTTCCACAGATAGTCCGCTTCAACCTGACCGTGGTCCGCTTCCACGGATAGTCCGCTTCAACCGGACCGTGGCCCGCTTCCACGGATAGTCCGCTTCAATCGGACCGTGGTCCGCTTCCACGGATAGTCCGCTTCAACCGGACAGTGGTCCGCTTCCACAGATAGTCCGCTTCAACCTGACCGTGGTCCGCTTCCACAGATAGTCCGCTTCAACCTGACCGTGGTCCGCTTCCACAGATAGTCCGCTTCAACCTGACCGTGGTCCGCTTCCACGGATAGTCCGCTTCAACCGGACCGTGGTCCGCTTCCACAGATAGTCCGCTTCAACCTGACCGTGGCCCGCTTCCACAGATAGTCCGCTTCAACCGGACCGTGGTCCGCTTCCACAGATAGTCCGCTTCAACCTGACCGTGGCCCGCTTCCACACATAGTCCGCTTCAACCTGACCGTGGCCCGCTTCCACAGATAGTCCGCTTCAACCGGAGCGTGGCCCGCTTCCACGGATAGTCCGCTTCAACCTGACCGTGGTCCGCTTCCACGGATAGTCCGCTTCAACTGGAACGTGGTCCACTTCCTTTTTTTTTTTTTTTTTTTTTTTCTACTTGTCCTGTCCAGCATCGAAGCAAGCAGAATGGAAATCTGATTGCTTTATTCTGTTGAACAGTTTTGCTTTACCAAGCGGAGCTTTATGAACATAAGGCTCCACTTGATATCCTGTTTATTCATTTTATTTCTTTATTTAAACATTTGTCTATAACAGCATTCCATATCATACTGCTGGGCCTGACAAGGGAGAAATGAAAGTTAACAGAGGTAATGATAGAAAGTGAAACAGAGAGAGAGGAGTAAGGAAGAGGAAGAGAGAGAGGAGAGAAAACATGAATCCACTTCCACAGTTCACTGGTACATCTGTACAGAAATCCCTAAACAACCAAGGTCTCTGTTGGAAAACAAAACAAGCAATCCCCTACAGGAGGACCTGCAGGTGGCTTAAATATCCTCAGATCATACAAACACACGCAGAACTACGCAGAGAAGAGGTACCTGACCGTGGTCCGCTTCCACGGATAGTCCGCTTCAACCGGAGCGTGGTCAGCTTCCACAGATAGTCCGCTTCAACCTGACCGTGGTCCGCTTCCACGGATAGTCCGCTTCAACCGGAGCGTGGCCCGCTTCCACGGATAGTCCGCTTCAACCTGACCGTGGTCCGCTTCCACAGATAGTCCGCTTCAACCGGACCGTGGCCCGCTTCCACGGATAGTCCGCTTCAACCTGACCGTGGTCCGCTTCCACGGATAGTCCGCTTCAACCTGACCGTGGTCCGCTTCCACAGATAGTCCGCTTCAACCTGACCGTGGTCCGCTTCCACAGATAGTCCGCTTCAACCGGACCGTGGTCCGCTTCCACGGATAGTCCGCTTCAACCGGACCGTGGCAAGCTTCCACGGATAGTCCGCTTCAACCGGACCGTGGCCCGCTTCCACGGATAGTCCGCTTCAACCTGACCGTGGTCCGCTTCCACAGATAGTCCGCTTCAACCTGACCGTGGTCCGCTTCCTACAGATAGTCCGCTTCAACCTGACCGTGGTCCGCTTCCACAGATAGTCCGCTTCAACCTGACCGTGGTCCGCTTCCACAGATAGTCCGCTTCAACCTGACCGTGGTCCGCTTCCACAGATAGTCCGCTTCAACCGGACCGTGGTCCGCTTCCATGGATAGTCCGCTTCAACCGGACCGTGGCCCGCTTCCACTGATAGTCCGCTTCAACCGGACCGTGGTCCGCTTCCACGGATAGTCCGCTTCAACCGGACCGTGGCAAGCTTCCACGGATAGTCCGCTTCAACCGGACCGTGGCCCGCTTCCACGGATAGTCCGCTTCAACCTGACCGTGGTCCGCTTCCACAGATAGTCCGCTTCAACCTGACCGTGGTCCGCTTCTACAGATAGTCCGCTTCAACCTGACCGTGGTCCGCTTCCACAGATAGTCCGCTTCAACCTGACCGTGGTCCGCTTCCACAGATAGTCCGCTTCAACCTGACCGTGGTCCGCTTCCACAGATAGTCCGCTTCAACCTGACCGTGGTCCGCTTCCACGGATAGTCCGCTTCAACCGGAGCGTGGTCCGCTTCCACAGATAGTCCGCTTCAACCTGACCGTGGTCCGCTTCCACGGATAGTCTGCTTCAACCTGACCGTGGTCCGCTTCCACAGATAGTCCGCTTCAACCGGACCGTGGTCCGCTTCCACGGATAGTCCGCTTCAACCGGAGCGTGGTCCGCTTCCACAGATAGTCCGCTTCAACCTGACCGTGGTCCGCTTCCACAGATAGTCCGCTTCAACCGGCCGTGGGCCTTCAACCGGACCGTGGTCCGCTTCCACAGATAGTCCGCTTCAACCGGACCGTGGTCCGCTTCCACAGATAGTCCGCTTCAACCTGACCGTGGTCCGCTTCCACAGATAGTCCGCTTCAACCTGACCGTGGTCCGCTTCCACAGATAGTCCGCTTCAACCTGACCGTGGTCCGCTTCCACGGATAGTCCGCTTCAACCGGAGCGTGGTCCGCTTCCACAGATAGTCCGCTTCAACCTGACCGTGGTCCGCTTCCACGGATAGTCTGCTTCAACCTGACCGTGGTCCGCTTCCACAGATAGTCCGCTTCAACCGGAGCGTGGCCCGCTTCCACGGATAGTCCGCTTCAACCTGACCGTGGTCCGCTTCCACAGATAGTCCGCTTCAACCGGACCGTGGCCCGCTTCCACGGATAGTCCGCTTCAACCTGACCGTGGTCCGCTTCCACGGATAGTCCGCTTCAACCTGACCGTGGTCCGCTTCCACAGATAGTCCGCTTCAACCTGACCGTGGTCCGCTTCCACAGATAGTCCGCTTCAACCGGACCGTGGTCCGCTTCCACGGATAGTCCGCTTCAACCGGACCGTGGCAAGCTTCCACGGATAGTCCGCTTCAACCGGACCGTGGCCCGCTTCCACGGATAGTCCGCTTCAACCTGACCGTGGTCCGCTTCCACAGATAGTCCGCTTCAACCTGACCGTGGTCCGCTTCTACAGATAGTCCGCTTCAACCTGACCGTGGTCCGCTTCCACAGATAGTCCGCTTCAACCTGACCGTGGTCCGCTTCCACAGATAGTCCGCTTCAACCTGACCGTGGTCCGCTTCCACAGATAGTCCGCTTCAACCGGACCGTGGTCCGCTTCCATGGATAGTCCGCTTCAACCGGACCGTGGCCCGCTTCCACTGATAGTCCGCTTCAACCGGACCGTGGTCCGCTTCCACGGATAGTCCGCTTCAACCGGACCGTGGCAAGCTTCCACGGATAGTCCGCTTCAACCCGGACCGTGGCCCGCTTCCACGGATAGTCCGCTTCAACCTGACCGTGGTCCGCTTCCACAGATAGTCCGCTTCAACCTGACCGTGGTCCGCTTCTACAGATAGTCCGCTTCAACCTGACCGTGGTCCGCTTCCACAGATAGTCCGCTTCAACCTGACCGTGGTCCGCTTCCACAGATAGTCCGCTTCAACCTGACCGTGGTCCGCTTCCACAGATAGTCCGCTTCAACCGGACCGTGGTCCGCTTCCACACATAGTCCGCTTCAACCGGACCGTGGCCCGCTTCCACTGATAGTCCGCTTCAACCTGACCGTGGTCCGCTTCCACAGATAGTCCGCTTCAACCTGACCGTGGTCCGCTTCCACAGATAGTCCGCTTCAACCGGACCGTGGTCCGCTTCCACACATAGTCCGCTTCAACCGGACCGTGGCCCGCTTCCACTGATAGTCCGCTTCAACCGGACCGTGGTCCGCTTCCACGGATAGTCCGCTTCAACCGGACCGTGGCCCGCTTCCACGGATAGTCCGCTTCAACCTGACCGTGGTCCGCTTCCACGGATAGTCTGCTTCAACCGGACCGTGGTCCGCTTCCACGGATAGTCCGCTTCAACCTGACCGTGGTCCGCTTCCACAGATAGTCCGCTTCAACCTGACCGTGGTCCGCTTCCACGGATAGTCCGCTTCAACCTGACCGTGGTCCGCTTCCACGGATAGTCTGCTTCAACCGGACCGTGGTCCGCTTCCACGGATAGTCCGCTTCAACCGGACCGTGGTCCGCTTCCACGGATAGTCCGCTTCAACCTGACCGTGGTCCGCTTCCACAGATAGTCCGCTTCAACCTGACCGTGGTCCGCTTCCACAGATAGTCCGCTTCAACCTGACCGTGGTCCGCTTCCATGGATAGTCCGCTTCAACCGGACCGTGGCTAGAAATGTTCCGATACCATATTTTCCCTCCCGATGCGATGCTTGTACCGGGGTTTGGCTCCTGGTCTAACAGGTGATCCGGTCTTCCTCGCCCCTCTGAACCAGCAGCTGCAGACGGCAGCACGGCACTACTGGTCAGAGCGGTATCAGATCGGTGCTGGAACTCCAGCACCCACCCATATGGATACCAACATTTTCTGCAGTACCGGAGGCATTTCCGATAGCAGGATCAGTATCATAGCAACTTTAATTTAATCATTTATTTAGTTCTTTTATTTTTATTGTCCCTTAAAAAATAACATTGGGCCTCATTCGCTGGTACAGTATTTACTCATGAATCCTCTTCAGTTCGTTTTTAAGGTTGCACTGAAGAAGTTTTTTACTAAAGGCCTCCACCAGATTCACAAACATGTTTTTAAACCGCAAACATTGTTGAATGAATTAAAAAAGGTTCATTTCCCCCTGATGATTATAATCTTTGGACACAACTTCAGCAATTTTTGATACATTTTTTCTAATTTATGGCTTGAAGTCACATTGTTTCTTCTTTACCAACCCTGTTTTGCTTGTGTGTGTGTGTGTGTGTTTGTGCAGAGCGATGTGAAGATGCAGGAGATTATCAAGTTCACTCACCTGTTCCTGCAGAAGTTCTGTATGGGGAACCAAGAGAACCAGGCTCTGCTGCACAAGAACCTCACACTGTTCCTCAACCCGGGGGTATGCTGCTTTTTATGACTCATCCAGCCACCAGTTAAACCAACAGCATCAGCTAGGTGTCATGGTTGGGACAGAGACGACAGTCTCAGCAGGTGATGGAGTTTAACACAGCCAACAGCCTGCTGCTGGTCATCTCCGTCTCATGCATCAGAACACACGTGTCATGTTTGTCCTGGTGGCATAGACATGATCAGTTTTATCACATCGTGTAAAACTGGAACACTTTTTTAAGATTCAAGCAAAACAAGGGTGAGTTTCATGCTTTTAAAGGTGGTAGAAGATGTTTTAATCAATTCAGAATTAACAGGTTAACTGTTAACAGACTGTTAAGACTGTTAACAGGTTTTTGAGTGAAGCGCATGTGCAGGACCAGCCTGCTAGATTCACAGCTCCCTCCCCGGTCACAGAGCAACGTGCGCGAGCCAAGTCCCAACACCGGTGTTACAGATTCCCCATCATGTCACAAACGCAAGTAAACAGATGTCATCGTCGGAACATCGCTAACTGTTCGCAGAATGGTTGTTAGCTACCTGCTGGAAACATCAGACGAGAGTTCACCGTTTCTGGTTTGTAGTATTACTCTCACCAATCAGTCACCCTCATTGATCAGTCTCACCTATTATCTGTTGAATTGACCGTCAGTTGCTCTTACTGTGGTAGTAAAGTCATTGATGGCTGATAGACAAATGAAATGTGTGGTGAACACAGAAGTGATGGAGGATGTTTTTTAGCACCATTACTTTCACAGCTGATCTATAATAATGTTTATGTATTTAAAGGAGCTGTATCAGCTTTTCAAACGTTTCAAAAGTCAAATACAGTCATTTATAAGCTAAATATGTTCCCATCGCCACTATAGAAACTAATCTGGGGTTAAATATTAGTTTTTATGCATCTAATTTCCAGCATGGAAGTAAAACATCTGACTGCACTGAACCACCAAAACTCTCCACCAATCTTAACATGTTTTACGTCCATTTCATGACGTCGCCCCAGAGGAGACAGATTCTGAAGGTAACAGATTTGTTTTTAGCACCAGATTCGTCACTCACATGGATGTTATCTGTAAACATTGATGGATAATCGGACTCCGATTGACGGGATAAAACGGAGCAGCCTGTTATGGAGCTGTATGCTCCACCCAGAGTCTGATATGGAGTTTGAAGTACACGCAGTACCACAGAAGTACCACAGAGATCCTGATAAGTAATTAATTAGCAAACAAATCATAGGCTAACAGTTAGCATGAAGCTGGGAGACGTTTTCTCTCACCGGTGCTGTTGTCTGTCTGTGAGGCGTTTTTATAGCAGGAACTGCGTCAGGTTTCAGAAGTAATCCCCGAGAAAAAAACACTTTACTGCCCGACATTCATGAAGTTGTCAGGAGTGAAGTTCTCACACAAGGTCGAGGTGTTTTCTGCTCCTGAAGATAAAATCTAACCACCTCTGGAGTTGATTCGCCCAGTACAACAAATAAACTCCCACACTGAACGCAACCACATTTTTCCCAGCATGCCGTCCTCTAGAGCTTAAAAAAAAAAGCTTTTCTGCTGATCTCTGGATCAAACGTCTGTTAGCTGACGGCTGTTTGTCTCTGAGGAAATCTTCCTGCAGCTGTTGGTTTCTTCCTCAGAGAATGTGGGTCGGTCGGGATTCTTCTCCAGTTTCTCTTCAACAAAGACGATGCTGCGCATGCGTATTTGTGGCTTCCTGATTGGTGCCACCTCGTTACGTATACCTGTGATCAGTCAGTTTTGTTAAGGAAGCTACAGCTGAATATTCATATAAATTACTCAAATATGCACAAATGAAGAATAAAACAACTTAAATTAAGTTTTTTATGAGGAAATAACACAGTAACATGCTGAAATGCTCTGAAAGTCCATTTTTCATGATACGACTCCTTTAAAGTTTTAATTAATCATTATTGATGCAATAATGAACCCAATTTAATCTAATATTGCAAAAAATGCACAAAGAATCATCTTTTATAATCCCTTTAAAGCTGAAGTGCAAACAAGCAAATCTGCACACAGATGAAGAAACATGATGAATTTCAGCTGTACATCTCAGACGTGACACATATTTCAGAAAAAGCTGGTTTATTGAATTGTTTCCCACTCTTTACTGTTCCTATTCCTTCTCCTAACATCAAGGATACCGAGTGATGAAGTTTCAAGTGTTATTTTGTTCCAAACTTCCTGCAAACATGTCTTAAAGTGTAGCAGTACTAGGTTGTAGCTGTTGCAGAATCCTCCAACATTGTCTATCAGGGACAGGTCAGGACTGCTGGCCTGCCAGTTCGGTGCTCGTACCTTCCTCTTCCTCAGCCAGGCTGCTGTGACGTGGCAGAATGTGGTTCCTGATCGTCTTGTTGAAACTAACTAACCCATACTTGTCTCATCTGGTCATGGATGATAGTTCTTGGTTCCTGAGGGTTGAGGATCAGCGTATCCAGATAAGACGACTTCCCTCGTCCTTTACACACTGAAATTCCTCCAGATTGATTGAATGGTTTCATTATCCTGACTAGAGGAGAAATGTGGAATTCATTCAATCTTTCATTGAAGAACTCTGTTTTTAGACCTTTCAATGATTTTCTCAGATTTGGAGAAAAAGTGGCCTCACCTTTCACCTGTTTCACATTATCTTGATCAACGTGTGTGGAATGTGTTGCAGTCCTGACATGATGTACAGGGAGACAAAACTACCTCGGTCCATTCTGTCTGTGATAATGCTGGATCACGTGTCTGTATGTAAATGCCGTCACATGATGGAGCAGAAACCAGTCACTGTCATGTTTCCTCGCCGCAGCTCCTGGAGGCTGAGACGGTGCAGCACATCTTCTGCAATAATTACCAGCTGTGCAGCGAGATCTCTGAGAGCGTCCTGCAGCACTTCATCAACTGTCTGGCCACACATGGCCGCCACGTCCAGTACCTCAACTTCCTCCACACCATCATCAAGGCTGAGGGCAAGTATGTGAAGAAGTGCCAGGACATGATCATGACAGAGGTGAGGACAAGTCAATTCTGGGGGCTTCAGGACCGATGAAAGATGGTGTTGATGATGCCGTGTTCCTTTCCTCGTAGCTGACAAACGCTGGTGAAGACGTGGTCGTCTTTTACAATGACAAGGCCTCTTTTAACACCATGTTGGAGCTGATGGCTGAGAGCAGGGAGGGCATTGGCGAGAACAGCCCCCTCAGGTAACGATGGCAACGCTGACATTTTTTCACCCAGCTCTATTCAGTCATCCTCAAAATTGTTCATGCCCTCCAATAGGGCTGGGCGATAAACCAAAAAATTACCAACACGACATTTCCACCAATAACCAACGTCATTTTTTCCCATGTCGGTATATTCGGTGCTGCGGCCCCTTTAAGAAAGCCGGCAGTGTAGTTGCCGCATGGGACGTATTTTTTCTCTCCAACTTGCCGTAGTTTCTTGTAACATGACATTCCTGCACTGGAGCTTCGTGTTTTTCATCATCTTTTGCATGTTTTCTGAACAAAATATGTCTGTAAATGATCAGTAACGTTTATTTGATGTCAGTGTAAAGTGATAAACGTTTGAAGGAATGTTGTTCGTGTTTTACAAAACTGAATTTCCCCTATCCGGGATAAATAAAGTATTTTTCATTTCATTTCATTTTTCATTTTATTTCATTCATTTCATTTAAACTTTTTGACAACGGTAGTGATGCTAATTGCGTTAGCCGTCTATGGGTTTTTCAATGTTAAAGGTACAGTCCGAAGTTCCCCCCGTAAAAAATAAACGTTAGACTTGAGCAAGTGAAATCCGTCTTTAACCCCGCCTTTGGGCCTCTACTCGCGTGCCGTGGTGCGCTTGAATGCAACTCTCTCCCCCCCTGCCTGTAATTCGCTCTTTTGTATTGTTCTGGTCTGATCGGGACGTTTCTGGGTGGAGATTTCTGTTTATATCAGCAGCCAATGACAGAGCTAAGAGCATGATGCTGTGTGGAAATAAGCTCATGATTGGAGCAGACGCCAGTCACTCCAACTCTCGAAGGAAAAAAAAAAAGAAAGAAGGAAAACACTGCGGATGCACTGAAGAAAAGGTCAGAGCTTCAGATAATGCAGTTTGGAAAACCAGGTTAATAATAGTTTGGCTTGTAGCTGCTTCTGAGCTCTGAAGGAGAAGCTTGAAGTTGAATAGGCTGAAGAACGAGGCGGCCGTTAGCCTGAGAGGGAGGAGCACTAAGTTTAAATACTGTTGTTTGCAAACAGAAACGCTGGAGGGACTTCGGACTCTACCTTTAAGTTAGCATTCATGCTAATCAATAGTCGTGTGTGCATTTAATGGGAGACTCAGCACTGGTTGTCATGGACACTAAGTAAAATTAGCTCATATGTAAAAAAGAATCGAACTCATTGAGTTAATTTAATAATTAGTAATTCATTCATTCATTTGTATATTTGTATGTTTGTATTTCAGTTTCACAGTACTTCTCATTTGTCCTAAATACTACCTGGTGTTAATTGAGGAACCTGTTAATCTATCTGCCAGACAAGAAGTCACGTGAAGTTCCAGTTAAGGCAGAATATCTGTTTTAATAAAATGAGAATAAAAGTACTTTTAGTCTGTTTTGGCTGGTTTATGGGTAGGTTTATTGTCCATTTATCGTTACTGAGGTGAACTGCTCAATATATCGTGATATTTATTTTTGGCCATTATCACCCAGCCCTACCCAGTGAAAGGGAAATGTCTTGCTTGGTTTCATTGGAGAGAACCACAGGAACTCTGTATGAGGATTGTGATGGCAGTGTAATTACACAGTGCTTGACAAGGAGTCCACCAGCTAACGAAGACTGTGGATGTTCAACAATTGCCCATTTGCTGGAAGAAGGGCAGGAGACTAGCAAACCCACTGAGAACAAGGGTTTTACCTGCTGGGATGAGCGTGGCAGCATTACCTGATGTATGAACAACACCAATGTTGCCTGCTTCATTCTTTTGATGTTGCAATTGAAGCATTTTCAGCACTGCCTTGTAGCCATACAACTGTAGTTCAAAGCTGGAGTAGTGACTGTTCAGAAACTGGTCATTATTTCATTCCAATCAGTACAGAGGACTGTACTGACGATTGTGCATCAGGAATGACCAAAGCAAGGGTAGATGCATCAAACTCAAAACCGAGAAAATCTTTATGGAATCTGGCAGTCATCTTCACGTAGCCCAAGTATGGAACAGGCTGCCCAGCTGCACCTTCAGTATGCAAGAGATCCTCTAATGGCTTGACTGACTGATCAACCAAATGCTGGTTGTAGAAAGAAACAGGTATAGTTGTGACCTGGGATCTGGTGTCCAAGAGACAGTCATGGTCTTTTCCAGCTACAGTGATGACAGCTGTACACTTGGAGCCGATTAAATCCTATGACAATCCAGGCATCTTTGTAGCAGACTGATTAGAACAGTTCGGCTGGACACAGTTTGAACTTCCTTTAACGGGACAGTGCTGGTCCTCATCAGTTCAGGTCCGCCCCTTGACAGAAACTGAAGTCAGTTTAACTGTGGTGACCTGTTGGATTTGTTCTGGTTCTGCCATTGTTGCAGTTTCTCATTGAATTTCCTTCGCTGACTGGCAACACGTCCAGATCTGGGGGGTATTGACATTGTGGCCTTGTGTGGCCATCTTCTCGCGAGACGTATCGCGAGACGTATCACGGGTATCACGAGAACTCAAAGGGGCTCAGATAAAGGGGCAGCAGACTGTGTGGGAGACAGTCGCAGATCCAGCAGGGGTTACACTTGTTCCAATCTGTGCCCAGTCCTCGCCCGGTCTGTACTCAGTCTGTGCCCAGTCTGTTCCTGATCTGTGCCTGGTCTGTGGTCGGTCTGTGCCCGGTCTGTCCTCGGTCTTTGCCCGGTCTGTTCCAATCTGTGCCCGGTCTGTTCCTGATCTGTGCCTGGTCTGTGGTCGGTCTGTGCCCGGTCTGTCCTCGGTCTTTGCCCGGTCTGTTCCAATCTGTGCCCGGTCTGTTCCTGATCTGTGCCCGGTCTGTGGTCGGTCTGTGCCCGGTCTGTCCTTGGTCTTTGCCCAGTCTGTTCCAATCTGTGCCCGGTCTGTGGTCGGTCTCTGCCCGGTCTGTCGTCGGTCTTTGCCCGGTCTGTTCCAATCTGTGCCCTGTCTGTTCCAATCTGTGCCCAGTCTGTTCCTGATCTGTGCCTGGTCTGTGGTCGGTCTGTGCCCGGTCTGTCTTCGGTCTTTGCCCAGTCTGTTCCAATCTGTGCCCGGTCTGTTCCTGATCTGTGCCCGGTCTGTGGTCGGTCTGTGCCCGGTCTGTCCTCGGTCTTTGCCCGGTCTGTTCCTTGTCTGTGCTCGGCCTCTGCTTAGTCTGTGACCGGTCTGTGATAGGTCTGTTTCCGGTCTGTTCTTGGTCTGTGCCTGGTCTGTGCTTGGTCTGTGCTCGGTCTGTGCTCGGTCTGTGCCCGGTCTGTGCTTGGTCTCTGCTAGGTCTGTGCCCGGTCTGTTCCTGGTCTCTGCCCGGTCTGTTCCTGGTCTCTGCTAGGGCTGTGCCCGGTCTGTTCCTGGTCTGTTCCTGGTCTGTGCCCGGTCTGTGCCTGGTCTGTGCTCAGTCTGTGCCCGGTCTGTGCCCGGTCTGTTCCTGGTCTCTGCTAGGTCTTTGCCTGGTCTGTGCCCGGTCTGTTCCTGGTCTCTGCTAGGTCTTTGCCCGGTCTGTGCCCGGTCTGTTCCTGGTCTGTGCCTGGTCTGTGCTGGGTCTGTGCCTGGTCTCAGCTAGGTCTGTGCCCGGTCTGTGCCCGGTCTGTTCCTGGTCTCTTCTAGGTCTGTGCCCGGTCTGTGCTTGGTCTCTGCTAGGTCTGTGCCCGGTCTGTTCCTGGTCTCTGCTAGGTCTGTGCCCGGTCTGTGCTTGGTCTCTGCTAGGTCTGTGCCCGGTCTGTTCCTGGTCTCTGCTAGGTCTGTGCCCGGTCTGTTCCTGGTCTCTGCTAGGTCTGTGCCCGGTCTGTGCTTGGTCTCTGCTAGGTCTGTGCCCGGTCTGTTCCTGGTCTGTGCCCGGTCTGTTCCTGGTCTGTTCCTGGTCTGTTCCTGGTCTGTGCTCGGTCTCTGCTTAGTCTGTGACCGGTCTGTGATAGGTCTGTTTCCGGTCTGTTCTTGGTCTCTGCTAGGTCTGTGCCCGGTCTTTGCCCGGTCTGTTCCTGGTCTCTGCTAGGTCTGTGCCCGGTCTGTGCTTGGTCTCTGCTAGGTCTGTGCCCGGTCTGTTCCTGGTCTGTGCCCGGTCTGTTCCTGGTCTGTTCCTGGTCTGTTCCTGGTCTGTGCTCGGTCTCTGCTTAGTCTGTGACCGGTCTGTGATAGGTCTGTTTCCGGTCTGTTCTTGGTCTCTGCTCGGTCTGTGCCCGGTCTGTGCCCAGTCTGTTCCTGGTCTCTGCTAGGTCTGTGCCCGGTCTGTGCTTGGTCTCTGCTTAGTCTGTGCCCGGTCAGTGCCCGGTCTGTTCCTGGTCTCTGCTCGGTCTGTGGCCGGTCTGTGCCTGGTCTCTGCTAGGTCTGTGCCCGATCTGTGCCTGGTCTTTGCCCGGTCTGTGCCCGGTGTGTTCCTGGTCACTGCTAGGTCTGTGCCCGGTCTGTTCTTGGTCTGTTCCTGGTCTCTGCTCGGTCTGTTCCTGGTCTCTGCTCGGTCTGTTCCTGGTCTCTGCTCGGTCTGTTCCTGGTCTCTGCTCGGTCTGTACCCGGTCTGTGCTCGGTCTGTTCCTGGTCTCTGCTCGGTCTGTTCCTGGTCTCTGCTCGGTCTGTTCCTGGTCTCTGCTCGGTCTGTTCCTGGTCTCTGCTCGGTCTGTTCCTGGTCTCTGCTCGGTCTGTTCCTGGTCTCTGCTCGGTCTGTTCTTGGTCTCTGCTCGGTCTGTTCCTGGTCTCTGCTCGGTCTGTGCCCGGTCTGTGCTTGGTCTCTGCTAGGTCTGTGCCCGGTCTGTTCCTGGTCTCTGCTAGGTCTGTGCCCGGTCTGTTCCTGGTCTCTGCTAGGGCTGTGCCCGGTCTGTTCCTGGTCTGTTCCTGGTCTGTGCCCGGTCTGTGCCTGGTCTGTGCTCAGTCTGTGCCCGGTCTGTTCCTGGTCTGTTCCTGGTCTGTGCCCGGTCTGTGCCTGGTTTGTGCTCAGTCTGTGCCCGGTCTGTTCCTGGTCTCTGCTAGGTCTTTGCCTGGTCTGTGCCCGGTCTGTTCCTGGTCTCTGCTAGGTCTTTGCCCGGTCTGTGCCCGGTCTGTTCCTGGTCTGTGCCCGGTCTGTGATAGGTCTGTTTCCAGTCTGTTCTTGGTCTGTGCCTGGTCTTTGCCCGGTCTGTGCCCGGTCTGTTCCTGGTCTTTGCCCGGTCTGTGCCCGGTCTGTTCCTGGTCTCTTCTAGGTCTGTGCCCGGTCTGTGCTTGGTCTCTGCTAGGTCTGTGCCCGGTCTGTTCCTGGTCTCTGCTAGGTCTGTGCCCGGTCTGTGCTTGGTCTCTGCTAGGTCTGTGCCCGGTCTGTTCCTGGTCTCTGCTAGGTCTGTGCCCGGTCTGTTCCTGGTCTCTGCTAGGTCTGTGCCCGGTCTGTGCTTGGTCTCTGCTAGGTCTGTGCCCGGTCTGTTCCTGGTCTGTGCCCGGTCTGTTCCTGGTCTGTTCCTGGTCTGTTCCTGGTCTGTGCTCGGTCTCTGCTTAGTCTGTGACCGGTCTGTGATAGGTCTGTTTCCGGTCTGTTCTTGGTCTCTGCTAGGTCTGTGCCCGGTCTTTGCCCGGTCTGTTCCTGGTCTCTGCTAGGTCTGTGCCCGGTCTGTGCTTGGTCTCTGCTAGGTCTGTGCCCGGTCTGTTCCTGGTCTGTGCCCGGTCTGTTCCTGGTCTGTTCCTGGTCTGTTCCTGGTCTGTTTCTGGTCTGTGCTCGGTCTCTGCTTAGTCTGTGACCGGTCTGTGATAGGTCTGTTTCCGGTCTGTTCTTGGTCTCTGCTCGGTCTGTGCCCGGTCTGTGCCCAGTCTGTTCCTGGTCTCTGCTAGGTCTGTGCCCGGTCTGTGCTTGGTCTCTGCTTAGTCTGTGCCCGGTCAGTGCCCGGTCTGTTCCTGGTCTCTGCTCGGTCTGTGGCCGGTCTGTGCCTGGTCTCTGCTAGGTCTGTGCCCGATCTGTGCCTGGTCTTTGCCCGGTCTGTGCCCGGTGTTTTCCTGGTCACTGCTAGGTCTGTGCCCGGTCTGTTCTTGGTCTGTGCTCGGTCTGTTCCTGGTCTCTGCTCGGTCTGTTCCTGGTCTCTGCTCGGTCTGTTCCTGGTCTCTGCTCGGTCTGTTCCTGGTCTCTGCTCGGTCTGTTCCTGGTCTCTGCTCGGTCTGTTCCTGGTCTCTGCTCGGTCTGTTCTTGGTCTCTGCTCGGTCTGTTCCTGGTCTCTGCTCGGTCTGTTCCTGGTCTCTGCTAGGTCTGTGACCGGTCTGTGATAGGTCTGTGCCCGGTCTGTTCCTGGTCTCTGCTCGGTCTGTGCCCGGTCTGTGCCTGGTCTCTGCTCGGTCTGTGCCCGGTCTGTACCCGGTCTGTGCCTGGTCTCTGCTCGGTCTGTGCCCGGTCTGTTCCTGGTCTCTGCTCGGTCTGTTCCTGGTCTCTGCTTGGTCTGTGCTCGGTCTGTGCCCGGTCTGTACCCGGTCTGTGCCTGGTCTCTGCTCGGTCTGTGCCTGGTCTGTTTCTGGTCTCTGCTCGGTCTGTTCCTGGTCTCTGCTCGGTCTGTTCCTGGTCTCTGCTTGGTCTGTGCTCGGTCTGTCCCCGGTCTGTTTCCGGTCTGTGCCTGGTCTGTGCTTGGTCTGTTTCCGGTCTCTGCTCGGTCTGTTCCTGGTCTCTGCTCGGTCTGTTCCTGGTCTCTGCTTGGTCTGTGCTCGGTCTGTCCCCGGTCTGTTTCCGGTCTGTGCCTGGTCTGTGCTTGGTCTGTTTCCGGTCTGTGCCTGGTCGTTGCTGTCTGCTCTGACTGGCCGTTTTGCTTTTTTTCAGGTCATAATATCACTTATCAAACACATTTTCAGTTCATTCAGTCCAAACTTGTAGTGATGTTTCCTGGGTGGTATGATCCTCTGCAGCAGATGCTGCAGTTTTTTATCTTTTACTTCTTCCCAGATTGAATTTAAAGTCCATTACTTATTTTCACCCACGAAGGAAAATACAGCTGATATATTCATATACGTTTGACATGAGACAGTCACACCTTTCCAGGGACCATCAGAGGCTCCAGAAATGTCTGGTTACGTTGTGTGTTTCCGCTGCAGGTACCACATCTCTCTGGTGGAGCTGCTGGCGGCATGTGCAGAGGGGAAGAATGTTTACACAGAGATTAAATGCACATCACTGCTGCCGCTGGAGGACGTGGTCAGAGTGGTGACCCACGAGGACTGCATCACTGAGGTGATCGGAGTGTGTACTGCTGTAACCGGGTGTAGGAACAGCAGGGAAGCTAACGTGTGTGTATGTGTCTGTGTGACCAGGTGAAAATTGCCTATGTCAACTTTGTGAATCACTGCTACGTGGACACTGAGGTAGAGATGAAGGAAATCTACACGTCCAACCACATCTGGAAGCTGTTCGAAGACTTCACAGTGGACATGGCCAGGGTAACAGTGAGCTCACACACATCCTTGTACTTTTATCTTTGTGAGGACATTCATTAACATAATGCATTCCCTAGTCCCTAACCATAACCACCACAACTGATTGCCTAAACCTAACCCAACCTAATCTAACCCAAACCAAAACTTATTGTATCCTAAACTCTTAAACCAAATCTTGACCCTCAAAAATGTTTTTTTCTGAGGCTATTTTAGTGAGGACCGGCCAAAATGTCCTCACTTTCCAAAATGTCCTCACTTTGTTGGTTAAAAGCACAAAATGGTCCTCAGAATGTTACAAGTGCAAGAACACACACACGTCAACATGAAAATGTAAACATAACATTCAAACACATGTAAGCACAACAAACAACACATCTCATAGATATTTAGAAAAACAAAAAGGCAACATGAGAATTGGAGGAACATCCATCCATCCATCAGCCATCCATCCATCCATCTTCCATTCATCCAACCTCCATCCATCCATCTATCCTCCATCCATCGTCATCCATCCATCCTCCATCGATCCATCTTCCATTCATCCAACCTGCATCCATCCATCATCATCCATACATCCATCCATCCATCCATCCATCCATCCAACTTTCCTCCATCCCTCCATCCATTCATCCATTTATTTATTTATCCAGTTATTCCTTCTTTTCTGTAGGTTTGTAATAAACGAGAGAAGCGTCTGACTGATCCAGTCCTGGAGAAATACATCATCAACGTGGTGTTCGACACCATCAACGCCTTCTTCAGCTCACCTTTCTCTGAAAACAGCACCTCTCTGCAGGTGAAGCCCAGGATGAAGTGTGTTAGTGATTCTGTTTCCACCCGTCCTTCCTCTACCTCATGCTGCCTATTTTTTCATCAGACTCATCACACCATCGTGACCCAGCTGCTGCAGTCGTCCGTCCGGCTGCTGGACTGTCCCTGGCTGCAGCAGCAGCATAGAGGGCAGGTGGAGGCTTGCATCAAGACGCTGGCCATGACAGGTAACACACTGGCTCCACAACTTTTGTGAGATCAGGTCTGACAGGAGTTCCTCACACCCACCATTGCCTTTTACATTACGTGGTTTTATCTTATTAGAAGAAACAATGGAGGATATTTGTCATTTCTGCATATGTCAGTCATGCATGCTCCAACTGCCCTCGACGCTCAGAAAGATTTGGAAGGCCACTGAAATATAACAGAGACTGCTAGCAAGCTAGCGGTGCCATCTGGGTCACAGTATTAGAAAAGAAACAAACCTTTAAACCGTTCCTCTTTTTAAGGTTGCGTTTGTTGAAGACATAGGTCAGTTGCATTTTCAAACACAGTAACAGTGGTTGGTGCCGTGCTGACCTCCGTTCCCCACAGATGGACTCGGTGCCGCCTCCTACTGGAGCCGTCGTCTCTCATCTTCCTCTTATTTACACAGAAAGAATATAAGAACATACAGTACTTGTATCCTCCTGCTAACGTATCAGTGCTCGTCTATCACGAACCGACGTGGTGTTTGACACCGTCCACGTCGTCTTCAGCTCACCCGTTCTCTGGAAACAGCCCCTCTCTGCAGGTGAAGCCCAGGATGAAGTCTCCACCCGTCCTTCCTCTGCCTCACGCTGCCCATCTCTTCATCAGACTCATCACACCATCGTGACCCAGCGGCTGCTTTCTTAGATCATACAGGGCCAGCCATTCAGGCTCACAACCAGGACAGATTCACATTCCTGTTTTCTCTAGCCCTTGTTAGATTTATTTGCTGCAACATGACATTCACACATACAAACTGCAAAAACAAATACAAGCATACACATCTCACTGAACACTTTATTTATCAATATCTTTAATCCTGCCGCCCTCACTGACCACTTCATGTTTCCATTACCTTTCCCCTCGCTCAGTAAATGCATGTTTTTGCCTTCGTTAGAGAAATGCAGGCTTCTGGTTGGTGAACGGGGTCGTCCGTCCTCTCCGCTTTGACCACAGTCTGTGTTTTTCTGTCATGTTCAGCGAAAAGCCGCTCCATCTCTCTTCCTCTGGAGCTGGAGGCTCAGATCGGCTCCATGTTTTCCAGCTCGGCTCAGAGCTCTTTGTCCAGATCCAACCCCAACTACAAATCATCCACCCGTTCCTCCAGACCCAACATCTCCACCAATCCCTGGGACTACAAGAACATCATAGAGAAGTTGCAGGTACTCAGAGCTGCTTAGAACACAGGAGAAATCTCTGACAGTGTCAACATTTAACGGTGTATTTCTGCTCCTCAGGACATCATCAACACTCTGGAGGAGCGTCTGAAGCCACTGGTGAATGCTGAGCTCTCGGTGTTGGTGGATGTCCTCCACCAGCCGGAGCTGCTGTTCCTGGAGGGAACTGACGCCCGACAGCGCTGCGAGTCAGGAGGCTTCATCTCCAAGTATGTTTCCTGACTGTAAAAGCCACCAACATGGTCTCGAGGTGTGATGGAAACCAAAGTGTGTGTGCTCTGCAGGTTGATTCAACACACCAAAACTCTGATGACCTCAGAGGAGAAGCTGTGCATTAAAGTCCTGAGGACGCTTCAGGAGATGCTGATCAGGACTCTGGACTTTGATGAGAAGGTCAGTTGTCTGCACCTCCCTGATCAACCTGAACCTCCATCATCACTGATCCATCCAGAGGCAGCAGATGGTCCTCAGTCCTCCTGGACACCACAGAACCAGACTAGTAACCACTATGTTGGGAGACAGACGTCTCACTGTGTTTTGATTTCCTGAACATGATCAACCGTGTTGCTACTATGAGTCCCGCCTTACCCCGTGTTCACACCCGAGGCCTCCATTTGCGTACGCGCCTACATTTCAACGCGCGAATGCTGGATGTTTACTCGCTTGATTCAGGCGTTTTTTTCGTGTGAATGGAGCAAATAATGCGCATGAATGAAGCGTATCGTACGCGCGAATAGACGCTTCATTCGTGCATCAAGTTTAACTTCCTGGAGTGGGGGATGGTGGTTTGTCACTCGTCAGTCACCTCAGTCAGGTGAACATGGCAGAACCGGTTATTTCAGTACTTTGAGAGAGCTGCAGTGTTGTATCTGCTTTGGAAGTCGGAGAACTGAAGATGCCGGCGCCAGCAGTTTCTCCAGAGGTCTCAGAGCTCGATGGATTTCATCACCTGATCCAGGAGTTACGTCTGGATGGCGGCCGCTTCCAGGGGGGTTTCCCGAGCCCAGTTTGATGGGCTTCTGTCGGGGAGGATTGGTGCTGCATTTCCCTCCAGTATACAAACTTACAAACTCTGTATTCCAGCTGCGGAGCATCTGTCCATCTGCCTTCAGTGAGTAAGCTAGCTGCAGCTACTGTAGCTAGCGCTTCCAGCTAAACCTCCAACAATTTCTGGCAAAACAACATGGCTTCTGTCGCTAGCTATTGTAGCTCAGTTTAACAAGCCTGCCGTCTCCTCGCCTCCACCTCTCAACATTTAACCAGCTGATTAAGCGTAGCTCGTAACTGACGCTTTCCTGCTGCTTTCTGAGTGTTTGTTGACATCAGCTGAGGCTGAACTGGTACTGGAGCATCATCTTCTGACCAAACTGAATACTACACTAGTCTGACCACAGACTCATGTTGAATTATAGTGACGTTTTATAACAAACAACCTCAGTTTATTTCTGTAGTGAGGACAGAGCTGCATCTTCCTCCGGGAACTACAGGTTCTCTGTTCCCGCTGCAGAGTGTCGGCGTTGTGGCGATTCATCCATCAAACACCGTCTGCAGAGACGAGCAGCTTTTGGTTGATGACATTTTGTCTGACCGGATTTTTAGACCTAAATTTGTGGTATTACGCTGCTTTTGTGTGCAGCACTTTGGGATTTTATCTGTGAAAAGCGCTTTTCTCTTCTTACTATAGAAAAGAGCAGCGAGCTGCAGAGCGCCGGTCCGTTCACATCACTTCTCATTTTCAATGACTACGCTCGTATTTTTCGCGAGTCAGAAACACTCGAGTTTAATTTTTTCAACTCGAGCGAATAGGCGAAATACGCTGTATTCGTGCGAATAGGACACCTCATTTGCGCGAGTCAGACGCCCGCTTGGGGCTCGTTGCGCCACAAATTTGCGTCAAACGTGCCGCGCCGAACAAACATATTCGTGTCTGTACATTGACTTAACATGTAATTCATTCGTGCGGATGAATTGATTTGCGTCCGGTGTGAACATAGGGTTACAGTATATCCCATTTCAACTGATGCTATTGGCTGTGCTCTTTCATTTCTTCTTGCGGTCACTAATTTTGGTTAAAGATTAGGCCTGCACGATTTTGACAAAATACCTCATTGCGATTTTTCTGACAAATATGGCGATTCAATTTGCAATTTTTACATTCAATACTTTTAAATGCATAAAACTATAATTTTCAATGAAAGAAGTTGTTACTTTAACAACAATAATCTACTTTAAAAACCATTATGAGGCCAGCATCGTCTTCTGGCCTCTGTCTGATGTTGAACCTGAGAAATCTCTCATAAAAACTACACAGTGATTGAGGTCGTTCAGTGTTTTGTGATCACTATAAAAGTCATTAATTATACTATAATTATTATTACTTTTTCGAGAAGGAATTGTAATTGAAATTGAAAAGTTTAGATAAAGTTTAATTCAGTTCACCTGGAAAGGTTGTAGTGGATTTTAGATTCATTGTGACATCAAACAAAAAGCCAAATATCCCTAACTTTTTGTGAGTAGTGTAATTATTTGGAAAAGTAATTATTCAGTTACTTTTTAATATTCCTATGGATCACCGCGAACATCCGGGAATTTTCGCCAAATTCGTCACATCCGGTTAGGTAACAGGTGAAAACATGGCTTCGTTGCATAGGGGAGCCACTGAATTAACTGCTTCATTACTCGTCAATCTTCATTTATTCTACTTTGGAAATACGGAGAAGTCCCGCCGTGTATGGCTGCCATAAACATATCTATCACACGGACAAGAGAATGTTTGTTCCAGTTCCCAAAACAACAGAAAAAGTCCCGAACAACATGCTAAGTGGCTAGCTGCTATCAAGCCCATAAATGCTGACAGTTTACGCTGGAAACCATGGAAACATCTAACAATATGTTCCGATCACTTTGTGACTGATAAAAAAAAAAGCATATAATGTGGTCTCACTTTTTAAACCCTGTAGTTGTTTTTGCACAGATGATAGAAAACAGCATTAAATCAGTGGATGTACAGAATCACAGCGCCGCCCGCTGTTCCCGTCTCCTCAGGACTGTTAACGATCACGTTCATCCAGATTACTGCCATCAATGTTCCCACATAAGAATAAAAGCAGAAAAAGCGGCAGAAAGGCATTTGCAGCGTTATAAACATGCACAGTCATAACCAGTTAAATACAGATGAGACTGCCGGTAATTTATAGCTTTATCAATGAGAGTAAACTCCTGAGAAGTACATCATGGAAATACCACCATTTCTTAAAAATCCGGGGAAAATTAATATTCTATAAAAAATAAACGGCTTGAACACGGGGCTTACCTGATGAAACCAAATACATCACGAGATCGGGAAACTGATCATCAGGCTGTTATGTACAGGTAGGTTCGTCTAACCAGGCTGTAGCTGCAGAAGATGGCATCACTTAGTCCAACAGATACTAGTTTAGCTTCCTATCTTCTTCTAGCGTCGGCAGTGAGACTTTCAGTATAACTGGACGTCATTTCTATAATATTTCAAAGACAGACCGGCGGAGAAAAAAAATTAAAAAGGGTGCAAAAGCAGTTTTTGAGGCTCATAGTCCATCAGACGCAGTTCAAATACGAAGCATGTTTTCACCGGGACCAGCTTCGCGGTCACATGAATTCCGGGTTGTGACGTAGGCTCGCGGTGATCCATTGGCTTAACTTTAATCTCTGTTGCTGGGTTTCCATGACACTTTTTCAAAAAATAAAAGCAATATTTCTTAAGTTTCGAAAAAGTACAATTGCGATTTGCAGGTGTTTCCATTGAATGGTATCAGCCGTAATTCTCGTAAAATCCCGTCCCGCGAGACTCCACTTTGAGGAGGATGGAGATATAAACGTGCTTAGAGCTGCTGCTGCTCCTCATCAGGAGATGAAAGCAGCGGATGATGATTCAGAGGTAAAGTCCGTATGTACGGAGCCTCTGATCACATCAGCAGGGAAAAAACACTCGTGGCGACTTCCAGAACAGACGCCCGAAACGTAATACAAATTACAAATGCACCAGTTCCTGACCGGTGTGGTAAAATAGCCGTTGATACGAAGGCGCAGTCATACGATGTAATCCGTGGTCATGTTTTATTAAATCCTGGTCACATATAGTTAACATGAACCAGATAACCGAGTTGTGAGGTTACAAATGTGTGGAAATGGCATAAACAGCTGGTGTCCAGTCGTTAATACATGAAGAACTTAAGCCATCTGTATAATGTCTAAATGAACTCAGCTTGCTGAGTTACGGAGAATTTGGTGATTTTTCATATATGTGACTGATTTAACTTCCCCATCACTCCGATTCCACAGTTAATGCTTGTAAATGATCATATTCATCATAATTAGGGAGGAATAACTGGATTTTAACCCCCTACGTCACTCCTGATGGCGAGTAATTGCGACAAAAATGTTTCCATTACACTTATGCTCAAAACTGCTTTATCGAAACATCTGGATTTACACCTCATGAAAGCGTAAAAACTTCTTTGCGATATTTGAGAGTTTTTTGAAATGTAGGTGTTTCCATTAGCGGTTTTTAATTGCGATATTTAGGTTTTGCGCAATTCCAGGTGTAATGGAAACCCAGCTAGTGTTGAATTATTCCTGATAAAAGTGAATATCAGATCTCACTCATGAATGAAACGGAAACTTAACAGAATAAATTACTAACAGAATCTTGGACAGTCGGACTGACGGACGTCTGAGAGGAGCTTCATCTCTACCGGCTTCCAGCCAACATGAAGAAATACGTAGTTTCAATGAACATTTTATGTTGTTCGTGTCTTTGTTGCTGCGCCTCTAGCGTGTGTGTGGTTGTGTTCACGTGTGTTCACGTGTGTTCAGCTGTGCGGTGCGGAGTGATGCCTGCAGACATTCGCTCATACACTCAGCAGTAACCTGCAGACATTCGCTCGTACACTCAGCAGTAACCTGCAGACATTCGCTCATACACTCAGCAGTAACCTGCAGACATTCGCTCGTACACTCAGCAGTAACCTGCAGACGTTCGCTCATACACTCAGCAGTAACCTGCAGACATTCGCTCGTACACTCAGCAGTAACCTGCAGACATTCGCTCATACACTCAGCAGTAACCTGCAGACATTCGCTCGTACACTCAGCAGTAACCTGCAGACATTCGCTCGTACACTCAGCAGTAACCTGCAGACATTCGCTCATACACTCAGCAGTAACCTGCAGACATTCGCTCGTACACTCAGCAGTAACCTGCAGACATTCGCTCATACACTCAGCAGTAACCTGGCAGACATTCGCTCATACACTCAGCAGTAACCTGCAGACATTCGCTCATACACTCAGCAGTAACCTGCAGACATTCGCTCATACACTCAGCAGTAACCTGCAGACATTCGCTCATACACTCAGCAGTAACCTGCAGACATTCGCTCATACACTCAGCAGTAACCTGCAGACATTCGCTCATACACTCAGCAGTAACCTGCAGACGTTCGCTCATACACTCAGCAGTAACCTGCAGACATTCGCTCATACACTCAGCAGTAACCTGCAGACATTCGCTCATACACTCAGCAGTAACCTGCAGACATTCGCTCATACACTCAGCAGTAACCTGCAGACGTTCGCTCATACACTCAGCAGTAACCTGCAGACGTTCGCTCATACACTCAGCAGTAACCTGCAGACGTTCGCTCATACACTCAGCAGTAACCTGCAGACATTCGCTCATACACTCAGCAGTAACCTGCAGACATTCGCTCATACACTCAGCAGTAACCTGCAGACATTCGCTCATACACTCAGCAGTAACCTGCAGACATGCGCCTCTCCACACATTCATGTTGGAGTAAAAAAAAAAAAAGTTGCTGTGTTCTGTTGAACGGCTGCACGTCAGGCTTGAAAAAGTTCGTACTGAGCCTCTGTGGATCTATAAAGGACGTACGGCGGTCATGACACAGACGCTGATGCGCGAGTATGAACAGAGTTTAAGCAGAAAACAGCATCATATTCCAGCAACAAGTTTCCCTGAATAACTTACCTCACCCATGACCCCAATTCAGTTACTAGTTACTACTAAAGATTTATTACACTAGTTCTGCTCGTTAGATCTGTCTGTCTGATCGGAGTGGTACAGAAACAGTGATGATGATGATGATGAAGGCCTGATTGCCTATGCATGCAGCCAAACACTCGCGCACAACGGGAAGAACTCTAACCTGGAATCATCACAAACATCAGTTTCCCTCAGAGATAAAAGACACGAACATGATGAGAAACGTTTATTAGAAACTTGGTGTTTCTTGGTGGGGGGCTGGAAGCCGTTATCACCTCCTGAGCATCAGACGGAGCTGCAGGGAGATTTTCTGCTAGTTCGGTCGGCACATTCCTGCAGAAATGAAATCATCCACAAGCTTTTCAGTGGGGGGGGGGGGGGGGGCAGAAAGATTGATGCTGTCCTTCATACACCAGGTACAGAGCAGTTCTGATGCAACGGGACGCCATGATGTCGCTTTGTTGTCGTAGGTCTGGGAGGGAGGGGCTTGGACAGTGTAGTTCGGGGGAGGGGGGTAATTGGCTGGAAGTCATGTCGTCATAAGCTGCACGAGGAGTAAAATACACCGAACTGCCGATCAGCCCATTTGTGAATGCTAACGTCACCATGTAGGCAGACACAGTCAGGGACAAAGGAGACACACATCTGTAATTTAACTGCTTAGGGGACAAAGGCAGGCTGGGGGACAAAGGCAGGCTGGGGGACATTGGCAGGCTGGGGGACAATCGCAGGCTGGGGGACAAAGGCAGGCTGGGGGACATTTCATGCCAGGGGCAGGACGCTCCTTCAGCCGTTTTTATGTAGATAATTGAAACATTTCACTCAGCGCAACACGAGGTTCACGTGCAGTGTTTGTTGTTTGCCGCTGACTGCAGCCGGTTTAGTACATACAAGCTCGTTTTCCATCAGCATTTCTGATTGGCCGGCAAGCCAGGAACGCCGGGTTCCACCATTTTGGTGAATAGGTTTGTCACTCAAATGTCAGATAGAAAAAACAACAAAAAACCTCAGGCTCATGAGGTTTGGTTATCGCAGGAGCTCAAACCTCAACATCGATGCGGTTCAGGTTAACCGTGCAGCCATCAATTCTGAGTATTATAGACATCCAGAATTAATTGAATCAATTTATAACAGCTGATCTGGGACGGAAAATTCAGTTTCTTTTTAGACTCAGGGTTTGTTCAACCTGCTATCTGGATGAGTCCTCAGCACTGCTTGGTAAATTTCTCTGTCAGGAACGTGCGACTGAGGCTTTTTGCTGGACTCAGAAGGGAGGCTTACATCACATCTTGTTTCTTCCTGTTAGGGAATTTCACTGCGGAAAGTTTTGCTGCAGAACTACTTGTTTCCAAACAAGAAGAACAACCAGAAGAACGACCTGGCTGAACTGGGATCTGCAGGTAGACGAGCCTGATCCACAGAAAATGACAACATTCAATGTTTCTCCATTAGTCTTCATCATATGTTGGCGCGTATGTGTGTGTGTGCGTGTGCGTGTGCGTGTGCGTGTGCGGGCGTGTATGTGTGCGTGCACGCGCGTGCGTGCGTGTGTGTGTCAGGTGGCGAGCAGGAGCGTGACTGGGCGGCGGTGATGGCCATTCAGTGTCGTTTGGACCGAGAAGGAGGAACAAAGCTCTTCACAGATCTGGTGATGAGCACCAAGAACGACAAGATCTTCCTGGAAAGCATCCAGCTGGCCATCTGTCTGCTAGAGGGAGGAAACACCGACATTCAGGTAACACACCTGCAGCAGTGAGACAAGCCAAAAAAAACCATGAGAAAGAGTCATATCAAAGTGTGTGTGGATGACAGACAGCAAGTCCGGTGGAACTAAACATGGGCTGCAGATTCTGAGGGTTGTAGACTGATGCTGAATGGGATCAGATGGAGAAGGTTCTGTAAGTTCAGCCTCCACACCTGTTTGTTTGCAGAACTCCTTCTACAAACTGATGATGGGTGACAACAAGTCTGAGAAGTTCTTCAAAGTTCTTCATGACAGGATGAAAGAAGCTCAGATGGACATTAAAGCAACGGTTTCTGTTAACGTCGGCGAGATGACCCATAAGGCCAATGAGAAGGAGCTGGAGAACGGTCAGCAACACTTAAAAAGATCGGATCCTCAGTTTTATTCTAAATATCAGCATTAAAAAAACTGTTTCTGATAAGTTGAAAATCAAAAATTTGATCACAATTTAATAATCTCTGATCTCCAAGAACTTTAAATTTAGCCGAACAATATACTATTTTACGAACGAAGTATACTCATAAGAAAGTAAAAGTACTTAGTATTAAATACTAAGAATTATTAATATTTTCTCCTTGTTAAGGTGGCTCTTCAACACTTGTACTTCCTTGCTCAGGAGGTCATCCCCTGTTGGTCCAAGGTCAGTCCATTGCCCCAGTAACGGGAGCCGCCGCCCTGCCAGCTCCGCCAGTAGCAGAGCAGCGGGAGGTGGAGCCTGAGATGGGACCGGCCGTCACCATCATGAAGCCCATCCTCAGGTTCCTGCAGCTGCTGTGTGAAAACCACAACCTGGACCTGCAGGTAAATGCCCACTAACAAACCAGCAAACGACCCGGTCCTGCAGGTAAGTTCCCACTAACTAACTAGTAAACAACCCGGTCCTGCAGGTAAATGCCCACTAACTAACCAGTAAACGACCCGGTCCTGCAGGTAAGTTCCCTCTAACTAGCCAGTTAACAACCCGGACCTGCAGGTTATTTTCCACTAACTAATCAGTAAACAACCCGGACCTGCAGGTAAGTTCCCTCTAACTAGCCAGTTAACAACCCAGTCCTGCAGGTTATTTTCCACTAACCAGTAAACAACCTGGACCTGCAGGTAAATGCCCACTAACGAACTAGTAAACGACCTGGTCCTGCAGGTAAGTTCCCACTAACTAACTAGTAAACAACCCGGTCCTGCAGGTTAGTTCCCACTAACTAACCAGTAAACAACTCAGACTTGCAGGTTAATTCATCTAGTAAACAACTAGAATAACCTGCAGGTTATTTTCCACTAACTAACCAGTAAACAACCCGGACCTGGAGGTTATTTTCCACTAACTAACCAGTAAACAACCCGGACCTGCAGGTCATACCAGCCTTCGTTCCCTCTCTGCGGAGCGTTTTTGCATTTCTGTGATAAACATATGAAATCATTCAACATGTGTTAAAACGCACCGGCTCTGGCATAATTGTGAAAAAATGACCAGGATGCAGACGCATGTTCTGCTCATTACAGTCGTACAGTTTGTGAATGTGTTGAGTTTGTGTGCAGCCAGTCTTATGTCAGTGTTGGGTAACTTGGAAAATAATATTAAGTTGCTCTACATTAAATGAGGTCGGTTGGCCAAACTAGCAGAACTGGATCGATTCTACCGGCCAAAAGGGACGTGCTTGGTGATAGTGCACCAAGATTCTTCCGTTTCTTCTAGAAACAAAGATCACCAGAGACAGCTGCTTGTGCAGTGTTGACTCTGTCTTTTTTCTATTGCAAAGTTTAAAGCTGTTTTCTGAATTTATTGTCATCTTTGCTTTTTTGTTTCGGCCATGTTTATAGTGTATTTCAAAGTTGTAAAAGTTTGATCTTACTGTGGTGGATAAATCATAATGCCACTTGTTAGCTGTTTTCTGCTCAGTACAGCATGTCAATCTGCTTGTGAATAATTAGATGGTGATTTTTATTTATGTTCATGCTCTGCAATATTTTTTCTGGTACACCAGCCTGACTAATGCCATAAAAACTTAGAAATTTATTAAATGGATAGCCCCATCGCAAGTCAGTCTGGGCTCCCTCCGTTTGAAACCGATCTCCAACACGATACGAGAGGCAGGACTAAAAGGAACAAATTGAACTTGAGAGAACCAATCGGAGAAACACGGAAGTTTTTGTAAGAGGAAAGTCCTCAGAGCAGCAAGTTGTTGCGGTTTTAAGGACATTTGCAGCTCATTTTAGGTCCGTTTCACACCAGGGCTGTTTGGTCCACTTTAAACGGACCAGAGTTTGATTCCTCGGATAGTCCGCTTTCTTTGGTCAGGTGTGAAAGCTCATCCGAACTCTGGTGCGGACCAAGCAAGCGAACTCTGGTCCGCCTGAAAATGTGGGTCTCGGTTTGCTTGCAAGTGAATCCTGGTCCGGTTAGTATGCAAAGTGAAGCTAACCGGACCAGACACAGGACCAAATGTACATGGTGACGCTATACGCAACGCAATCACAGTGCATCTAGGGTAGAGGAGGTGCGGCGCACTGTCCAAACCAAAATAAACATGGCGAGAGGACAGACGTGGACAGAAGATGAGCTGAAAGCTCTCCTGAAAATATGGTCCGATGACCGGGTAAACCACCTGCTGACATCCACTTAACTCATCCTCTACTACAGTCATGTATTCAGCACTAAAATACAACGTATCTAATCTATAGACTAATCCGACAAGCATCTTGCTGCGCTGCCATTAAGGTGGGGACTAGTCCCAGTGACCTCGTATCTGCCAACATGGAAAGCAGCATGAATATCTGGATTTACAACGTTAGACAATCGTCTAAGGACATGATAACCCATAGGTAGGTTATCCAGAGAAAGCAGAACCGAAACAAATGATAAATGCAACAATGCCGCGACTTTCAGCTCCCCAATTGACCCTTCTCCAGCCCCACCCCAGAACTGCTGCTGACCAATCATACGTTAGCAACCGTAACTAAGGAAAGAACTTTCTGGCAAACTTCACTTCCATAGAAGGGGCATAGACAGGATTCTCAAGGCTGATGACAGATATACAGAACATTTGGGTGATGATGTATTTTTTTGCCTTCTCAAAACCCAAAAAACACAAGCGGAGAGATGTGGAATATGGATAAACGGTTTGGAATATGGATAAACGGTGTGGAATATGGATAAACGGTTTGGAATATGGATAAACGGTGTGGAATATGGATAAACGGTGTGGAATATGGATAAACGGTTTGGAATATGGATAAACGGTTTGGAATATGGATTAAATGGTGTGGAATATGGACTAAACGGTGTGGAATATGGATAAACAGTGTGGAATATGGATAAACGGTTTGGAATATGGATTAAATGGTGTGGAATATGGACTAAACGGTGTGGAATATGGATAAACAGTGTGGAATATGGATAAACGGTTTGGAATATGGATAAACGGTGTGGAATATGGATAAACGGTTTGGAATATGGACTAAACGGTGTGGAATATGGATAAACAGTGTGGAATATGGATAAACGGTTTGGAATATGGATAAACGGTGTGGAATATGGATAAATGGTGTGGAATATGGACTAAACGGTGTGGAATATGGATAAACGGTGTGGAATATGGATAAATGGTGTGGAATATGGACTAAACGGTGTGGAATATGGATAAAAGGTTTGGAATATGGATAAACGGTGTGGAATATGGATAAATGGTGTGGAATATGGACTAAACGGTTTGGAATATGGACTAAACGGTTTGGAATATGGATAAACGGTGTGGAATATGGATAAACGGTGTGGAATATGGATAAATGGTGTGGAATATGGACTAAACGGTTTGGAATATGGACTAAACGGTTTGGAATATGGATAAACGGTGTGGAATATGGATAAACGGTGTGGAATATGGATAAACGGTGTGGAATATGGACTAAACGGTGTGGAATATGGATAAATGGTGTGGAATATGGATAAACGGTTTGGAATATGGATAAACAGTGTGGAATATGGATAAACGGTGTGGAATATGGATAAATGGTGTGGAATATGGACTAAACGGTGTGGAATATGGATAAACGGTTTGGAATATGGATAAACGGTGTGGAATATGGATAAATGGTGTGGAATATGGATAAACGGTGTGGAATATGGATAAACGGTGTGGAATATGGACTAAACGGTGTGGAATATGGATAAACGGTTTGGAATATGGATAAACGGTGTGGAATATGGATAAATGGTGTGGAATATGGACTAAACGGTGTGGAATATGGATAAACGGTTTGGAATATGGATAAACGGTGTGGAATATGGATAAATGGTGTGGAATATGGACTAAACGCTGTGGAATATGGATAAACGGTTTGGAATATGGATAAACGGTGTGGAATATGGACTAAACGGTGTGGAATATGGATAAATGGTGTGGAATATGGACTAAACGGTGTGGAATATGGATAAACGGTTTGGAATATGGATAAACGGTGTGGAATATGGATAAATGGTGTGGAATATGGACTAAACGCTGTGGAATATGGATAAACGGTTTGGAATATGGATAAACGGTGTGGAATATGGATAAACGGTGTGGAATATGGATAAACGGTGTGGAATATGGACTAAACGGTGTGGAATATGGACTAAACGGTGTGGAATATGGATAAACGGTTTGGAATATGGATTAAATGGTGTGGAATATGGATAAACGGTGTGGAATATGGATTAAATGGTGTGGAATATGGATAAACGGTGTGGAATATGGATAAATGGTGTGGAATATGGACTAAACGGTGTGGAATATGGATAAACGGTTTGGAATATGGATAAACGGTGTGGAATATGGATAAATGGTGTGGAATATGGACTAAACGGTTTGGAATATGGATAAACGGTGTGGAATATGGATAAATGGTGTGGAATATGGATAAACGTGTGGAATATGGATAAATGGTGTGGAATATGGATAAACGGTGTGGAATATGGATAAACGGTGTGGAATATGGATAAACGGTGTGGAATATGGATAAACGGTGTGGAATATGGATAAATGGTGTGGAATATGGACTAAACGGTGTTGAATATGGATAAACGGTGTAGAATATGGATAAACGGTGTGGAATATGGATAAATGGTGTGGAATATGGACTAAACGGTGTGGAATATGGATAAACGGTGTGGAATATGGATAAACGGTGTGGAATATGGATAAATGGTGTGGAATATGGATAAACGGTGTGGAATATGGACTAAACGGTGTGGAATATGGATAAACGGTTTGGAATATGGATAAACGGTGTGGAATATGGATAAATGGTGTGGAATATGGATAAATGGTGTGGAATATGGACTAAACGGTGTGGAATATGGATAAACGGTTTGGAATATGGATAAACGGTGTGGAATATGGATAAATGGTGTGGAATATGGACTAAACGGTGTGGAATATGGATAAATGGTGTGGAATATGGATTAAATGGTGTGGAATATGGATAAACGGTTTGGAATATGGATAAACGGTGTGGAATATGGACTAAACGGTGTGGAATATGGATAAACGGTTTGGAATATGGATAAACGGTGTGGAATATGGATAAATGGTGTGGAATATGGACTAAACGGTGTGGAATATGGATAAATGGTGTGGAATATGGATTAAATGGTGTGGAATATGGATAAACGGTTTGGAATATGGATAAACGGTGTGGAATATGGACTAAACGGTGTGGAATATTGATAAACGGTTTGGAATATGGATAAACGGTGTGGAATATAGATAAATGGTGTGGAATATGGATAAACGGTTTGGAATATGGATAAACGGTGTGGAATATGGATAAACGGTGTGGAATATGGACTAAACGGTGTGGAATATGGATAAACGGTTTGGAATATGGATAAACGGTGTGGAATATGGATAAACGGTGTGGAATATGGATAAACGGTTTGGAATATGGATAAATGGTGTGGAATATGGACTAAACGGTGTGGAATATGGATAAACGGTTTGGAATATGGATAAACGGTGTGGAATATGGATAAATGGTGTGGAATATGGAGTAAACGGTTTGGAATATGGATAAACGGTGTGGAATATGGATAAATGGTGTGGAATATGGACTAAACGGTGTGGAATATGGATAAACGGTGTGGAATATGGATAAATGGTGTGGAATATGGACTAAACGGTGTGGAATATGGATAAACTGTTTGGAATATGGATAAACGGTGTGGAATATGGATAAATGGTGTGGAATATGGACTAAACGGTTTGGAATATGGATAAACGGTGTGGAATATGGATAAATGGTGTGGAATATGGATAAACGGTGTGGAATATGGATAAATGGTGTGGAATATGGACTAAATGGTTTGGAATATGGATAAACGGTGTGGAATATGGATAAACGGTGTGGAATATGGATAAACGGTGTGGAATATGGACTAAACGGTGTGGAATATGGATAAATGGTGTGGAATATGGATAAACGGTTTGGAATATGGATAAACAGTCTGGAATATGGATAAACGGTGTGGAATATGGATAAATGGTGTGGAATATGGATAAACGGTGTGGAATATGGATAAACGGTTTGGAATATGGATAAACGGTGTGGAATATGGATAAATGGTGTGGAATATGGATAAACGGTGTGGAATATGGATAAACGGTGTGGAATATGGACTAAACGGTGTGGAATATGGATAAACGGTTTGGAATATGGATAAACGGTGTGGAATATGGATAAATGGTGTGGAATATGGATAAACGGTGTGGAATATGGATAAACGGTTTGGAATATGGATAAACGGTGTGGAATATGGATAAATGGTGTGGAATATGGACTAAACGGTGTGGAATATGGATAAACTGTGTGGAATATGGATAAACGGTGTGGAATATGGATAAATGGTGTGGAATATGGACTAAACGGTGTTGAATATGGATAAACGGTGTAGAATATGGATAAACGGTGTGGAATATGGATAAATGGTGTGGAATATGGACTAAACGGTGTGGAATATGGATAAACGGTGTGGAATATGGATAAATGGTGTGGAATATGGATAAACGGTGTGGAATATGGACTAAACGGTTTGGAATATGGATAAACGGTGTGGAATATGGATAAATGGTGTGGAATATGGATAAATGGTGTGGAATATGGACTAAACGGTGTGGAATATGGATAAACGGTTTGGAATATGGATAAACGGTGTGGAATATGGATAAATGGTGTGGAATATGGACTAAACGGTGTGGAATATGGATAAATGGTGTGGAATATGGATTAAATGGTGTGGAATATGGATAAACGGTTTGGAATATGGATAAACGGTGTGGAATATGGACTAAACGGTGTGGAATATGGATAAACGGTTTGGAATATGGATAAACGGTGTGGAATATGGATAAATGGTGTGGAATATGGACTAAACGGTGTGGAATATGGATAAATGGTGTGGAATATGGATTAAATGGTGTGGAATATGGATAAACGGTTTGGAATATGGATAAACGGTGTGGAATATGGACTAAACGGTGTGGAATATTGATAAACGGTTTGGAATATGGATAAACGGTGTGGAATATAGATAAATGGTGTGGAATATGGATAAACGGTTTGGAATATGGATAAACGGTGTGGAATATGGATAAACGGTGTGGAATATGGACTAAACGGTGTGGAATATGGATAAACGGTTTGGAATATGGATAAACGGTGTGGAATATGGATAAACGGTGTGGAATATGGATAAACGGTTTGGAATATGGATAAATGGTGTGGAATATGGACTAAACGGTGTGGAATATGGATAAACGGTTTGGAATATGGATAAACGGTGTGGAATATGGATAAATGGTGTGGAATATGGACTAAACGGTTTGGAATATGGATAAACGGTGTGGAATATGGATAAATGGTGTGGAATATGGACTAAACGGTGTGGAATATGGATAAACGGTGTGGAATATGGATAAATGGTGTGGAATATGGACTAAACGGTGTGGAATATGGATAAACTGTTTGGAATATGGATAAACGGTGTGGAATATGGATAAATGGTGTGGAATATGGACTAAACGGTTTGGAATATGGACTAAATGGTTTGGAATATGGATAAACGGTGTGGAATATGGATAAACGGTGTGGAATATGGATAAACGGTGTGGAATATGGACTAAACGGTGTGGAATATGGATAAATGGTGTGGAATATGGATAAACGGTTTGGAATATGGATAAACAGTCTGGAATATGGATAAACGGTGTGGAATATGGATAAATGGTGTGGAATATGGATAAATGGTGTGGAATATGGACTAAACGGTGTGGAATATGGATAAACGGTTTGGAATATGGATAAACGGTGTGGAATATGGATAAATGGTGTGGAATATGGACTAAACGGTGTGGAATATGGATAAATGGTGTGGAATATGGATTAAATGGTGTGGAATATGGATAAACGGTTTGGAATATGGATAAACGGTGTGGAATATGGACTAAACGGTGTGGAATATGGATAAACGGTTTGGAATATGGATAAACGGTGTGGAATATGGATAAATGGTGTGGAATATGGACTAAACGGTGTGGAATATGGATAAATGGTGTGGAATATGGATTAAATGGTGTGGAATATGGATAAACGGTTTGGAATATGGATAAACGGTGTGGAATATGGACTAAACGGTGTGGAATATTGATAAACGGTTTGGAATATGGATAAACGGTGTGGAATATAGATAAATGGTGTGGAATATGGATAAACGGTTTGGAATATGGATAAACGGTGTGGAATATGGATAAACGGTGTGGAATATGGACTAAACGGTGTGGAATATGGATAAACGGTTTGGAATATGGATAAACGGTGTGGAATATGGATAAACGGTGTGGAATATGGATAAACGGTTTGGAATATGGATAAATGGTGTGGAATATGGACTAAACGGTGTGGAATATGGATAAACGGTTTGGAATATGGATAAACGGTGTGGAATATGGATAAATGGTGTGGAATATGGAGTAAACGGTTTGGAATATGGATAAACGGTGTGGAATATGGATAAATGGTGTGGAATATGGACTAAACGGTGTGGAATATGGATAAACGGTGTGGAATATGGATAAATGGTGTGGAATATGGACTAAACGGTGTGGAATATGGATAAACTGTTTGGAATATGGATAAACGGTGTGGAATATGGATAAATGGTGTGGAATATGGACTAAACGGTTTGGAATATGGACTAAATGGTTTGGAATATGGATAAACGGTGTGGAATATGGATAAACGGTGTGGAATATGGATAAACGGTGTGGAATATGGACTAAACGGTGTGGAATATGGATAAATGGTGTGGAATATGGATAAACGGTTTGGAATATGGATAAACAGTCTGGAATATGGATAAACGGTGTGGAATATGGATAAATGGTGTGGAATATGGATAAACGGTGTGGAATATGGATAAACGGTTTGGAATATGGATAAACGGTGTGGAATATGGATAAATGGTGTGGAATATGGATAAACGGTGTGGAATATGGATAAACGGTGTGGAATATGGACTAAACGGTGTGGAATATGGATAAACGGTTTGGAATATGGATAAACGGTGTGGAATATGGATAAATGGTGTGGAATATGGACTAAACGGTGTGGAATATGGATAAACGGTTTGGAATATGGATAAACGGTGTGGAATATGGATAAATGGTGTGGAATATGGACTAAACGGTGTGGAATATGGATAAACGGTGTGGAATATGGATAAACGGTGTGGAATATGGATAAACGGTGTGGAATATGGATAAATGGTGTGGAATATGGACTAAACGGTGTTGAATATGGATAAACGGTGTAGAATATGGATAAACGGTGTGGAATATGGATAAATGGTGTGGAATATGGACTAAACGGTGTGGAATATGGATAAACGGTGTGGAATATGGATAAATGGTGTGGAATATGGATAAACGGTGTGGAATATGGACTAAACGGTTTGGAATATGGATAAACGGTGTGGAATATGGATAAATGGTGTGGAATATGGATAAATGGTGTGGAATATGGACTAAACGGTGTGGAATATGGATAAACGGTTTGGAATATGGATAAACGGTGTGGAATATGGATAAATGGTGTGGAATATGGACTAAACGGTGTGGAATATGGATAAATGGTGTGGAATATGGATTAAATGGTGTGGAATATGGATAAACGGTTTGGAATATGGATAAACGGTGTGGAATATGGACTAAACGGTGTGGAATATGGATAAACGGTTTGGAATATGGATAAACGGTGTGGAATATGGATAAATGGTGTGGAATATGGACTAAACGGTGTGGAATATGGATAAATGGTGTGGAATATGGATTAAATGGTGTGGAATATGGATAAACGGTTTGGAATATGGATAAACGGTGTGGAATATGGACTAAACGGTGTGGAATATTGATAAACGGTTTGGAATATGGATAAACGGTGTGGAATATAGATAAATGGTGTGGAATATGGATAAACGGTTTGGAATATGGATAAACGGTGTGGAATATGGATAAACGGTGTGGAATATGGACTAAACGGTGTGGAATATGGATAAACGGTTTGGAATATGGATAAACGGTGTGGAATATGGATAAACGGTGTGGAATATGGATAAACGGTTTGGAATATGGATAAATGGTGTGGAATATGGACTAAACGGTGTGGAATATGGATAAACGGTTTGGAATATGGATAAACGGTGTGGAATATGGATAAATGGTGTGGAATATGGACTAAACGGTTTGGAATATGGATAAACGGTGTGGAATATGGATAAATGGTGTGGAATATGGACTAAACGGTGTGGAATATGGATAAACGGTGTGGAATATGGATAAATGGTGTGGAATATGGACTAAACGGTGTGGAATATGGATAAACTGTTTGGAATATGGATAAACGGTGTGGAATATGGATAAATGGTGTGGAATATGGACTAAACGGTTTGGAATATGGACTAAATGGTTTGGAATATGGATAAACGGTGTGGAATATGGATAAACGGTGTGGAATATGGACTAAACGGTGTGGAATATGGATAAATGGTGTGGAATATGGATAAACGGTTTGGAATATGGATAAACAGTCTGGAATATGGATAAACGGTGTGGAATATGGATAAACGGTGTGGAATATGGACTAAACGGTGTGGAATATGGATAAACGGTTTGGAATATGGATAAACGGTGTGGAATATGGATAAATGGTGTGGAATATGGATAAACGGTGTGGAATATGGATAAACGGTGTGGAATATGGACTAAACGGTGTGGAATATGGATAAACGGTTTGGAATATGGATAAACGGTGTGGAATATGGATAAATGGTGTGGAATATGGACTAAACGGTGTGGAATATGGATAAACGGTTTGGAATATGGATAAACGGTGTGGAATATGGATAAATGGTGTGGAATATGGACTAAACGGTGTGGAATATGGATAAACGGTTTGGAATATGGATAAACGGTGTGGAATATGGACTAAACGGTGTGGAATATGGATAAACGGTTTGGAATATGGATAAACGGTGTGGAATATGGATAAACGGTGTGGAATATGGATAAACGGTGTGGAATATGGATAAACGGTTTGGAATATGGATTAAATGATGTGGAATATGGATAAACGGTGTGGAATATGGATTAAATGGTGTGGAATATGGATAAACGGTGTGGAATATGGATAAACGGTGTGGAATATGGACTAAACGGTGTGGAATATGGATAAACGGTTTGGAATATGGATAAACGGTGTGGAATATGGATAAATGGTGTGGAATATGGATAAACGGTGTGGAATATGGATAAATGGTGTGGAATATGGACTAAACGGTGTTGAATATGGATAAACGGTGTGGAATATGGATAAATGGTGTGGAATATGGACTAAACGGTGTGGAATATGGATAAACGGTGTGGAATATGGATAAATGGTGTGGAATATGGATAAACGGTGTGGAATATGGATAAACGGTGTGGAATATGGATAAATGGTGTGGAATATGGACTAAATGGTGTGGAATATGGATAAACGGTGTGGAATATGGATAAACGGTGTGGAATATGGATAAATGGTGTGGAATATGGACTAAACGGTGTGGAATATGGATAAACGGTTTGGAATATGGATAAACGGTGTGGAATATGGATAAATGGTGTGGAATATGGACTAAACGGTTTGGAATATGGATAAACGGTGTGGAATATAGATAAATGGTGTGGAATATGGATAAATGGTGTGGAATATGGACTAAACGGTTTGGAATATGGATAAACGGTGTGGAATATAGATAAATGGTGTGGAATATGGATAAATGGTGTGGAATATGGACTAAACGGTTTGGAATATGGATAAACGGTGTGGAATATAGATAAATGGTGTGGAATATGGATAAATGGTGTGGAATATGGATAAATGGTGTGGAATATGGATAAACGGTGTGGAATATGGATAAATGGTGTGGAATATGGATAAATGGTGTGGAATATGGATAAACGGTGTGGAATATGGATAAACGGTGTGGAATATGGATAAATGGTGTGGAATATGGACTAAACGGTTTGGAATATGGATAAACGGTGTGGAATATAGATAAATGGTGTGGAATATGGATAAACGGTGTGGAATATGGATAAACGGTGTGGAATATGGATAAACGGTTTGGAATATGGATAAACGGTTTGGAATATGGATAAACGGTGTGGAATATGGATAAACGGTGTGGAATATGGATAAACGGTTTGGAATATGGATTAAATGGCGTGAAAGATTGATTAATGAGCGTGGAAGACCTCATTCGCAGCTGCATGAGGCTGAACACGGAGCTGGACAAACTGTTTATTCCGAGGTAAGAAGCTAAAGCCACCTAGCACAGTAGTTAGCTACAAGACAGCTGCATAATATTTAGTAAAAGCTACTGTTTTAACATGGAGTAATGTAGCTGTGTGTCGTTATAGGCTAAACAAATACACCAGATAAACACCAGCAAGTCACTTTGGTCGCCAACGTGCTGGAGACAATCAGAGACAAATATAACACGGTCCTCTGACAGTTTCTCAGTCCAGTAGCTGCTATGCTGATCAGATCCAGTATCTGCTATCCAGATCAAATTCAATGTATTGATCAAAACCACGATGTGGGAACATCCTGGTCAAGGGGGAAACATCCAGCAACAGGCTAAAACACGTCAGATACCTGAAACTTTCTGGAGTCATACATGACAGTTAGCTTAGAATAAAACAATCTGCTAACTTACTCTGCGATGCAAGAACGTTGTTGTTGTTCCTTTATACGTTTGTTCTGGACATAAATCATCAAGACGTGGAGTTTCTGAGTCTTTGTGTATGAACGCTGAGCCTTCGCTACGATTTTAACATCCTCTTCATCAACATTACTCCAACGACAAATGATGATGAATTCCTCAGATGCATCCTGCTTCCTCTCTGTCTACCTCTGATATTTCCCAACTATTAATCCAGAAATTTAACACAATTAACTTCAGAATATGTTAAAGTGACCTTAGACATCAGAAAGGGCATCGTTATATAGTTGCTCCTCTGTGGCCGCCATTCTGACTGTTAATGGTTGAGAACCGCATCACTGAAAAAGACATGTCATAAAGGTTTGCCTCCCGCACTGTGATTGGTCCGGTCAATTTTTTAACGGAGTGGAAATCACTTCCTAATGGAGGGAACTAGTGTTGTCAAAAATATCGATTCTCAGATACTAACAGATTCTAAACATTAGTATCTAGTTAGATACTAATTGGCACGGGAATCGATACTTCAATTCCATTTTGGTGTGTGCTGAGTCTCGGAAAGCATCAGCCACTTCTGCCCTTTTAAACAGGCACTGCTGTGGGCAGCCCCTCCTCTACAGCATCCCCCTGGAGGAACCCATTATTTACAGTGAGGCTAACTTAGCAACTTAGACCTCTCTGTTAACTTTTTTGTTTCAAAAAGTGACTAGCGATAAATCTAGTGAGTTTTTCTGGTGTTATTGGAGACTCATGCAGACTGACGTGAAAGTGAAAGCGTGCATCGTTTACTCTTCTCAGCGAGCTGCGGCTGCTACCGCAGGCCCCCCCCCCCCCCCCCCCCATGTAGACGTGCTCACACGAGCCTCGTGCTCACGCAGCAGCATCTCAGCGGGAGATGCTCTCTGCTCCATGAAACTGCTGAAACCCTGGCTAACAGTCACATATTGATGCCTTTAATTAGGGCTGCAATGATTTGTGGATTAGTCGATTAATCGAAGAATCATTGACTATCAAAATAGTCAGTGACTAATTTCATAATCGATTAATCGTTTATTGTTCATAAGCTTTGTTTTCCCCCTTTAAAAATTGCCGCTGTAGCTCCCACTGCCTTTTCTGCCTTTTTGTCTGCTCAGCTTTTCTTGAATTGTTTGATATAAAAAAAACACACATTACCAGTCAAATATTTGGACAGTTTCCCATTAGATTCAATGAAAGTGTCCAAACTTTTGACTGGTACTGTAAATATGCTGCATTTTTCGTATGATCCGATTAGTCGACTAATCTAAAAAATAATCGCTGACTTATCGATTATCAAAATCATCATTCGTGACAGCCCTACTTTTAATAAAGATTGTAGACAAAAACATTTGAAAAGTTAATCTTTTTAAACTGAATGTTTAATTCAACTGATCTAGTTTAAAAACTAGTTCACCCAAACTAGTTTGTCTGTCCTATTGTTTACTTGATTTGGTATCAAGTATTGTGAAGTAAGACACGTGAATAAGGCTACGTTCACACTGCAGGTAAATGCGACTTGAATCTGGTCTTTTTGCTCAAATGTGACCCATATCCGAACTGTTTCTGACCGTGTGAACAGCGCAGGTCGCATTGAATCCGACATTTCTGGATCGGATTCAGGCCACTTTCAAATGTGGTATTGAATCGGATACATATCCCATCTGTGTTGAAGCGACTGCAGTCTGTGAAGTATTTTGTTTATCATTTAATCAAATAAAATAGATTTGAAACCAAAAAAGAGATTTGAGAGCAAAAAAAAGAAGTGGCAATAAATAAAAAAAAAAAATAAATTTGAGATCAAATCAAAACAAGCAATTGAAAAATAAAGATATGAAACAGCTATGGATGTAACGATACAATCAACTCACGATTCGGTACGGTTCACGGTTTTTTGTTGACGATACAATTCTCTTACGATTTTTTTTTCTTTTAATCAAAATGAGCTACAGACAAATTATGACCAAATAAAATAATCCTTTATTCAGTAGAAAATCTTAGAGGTGTTTTCTTTACAGAAACTCTACAAAACAGTTTGTGTGCCGTTATAAAAAATGTGCAACTTGCATGAAAACATCTGCTTTCTTTAGAAACAATCTCACAAGTTAACCAAACTGGTGTGATTCAATGTTTAAGATAACAAAAGAAAATAAATATTGACCAAAATGAATAGGCGTTTTCTTTACAGAAACTCTGTTGAACACTGTTTTGGTGCTTTATATTCTTTTAAAAAGTGCAACTTTTAGTAGTTATGCACTGAAATAATTAAGAATAACTGAATTTTTAAAAACAAACCCCACATCAAAACAACAAAAACATAAAATCTCTTCAACTAAACTAAGACTGGCTTGAGTAGCTTGAAACTTTCACGTTTCTCTTGAGGAAAATCGACATGTCTACATTCTCAGGCCGATGCTGAGATCTCTGTGAGGTTACAACATCCCCTGTGGTTGAAAAGACCCTTTCACCAGGGACAGAGGTGGCTGGTGTGGGGAGGTAAGCCTTTGCTAAAGGTGAAAGCAGTGGGTAAAACTTGCTGTTCTCCTTCCACCATTTGAGTGGACAGCTTGTGAGGGAAATAGATGTTTCACTTCTGTACCTGACCATTTCTGCTTCAATCCCACACATCATGTGACTCTGTGCTGCCCCAACACTGTCTGTGAAAGTCCCCTCCAGGAGATCTTCCAATGCAGTCTTTTTGAGAGGTTGTTGAGGGTTTTAATAATTTACATATTATTCATATACACACAATTACAAATTATGTGTATGAGTGTGTCTGTGCATGAATGATATAAAGGCAAATACCCAGACCAACCAACAGAAAAAGGAGAAGAAAAAAAAGGAGAGGAAGCAGAATGGAGAAAGAGATTAAAAAAAACAGGAAAAATGGGCAACAAGGGCAAGGATCAGTTTGAAAATACGTATGAAACGCAGACCTGGCCTCAACATTTTGGGATATAGAATAACCAAGCTATTTATGTCTTCATAAAACATGGAGATGTTGTTTATAAATTTGTCACCAAAACCAAGGATTTGGAGGGTTTGTATGATGAAGACGTGCTCAATTAAATCGAATACCTTGTAGAAATCGAGAAAGACCATTAATGCTTTAGAATTCATAAGAATAATCGATCAGATCCATTATTAATCTGACGTTAGAACTAATATGTCGCTTTGCCATAAAGCCATTTTGGTTTTCACTTATTATTTCTTCTAATTTTTTTTTAGTCTTTTAGCATGAGCTTCTGCTAAAATCCTATAATCTATATTTAGGAGTGTCACGGGTCTCCAGTTTTCTATTCTTAAGGTTTTTTTTTCTGGCTTAGGTATCAAAGTTATCAGTCCCCTCTTCATGGTCGTTGCCATTTCTTGTCTGTCTATGCATTCATTATACATCAATAAAAGATGATTCTTGATTAAATCCCAAAAACAAAGATAAAATTCCACAGTAAGGTTGTCACTTCCAGGTGATTTCCTCAGTTTCATTGAGTGTACAGCGTTAGTAATTTCAGAACATGAAAGACCAGACCAGCTTTGCATTCCTCTTTGAAATTTTAAGAAATCAAGGGCGTAAACTTTCGAATATGTTTTATAAATTTGTCACACTTTATTTGACTGAATTCGTAAGTATACAGTTTGCTATAAAAGGAGGTGATATAATTAGAGATGTTGTTAGGATCAAAACTAATGACATCTACAATAAGCGATGTAACATTATTTCTTTTTCTGTTTCTTTTTTCTAATGCAAAAAAGTAACTGGAGTTCTTCTCCCCTTCATATAACCACTTTGCTCGAGATCTGCTGAAAGCATCTTTAGTTAAATTAATATACATTCTATCAAGTTCAGACTTAAGACTTTGTGTTTCTAATTCCTAAATTATATTTGGAACTTAGCACCTGCAATTGATTCATGAGGGCATTCATTTTTTCAGTTTTCAGTTTCTTTATTTTTATTGTTTAATTTCCAGTAACCTCTGAAGTCTGATTTTTCTTTGGTTCCTCTCAGTCTTAGACTTATCAACTTATGATCAGACAAAAGAGCATGAGAATGATATACATCAACAAACGGTAAACTCTGCGATTACATTAACCAAAAGTCAGTTCTTGACCGTAAACTTCTGTCCAAGTCAGACCAAGTGTAATCCATGACACTGGAGTTCATAAATCTCCAGACATGTCAGTAAAAAATGATCACTTAGAAATAAGGATGGTTTATAGCTCGATAGTGATGTAGATGTCGGAGGGTGGCTTCATACAGTCATTTGGAGCGTTGTTAAAGTCACCTTCTAAGATAATTGTAGCATCTTTGCATTTTCCTTTTAAGGTATCCAAGGTTAAAGAGAGCTCAGAAAAGATGTCCTTTGCTTGTGCAGTGCAGTCCATAAACATTGCAAATAATAAACAGGAGGTTATCTACTTTCAAAGTTAAAATAATCCCTCAGCCTACATTTGAAACGGCAGACTCCAGAACATCACCATTGAATCTATTTAGTAGTATTGCAACTCCAGCTGAATAGTTTTAGCCATGAGAAAAAAATATTGTATCTCCCCATTGTGATTTCCAGAATTTTTCATCATCAATATTTCAATGAGTTTCCTACAAGAAAATGATATTAGTATTGCAACTTCTGCTAAATAGAAAAAGTGCCTTTCTTTTAGTCTTAAAACGCAAACCCCTTACAAAATAACATTCCATATTTAAATGTTATCTGATTTCTGAGAAAGAATGAACTTTACCTTGTTAGAAAACAAGTAATAAAACAGATACTTACAAACCTCACACCTCAACTATAAGTACCATTTCCCTTTTAAATTTTAAACCATTTAATGTTCTGAACTTTTAGGCTTATTTAGAACTGTTGTTTCATTTGGCAAAAAAAGAAAGAACCTAATAAAGCCAAAGGCCCTCGAACCTACGGTGCCCCTCCGGTCTTTGCACCGCGTAGTCCATGTCATGTTCTACCAGTATGTGGAATTTCATGGCCTTTGGTTGATGTGGTTGCACAGAGTGATCATTTCAATATTTCTAGGGGGCGCTATGGACCCATTTTTGAGGTTTTCCCAAAAATGTCCACATGAATGAGTTCAGGGGATGACCATCATTATCTGTAGCAAGTTTGGTGGAGATCAGAGTTTTCTTTGTGTCATTTCTATGTACTCCCTGTTTCCATGGCGTTTGGCTCATATTCACCATGGTTACGTTTGATGTACTGACTTGAGTTTTTTAGTGTGGCATCATGGAAGGGTTTGACACGTTGTAAAGCAGTTTGAAATCCATCGGCTTCATCATTGAAGATCTGGACCCCAGACACTGAAAAGAAACACTGCCTGTTACCAGGGGGGCGGGGCTAAGGCAAAAACTGGAAATGGTCATATGGGTGTATTCAGCGTCTGACCAGCATCATACGTAGCAATTTTGGTGCAGATAACTGGTAATTTGCCATAGTTATATCAGTTTTGTGTTTTATGGCGAGAAGGCCAACTTTGAGGCTCCGCCCCCTCCACACGCATAGACCGGCGAGAATACAGAGCTTTCCATTTGGAATGTCACATGGCTTGTGAACACAGAGAAACCATTGTGGTGACCGTACCATTTGTGGTTTCTGACGAGTTAACACAAATGTGGCATCAAGAAATTGTCAAAAAAAGAGCTTAAAAATTTCACTTAAAAAAAAAGGCCCACTTCCTGTTGGATTCATCCAAATGGTCCATGAGGCTTTCTTGTGGGTCATGACATGTTCTACCACTGCTGAATTTCATGCTTGAGGGTCATTGTGCTGGGCAGGACTAATCATTTGAATATTTCAATGAGGAGCTATAGAGCTACTTTAGAAGTCCTCCAAAATTTCATCACATGGATGAGTTCAGAGGATGACCATCACCATCTGTAGCAAGTTTGGTGGAGATCGGCCCTTTCTTTGTGTCATTTCCATGTACTTCCTGTTTCCATGGCGTTGGGCTCATATTCGCCATGGTTACGTTTGGCGTATCGACTTGAGCTTTTTTTTAGTGTGGCATCATGGATGGGTTTGACACGTTGTGAAGCAGTTTCAAATCCATCGGCTTCATCATTGAAGTTCTGGACCCCGGACACTGAAAAGAAACACTTCCTGTTACCAGGGGGCGGGGCTAAAGTGGAAACCAGAAATGGTCATATGGGTGTATTCAGCATCTGACCAGCATCACACGTAGCAATTTTGGTTAACTTGTTTTATGCCAGAGTTATGTCAGTTTTGTGTTTTATAGTGAGAAGGCCAACTTTTAGTCTCCGCCCCCTCCACACGCTCACAGATTTCTGAATGCAGAGCACCGTTTGAAATCTCACATGCCTTGTGAACACACAGAAACCATTGTGGTGTCCGTACCATTTGCGGTTTCCGACGAGTTAACGCAAATGCAACGTGAGTAAAATGCCAAAATGGTGACTTTGACCCAAAATGGCCGACTTCCTGTTGACTTTAGAGCATAGGTCCCAGAGGCTTTATTGTCTGCCCTGACATGTAGAATAAGGCCCAATCCCAATGTTCCCCTACTTTCAACCACTAGCCCTTACTCACTACCCCTAGCCCTCGCCCACTATCACTACACCCTCAAATTGAAGCCACAAGGGGTAGGGCTTTGTAATCTTTCTTAGGAATTGGGACATCACTGCTGCATTTATGTTCAGGCACATAAGCAACTGCGTAGTGAAGTTTGCACATATGTCTCACCATAACAACACACCCAGCAACAACAGAGTTAACAGCTGTGGTCGTTTTTCATTTTTTCATCATTCATCGTGCTTTGGTTGATTAACAAACAAAACAACCACACGGTGAAGACATCGCCATTGACGACTGTTGTCTCTTGTAAACTGCCAAAATTTTTCTGTCATACGTTATCTCGTGAATTTAAAAAAAACAACGCATAATGTCAACCATACCTGGGATCAATCCCGCAACCTTCTGCTCTACAACTGGTTGCTCTAACCACTGTACTAAACATCTTTGCACTCATGCAGTTGATCCTTCCCATACTCTCTCTAATCGTGGGCAGCTTGTGATTTCTGATATGTTGCATGTGAAACATTTCGTTCAAAACATTCCCCTTCTTATTTTACACAAGTCCGACAAAAGAAGATGGTTTCGATGATTTTATTATTCATTATTGAATGTTATATTTGGGCTCTTTAGGACGAGGCACGGAAGGGCTCCACATGGTCGAACAGCTGATTGCACGAGTGTTACCAACAAACGTGTAATCTGTATGTACATTTGTGTGTTTTCTTCTCTGAGTCTTGTCGCTCTCTGGAGTTTACCGTTGTTCCCTTTTCTCTGGTCCTTCCTAAGCAAGTCAGCATCTGACGTCCCTCGCTCTGAAGGGCTAGATTCATACTCCCTACCCCTCGTTATGTCCACTTCCCCTACAGGCAAAGAGGGATTGGGACAGCACTACCTTTGCGGGAACGCGCAAAATTTAGGGGTAGGGCTAAAAAGTAGGGCTAGTGGGTGTATTGGGAAGCACCCTAAGTGTACCAAGTTTTGTAAAAATCGGCGACATGCAATTCTGGGGACTGTATGAAAGGTGGTGCTAAAGCGCAGCTTCACCTGAGCGTTCATGAAAACGTGAAATTCTCAAATTTTTCGATTTTAAATGGGGACGTAGGTAAAATTTGGTGACTTTTAAAGCATCTTCAACCCCCAAAAATGGACTTCTTTGGAAGGAAGAAGATTAATAAACACTAGAACAAGAGTTATAATAGGCCTTTGCACTGCCTTCAGTGCTCAGGGCTAATAATAAAACTCTGAGAATGAGTAGATTAACCAGACACTTTTTTCCATCAATGTAAGCGTCGGGACCACTGAAACCAGCACGTTTCCCCTGCTTTCTTGTTGCTTCCACCAGAGGCCACGGCCGGCTTCTTTCCATCCTGTTGGCGTGTCAAATTCTCCTTGAGCATCAGCTTCCTCTCTTTGAGGATTTCACTCTCTCAGGAGACCTTCCGGATTTTGTTTCTGAAATTTCTCATGGTGATGATGGGGGGCAATGTGTGTTGTTCGGGGCAACCCTTCCCTGTGCACTGTCGACAAGAAAGCCGATTTTCTCCTGATCCTCCGGTACGAGTGTCGTAAAGAGCTTCAAGATGTCAACTCGGATGTTTTCTCCCGCCATTTCCTTCACCCTGCACGGCCGAAAATTCCAGCGCCTACTGTACCTCTCTGGATCATTGCTTTCTGCTGTTGTTTGGAGACACGTTCGGATAACTCTTTCACCTGCTTCTCGTTCTTTTGGACGAGGATTTCCAACCCTTGTAACTGGTCACAGACTGCAGTAATAGCATTGGTGTTTCAGGACAGCTTTTGCTCAAGAGTGATAAAGCGGCTGGTTAATTCCATCACTGCTTTCAGGATGTCTTCGTTTGAGGTGTCTTCGACTTCATTTTTGGATCATAGTTTTTTCGGATGCGGACTCTTTATTGGCGTTACTGGTAATGGTGTGAACAAACCGTCAAAGTTATTCATGCCATGTTATTCATTCAAGTAGCTTCTTAGCTGCTCTTTTTTTCCATGCTGATTTATGCTAATACAGCTAAGTTAAGGTAGTCCTCCTCTTGCCTTTCCTTTTAAAGATTATTTTACTCTCTTTTTGTTAACTTACAGTGTTCTTTATTCTCCGCAGTGGGTCAGCGGTAGTATTCTTTGGTCTTAATTGTCTTTTTTGTTGTGGTACAGTTTATAGTATCGGAGCTCCTCACATTCCAAACATTCTGGCCGCCATCTTGAGTCGACCCCCCCTGTTTGTTTGCATTGGTTTCCATGAACACCGTTACATGCGTGGTCATTCGTGTTTAACTGAGCATGCGTGTTACTTCAGGAGTGTGAGCTGTTCACATTGCAGTCAGTGGACAGACCACACTTAGAAATGTACTGTGAACACCCACACAAAATCGGATCTGACAAAAAATCGGAATTGACCATTAAGACCTGCGGCGTGAACGTAGTCTTAAGTCCATCAACCAGTGGTTGAAGTGTTTTTGTTTGTCTCTTCTGAATCATGGCGAGAAGTTGGAGAAGACTGTATCTTTGTACAAACTAGATCTTTAACATGTATTTATTTTCGATTTGGACTTCCAGAGGAGAGGCGGAATCAAATGGCCGCACTGTAAAGAGCTCAGCAGAGTCGGTAATCAAAAATATCTCCTGGTGATGCCAAAAGGAATCTATTAGTTTGTAAATTACAGCGCATAGGAGAAAAATGTCTAAAAATCGTAAGACCGACAGGAGAACGCCCAAAGCAAGTGAAAACATCTAAGAAGCCGGCAATAGAAGCGGTGAAAATGCTACAGCGGGGGACACTACTGCTAACCTAGCCACCCAACATGGTAAACTTCTAGAAAGTATTTCTTCCCTGACCAAAGAGATACTGGACTTCAAAAGGGAAATGAAGCAGGAGCTGGGTGAATTTAAAGAAGAAGTGAAAAAAACTATGAAGGATGACTTAAAAGAGTTCAAAGAGGAGATAATACAGAAACTTGAGAACCAAAACAACGACATCGCCGAAGCCCAGACTCGCATTGCATCCCTCAAAGACGCATGTTTGGAGATGAAAGATGTGCTGCTTTCAACAATTCAACAAAATAAAGAAATGCATGCGAAGATGGTGGACTTGGAGAGTAGCGGACGCAGAAACAACCTCCGGATATATGGCGTCCCGGAGGGAAGAGAGGGTAAATCTGTCCTTGATTATGCGACGGAGCTATTTCAAACCTACATTAAATTGCCAGACGGAGTTCAACTGCAGATCCAGCGGGCGCACAGAGCACTGATTCCTAAACCTGCTCCCACAGCACCCCCGAGATCTATAATTGTGAACTTCCTGCAGTTTCAAGTTAAAGAGTTTGTGATCAGGAAGGCATGGCAAGGTTGATGGCAAACGTCTATTTTTTGATAACGATTACACAGCCGAAACAATGGAAAAGCGCAAGGAATATGGTCCGACAAAAGTCGCGTTGAAGGAAAAAGGCGTCAGATTCCAGACGCCTTATACAAAGATGAAAGCATTTTGGGATTCCGGTCTACAGATCTACGACAGCACAGACGAGGCGGCACAGGATCTAACCCGCAGAGGACTCAAACTTGCTTAGAAGAAAGGAGTGGACCGACGGCGAGCCCCGGAGGAGAGACTGGAAGAGCTGATGCTTTGGAGACGCGCAGGTGCAGGGGACGGCGCAGGACAACGAGCAAGAGAAAAGCTCACGGAGTTTCGTCATAATGCACAGTGAAGTAAACAAATATGTATATAATGATGTCGAACTCTAAGTATCTAAAAGTCAGTCATTGATATTACCCTCTTAATAAACTGCAACCCACAGCTGGGTGGATTTAATTTGCTAACATGTTTAAATGTGTGGTATACTAACAGGTCTTATAAACCATAAGTTGATTACTGTAATCAGAAAACCGACTAATATCTTTAATGCTGGACACTTCTTGTAAGGGAGGATTACCACTGGCTGGAATTTTTTCTTTTACTAGAGAGGGCGTCCACAACATTGTGGCTTTTCTCCCTCTACCCACCAACAGGGACCAAAAGGGATATTTAGTATCCCTTCTTTTGGAAGTTCCATTGTTCTGTGTTCATAAAATGTTACAGTGTTTGTTTACGCTTGTTTTTTTTAGGACACTGGGATTTGAACTTATTTTTACTTTTATAAAAAACATTTAATGGAAAATGATATCAAGAAACAGTCGTGGAATGTGAATGGACTCAATAATCCCATAAAACAAAAGAAAATAATGTCCATAATACAGAAGGAGAAGGCACAAATCATTTACTTACAAGAAACCCATTTATCCAGAGAAGAAAATGAGAAGTTGAAAGGATTTGGCTATTCGAAGCTACATTATAGTATATTTAGACATGCACGTAAAAGGGGCGTCATAATACTAATTCATAATACAGTCAAATTTGATTGCACCCAAGAAATTAAAGACAGGGAAGGGAGATATGTGATTGTAAAAGGCATATTAGAAAATGAAAGAGTGACATAAATTATGTACAACATAAAATGTCATAAAAACGATCTTGTAAAAATGATAACAGGCGCATATCACTCTAAGAAATACAGGACAGTATCTTCTCTTTACAAGTTTTTGATGGAGAAGAGAGGTTGCAATACTCTTGATGTAAAACAGAAATGAGAGAAAGAACTGGGAATCGCTGTCTCAGAGGTGGAATGGGTAAATATACTCAGCAATCAACAACATTCTCAAGAATCTGGAGGGAACATTGTTGGAAAAATATCATTCGATTTTTCATGACTCCTAAAATCACAGCTAGATTTGTATCCAGTGTTCAACCTTGTTGGAGAAAATGTGGGGAGGTTAATGTGAACCATGCACATGTGTTTTGGTTGTGTCCTCAGCTTGCACCATTCTGGGATAAGGTTCACATGACAGTTGTCACAATACTGGGTTATTATATTCCTAAAACTTGTTTAGTAATGTATTTTGGATCTACTATTGGTAGTAACATTGATAGAAATGATTTATATCTGTTTAAAATATTAATAGCAGCCTGCAAAAAGGCTATAACCAAAAAATGATGAAGTTCAGAACCACCTACAATTGATGATTGGGGTAACATTGTAAAAGCAATATACGAGATGGAGATTTTGACACATAGACTGAGGACTCACGAAGAGGAGTGTCAAGATGAGTGGGAAAAATGGACAATTTTAACTTCAACACATTAGAGACAGGTTTTACTCAATGGTTGTTTTCTTTTTTATGACCAATGTATCCCAAGTGTCCCTATTGTTTGTTTACTTGTATTGTTCAAATTGAATATAATAAAAAGAAAGTTAAAATAAATAAATAAAATGTATTTATTTTCCATTTTTAAGGTCTTTTCTCATATTTATTAACACATTTTTGTTATATTGTTTGTATTTTTTTTTTTTTTTATTATTATTTTTCTTTCCCTATAGTATCAAAAATTGTATCAAGTATCGACCACCATCCTTAGTATCGGTATCGAGAACTACATTTTTGTATTGTGACAACCTAGAGGGAACCTAGACTGACTTGCCGTGTATCTCATACATGGCGATAGTCAGGCTGGTGTACCAGGCTAACACACAACGTCCTGCAGTTCTGCATGCTTTAACGGGGGGAAGGTGAGCAACAGCAATGCCGCTGTCAAGAAGTCTGCTTTGCAGCTCCTTTAAATGACTGGTGCAATCCGCAGACATCACCCGGGAGGAAGACTGGATTTCAGGAGTTTTCTATCCAGTTCTGACAGCTGCTTATTTTAGCTCCATCTAGTGGTCATTATAGGAATAGCAGAGGTTTAGCTTCACTTTTCAGATTCCTTGACTCAAACTGCCCAAACACATGATGTGTGGTTGAGATGTGTGTGTTTGTTTTTCCAGAACTTTCTACGCTGCCAGAACAACAAAACCAACTACAACCTGGTGTGTGAAACTCTTCAGTTTCTCGACATCATGTGTGGCAGCACTACGGGTGGTCTGGGCCTGCTGGGCCTTTACATCAATGAGACCAATGTCGACCTGATTGTCCAGACGCTGGAGACACTCACAGAGTACTGTCAGGGGCCCTGCCAGGAGAACCAGGTGATGCACAGGCTGGGAAATAAGTTTACTTTGCTGACATAAACTGGTTATACCCTTAACTCTTAAAACCCCTCATCATCTTTTGCTATTTTGTTCCATCTGCTTTTTCTTTCTTTTTGTAAGTTCAAATGAATGTGGAAGCTCAATCCTGCTCATCCAAGTCAAGATAGATAGATAGATAGATAGATAGATAGATAGATAGATAGATACTTTATTCATCTGTCCAGCAGTATACAGTGTGTGCCATACCCTAACCAGCAACTCTGAAACTCATCATACAAAATAAAAGCCAACATTGAGTGGTTAAAAAGTAGGTAAATAATAAATATTTTCACATAACTTAGAAAGTTAAAAATGCAATGGCTAGCAGTAATAAAGTGCATATTATTAGTGTCCACTGTCTGATTGCAGCTGGATGAAGGATCTCCTAAACCTCTGTTCTGCAGTGAATGGACAGCAGTCCATCACAACAACTGCTCAAATGAGCACACGGGGTGATTGTTGTTACCAGACATAGAGGTCATCAAGCTCCTCATTCGTCAAGCCAGTTCCCCTCCCTTGTTGTCAGGCAGTGTCCCCAGCACACAACAGCAACAAATGCCACACGTGCACCACTGACTGAGTGGCATATATGACTACATGTTTGTTCTGACAGATGTATAACTTGCCACTAACTTGTTTATCTTTGGCTGCTTCTGACTGGACATTACCGTCAATTTAAGCTCTGATTGGCTAAAAGTTTGACAAACAGTGGCTTTATCATAATTTACAGGTTAGTGTAGTTAAACATGACGATTCCTGAGAAATTGCTGACAATATGAGTGATAGCACTTGGGGGCAGTAGCAATGTGGTGGAGTTTCAAAAGTTAAACCACGTTTAGGCTCAACAGAGCTGTAGATCTGTCTGAGAAGTTTTCCTCCTTCAAGCTGCTTGATTTGGCTTCTGGTCTTTTCTAACTTGATGATCACCTCAAATGTCGACACATTGCTGTTCCAGACATGCATCGTGACCCATGAGTCAAATGGCATTGACATCATCACAGCTCTGATCCTGAACGACATCAGTCCTCTGTGCCACTATCAGATGGAGATGGTGTTGCAACTGAAGGTACCCCCGCTTTGTCTATATGCAGACTGCAGCTTCACCTCATGGATGCAGAAACACAGCCATAACTCACTTATGATGGAGTGTGTAGTTGCTGTGGTTTACCTGTAGAGGGCGGTGTAGTGTATGACACCACAACTAAACTAATCTGCTCATGTTCAGAACATTTCACTGAAGTATAGAAACAGAAAACATCAGTCCAGATCTATAACTGTCTTGCCTGGTTGCCAGGACAACGCCTCCAAGCTGCTGCTGGGTCTGATGGAAAGTCGTCATGACAGTGAGAACGCAGAAAGGATCCTGTTCAACCTTCGACCACGAGAGCTGGTCAGAGCATGAGACAAATGATCAGGAAGGAAATGCTAAAGACCTGAGATCATGATCTAACTGTATGTGCCTGCGTGTATGGGTGTGTGCGTGTGCAGGTGGAGGTGATAAAGAAGGCCTACCAGCAGGAAACTGAGTGTGAGGAGATGGAGGTTTCCCCTCGGGAAGTGGGACACAACATCTACATCCTGGCTCAGCAGGTGACTGAATGCAGGCTCTTGATTGGTTGCCTGGAGGGGAATGAGTTCATGGTGTGTTGTAATAGATGGGTTTCACGTTTACAAACATTGCAGTTGCTAGGCAACCAGGGGGCAAAAAGCCTGTTTTGTATTGGAGTCTACGGCCAAACACACACTCATGTCATTCATAAAAATGTAAAGTAACCCGACGAAACAAACAGAGATCGTTGTGTTTTAAATTATATTGAATAAATCTGTATTTTGATGATGAATAACAAAATACCGACGCTGCGTTGCTGTGTTATATTTCTATCACAATTACACTAACTTGGTAAAGGAGTCATCACCCGGAAACGGCATCTTTCTTGTTAAAACATGGATATTATTCGTGTTGGACCTCATTTGAAATTTGCCTGAAAAACCTGAGTTAGAAAGCGGCTTAAACTTTCGTTTAGACTCTTTGTTAAAACCAAAATAGTCCACAACAATCTGCAGCCTGCAGCAGGTTCAGTTCAGCTCCGTGTCGTCCTCACCTCCTCCATACAGGAGCAACTTTCACTAGTTTGGGATTAAACCAGGCAAAGACGACATCATCACTACGTTTGGAAAGGAGCTGATTCCAGCTGTTAGGGACTAACACGCATTGCTGTCGGTAAGTTTCGCTGCTTGTGGAACGTTCTGCTTTATTGTGGATGAGATCGTGGTGGACAGCAGACAGACTAGCTAACTGCTAGCAAGCTAACAGTATAAACTCAAACGCCATCTGATTTACGACCCCCGTACTTCGTACTAAATCTCCGGGATGCGTTGTTATGCCACGTGAACGTTCGTAAACGGCTCCACAATCAGTTTCTTCTTCTTTTTTAAGTTTGTGTCTAAGCAGCAGAGGACAGCAGTCACACACAGTGTTTACAGTTTATGTCATGCAGCCGATCGCGGCGGTGATGCTGCTATTACAGTCTTCCCACTAGAATACGGGAATAATTTCTGCCTCCGCCGTGGTTTAATCCTACATGTGACCATGGTGAAAGACTAAATAAATCATAGTCTGAACCGGAATAAGTTATCTGGGAGGGTTTTCTGAAGATCAATCACGCCTACTGTCCTATTTTCACCATTTTCAACTGTTCACATGCATTAATGTTTGATTTTTGCAACCGAACAAATACCAGGACTCAAACATTATATTTCCCCGACACTTTCACGTCATATCTTGACCTAATCTGCATTAAAAGTCGAGTTTTGTATGTAAAACACACGTCTTCTCATAGTTCAATAATGCTTTTCCTCTGTTTTCTTGCCCCCTGGTTGCGTGTGCATCCTATCCGTGACGTTGCTCAGAAACCATCTATAGGATGTGTCTGGATGACATAATGCAAAACTGGGAATGAAGCTTTTGATGTTTGTTTCTTTATAGCTGGCAAGACACAACAAAGTTCTAGGAAACCTCCTGAAGGCTCCAAAGAAGAGTAAAGAAGGAGAGGAGGGAATCTCCTCCATGGTAAACATTCATCCATCCATCCACCCATCCACCGTTCACCCAACCATCTATCTGTCCATCCATCTATCCAACCAATCGACCCATCCATCATTCATTCATCCTCCCATCCATCCACCCACCCATCTATCATTCATCCATCGACCCACCCACCCATCATCCATCCATCCATCCACCTATCTATCATTCATCCATCCACCATCCATCCATTGACCCATCCATCCATTGACCCATCCATCCATCCATCATTTATCCATTGACCCATCATCCATTCATACATCCACACGCCCATCATTCATCCATCCATCCACCCACCCACCCACCCATCATTCATCCATCCATCATCCACCCATCTATCCATCCACCCACCCACCCATCCAACCATCCATCCATCCATCCACCCATCCATCCATCCATCATTTATCCATTGACCCATCCATCATTCATCCATCGACTCATCCATCCATCCATTGACCCATCAATCATTCATCCATCAACCCATCACCATCCACCCAACCATCATCCATCCATTTATCCACCCGCCCATCATTCATCCATCCACCCACCCATCCGCCCACTCATCATTCATCCATCCACCCACCCATCCATATCCACCCACCCACCCGCCCACTCATCATTCATCCATCCACCCACCCACCCACCCATCATCCATCCATCCATCCATCATTTATCCATTGACCCATCCATCATTCATCCATCAACCCATCCATCCATCCACCCACCTATCACCATCCACCCACCCATCATCCATTCATCCATCCATCATTTATCCATTGACCCATCCATCATTCATCCATCTACCCATCCATCCATCCATCCATCCATCCATCCATCCATCCATCCATCCATCATCCATCCATCCATCCATCCATCCATCCATCCATCCATCCATCCATCCATCATCCACCCACCCACCCACCCATCATCCATTCATCCATCCATCATTTATCCATTGACCCATCCATCTATCATTTAGATCTATCATTTATCCATCGACCATTCATCCATTGACCCATCCATCCATCCATCCATCCATCCATCCATCCATCCATCCATCATTTATCCATTGACCCATCCATCATTCATCCATCAACCCATCCATCCATCCACCCACCCATCACCATCCACCCGCCCATCATCCATTCATCCATCCACCCATCCATATCCACCCACCGGCCCACTCATCATTCATCCATCCACCCATCTATCGATCCACCCACCCACCCACCCACCCATCATTCATCCATCCATCATCCACCCATCTATCCATCCACCCACCCACCCACCCATCCATCCATCCATCCATCCATCCATCATCCACCCACCCACCCATCATCCATTCATCCATCCACATGCCCATCATTCATCCATCCATCCACCCACCCACCCATCCATCATTCTTCCATCCAGCATCCACCCATCTATCCATCCACCCACCCATCCATCCACCCATCCATATCCGCCCACCCGCCCACTCATCATTCATCCATCCATCATGCATTCATCCATCCATCCATCATTCATCCATCAATCATTCACCCACCCATCATCCATCCATCGAACCACCCACCCATCGTCCATCCATCCATCCATCCATCCATCAATCCACCCATCATTGATCCCTCGACCCATCCATCCATCCATCCATCCATCCATCATTCATCCATCAACCCATCACCATCCACCCACCAATCATCCATCCACCCATCCATCATTCATCCATCCATCCACCCATCCATATCATCCACCCACCCACCCATCTATCCATCCACCCACCCACCCATCCAACCATCCATCCATCATCCACCCATCTATCCATCCACCCACCCACCCACCCATCCATCCATCATCCACCCATAATCCACCCATCCATCCATCATTCATCCAGCCATCATGCATTCATCCATCCATCATTCATCCATCAATCATCCACCCACCCATCCATCATTCATCCATCGAACCACCCACCCATCATCCATCCATCCATCCACCCATCGACCATTCATCCATTGAGCCATCCATTCATCAATCCATCTATCATTGATCCATCGACCCACCCATCCATCCATCATTCATACATCAACCCATCACCATCCACCCACCCATCATCCATTCATCCATCCACCCGCCCATCATTCATCCATCCATCCATCCACCCATCCATATTCGCCCACCGGCCCACTCATCATTCATCCATCCACCCATCTATCGATCCACCCACCCACCATCCATTCACCCACCCACCCATCCATCATTCATCCATCCATCCGTCATCCACCCATCATCCACCCACCCACCCATCATCCATTCATGCATCCACCCACCCATCATTCATCCATCCATCCACCCATCCATATCCGCCCACCCGCCCACTTATCATTCATCCATCCACCCATCTATCAATCCACCCACCCACCCATCCATCATTCATCCATCCATCATCCACCCATCTATCCATCCAACCATCCATCCATCCATCCATCCATCCATCCATCCATCCATCCATCATCTACCATCATCCACCCACCCATCCATCATTCGTCCATCCATCATGCATTCATCCATCCATCATTCATCCATCCATCCATCCACCCACCCATCATTCATCCATCAAACCACCCACCCATCGTCCATCCATCCATCCATCCATCCATCCACCCATCTATCATTCACCCATCGACCATTTATCCATTGAGCCATCCATCTATCAATCCACCCATCATTGATCCATCGACCCATCCATCCATCCATCCATCGATCATTCATCCATCAACCCATCACCATCCACCCACCTATCATCCATCCACCCGCCTATCAATCATCCATCCATCCACCCATCCATATCCATCCACCCACCCACCCATCCATCCACCCATCATCCACCCATAATCCACTCATCCATCCATCATTCATCCAGCCATCATGCATTCATCCATCCATCCATCATTCATCCATCAATCATCCACCCACCCATCCATCATTCATCCATCCATCCATCCATCCATCCATCTATCATTCATCCATCGAACCACCCACCCATCATCCATCCATCCATCTATCCATCCACCCATCTATCATTCACCCATCGACCACTCATCCATTGAGCCATCCGTCCATCAATCCATCCATCATTCATCCATCGACCCATCCATCCATCCATCGATCATTCATACATCAACCTATCAACCATCCATCCATCCACCCGCCCATCATCCACCCACCCACCCACCCACACATCATCCATTTATCCATCCATCCATCCATCCATCCATCCATTATCCATCCATCCATCATTCATCCATCCATCCATCCATCCATCCATTATCCATCCATCAATCATTCATCCATCCATCCATCCACCCACACATCATTCATCCATCGACCCATCCATCATTCACCGATCCACCCACCCATCTTTCCATCCATCATCCACCCATCCAACTGTCAGTTCGTCCACCCATGCATCGGTCCATCCACCCGTCTGTCCTTCCGTTCGTTCACCCATCCATCTGTCCATCCATCCATCATCCATCTATCCATCCATCCACCCATCCATTCCTCCCTCCGTCCATCCACCCATCCACCCATCCATCCATCTATCCATCCATCCACCCAACATCCATCCATCCATCCATCCATCCATTCATCCATCCATTTCTCCCTCCGTCTATCCACCCATGTACCCATCCATCCATCCATCCATCCACCCATCATCCATCCATCCACCCATCCATTCCTCCCTCTGTCCATCCACCCATCCACCCAACATCGATCCATCCATCTATTCATCCATCCATCCATCATCCATCCGTTCATCCACCCATCATCCATTCATCCATCCATCCATCCTGGTCTCTATTCTCTCAGTAATCTTTATTATCACTCTCCTGTGTGTCTCCAGTTGAACCTCAACAACAGACCTCTGTCCCAGATGTTGACATCTTCAGCTCCAGCTGCTGTGGTGGAGCAGGACCCTCTGGAGTACTATGAACAGCTGACTGCACAGATAGAGGTACTACCTCTTTTTCTACTGCATGTAGTACGACTTACTTTTTGTCTGTTATGGAGCATCTGTAACTACATCTACATGGAGCCAAATACAGGAATTGCAGTCTGTTTGAAAGCTCTCTAGGAAATGATCCATTTAAAGACCTCATTCTGAATTAAAAGTGTCAAACTGAAAGAATTTCATTCAGTTTCACAGGTGTAGAATGTTCCTTTTCTCAAACTGATGGTGGTATAATGTACAGTGAACGTTGAATCACAAAGTTGTCAGGTTGCTTTCTCACAGCTCTGACTTGTTGTAAATGTGCAACAAGTGTTGTTTCCTCGCTTTGGAAGATGGCAACGAACAGATTCACTGGACAGCAGCAAAAAGTTTGTTTTAATTCAAACTCTGTCTCTACACCTTTTCTTCTTGGTTGTTTTCAGTAGGGGTGCATGAGTATCAGCTGCTGCTGGAAAGTCCTGCTGAAACTATGACTGTGACGCTCAGTTCGTACATCTGCGTCTTTGATAAATCACATGATGTTACATCTTTCTGTGCATGTGAGACAGGACAATTCTGCTTAGATGTTACCGCATATACACACCAGATAGGAATATATCAGTTCCCATGGAAACAGCTGCCCTGCAATCTTAAATCAGAATGACTTCAAACTGAAAGGGGAAAAAGTCTCCATATAAACATTAAAACTGTTTGTTAATCTGATTATAATCATCATACAGAATCCTTTAGAAATATTTGGATAAGTAAACCAACAATCATCCATTCAGAAAATTACTATTTCATGTAGTTTTAAAAACAGTTATAGTGTGCATTGTTTTAAAGGGTCAATAAATCTGAATCAAATCCCGTTTCACCACATCCGTGATGAGAATCTCCCATTCCACCTCATCATGATGAGAATCTCCCATTCCACCTCATCCATGATGAGAATCTCCCATTCCACCTCGTCCGTGATGAGAATCTCCCGTTCCACCTCATCCATGATGAGAATCTCCTGTTCCACCTCATTATGATGAGAATCTCCCGTTCCACCTCATCCATGATGAGAATCTCCCATTCCACCTCGTCCGTGATGAGAATCTCCTGTTCCACCTCATTATGATGAGAATCTCCCGTTCCACCTCATCCATGATGAGAATCTCCCATTCCACCTTGTCCGTGATGAGAATCTCCCGTTCCACCTCATCCATGATGAGAATCTCCCATTCCACCTCGTCCGTGATGAGAATCTCCCGTTCCACCTCATCCATGATGAGAATCTCCTGTTCCACCTCATTATGATGAGAATCTCCCGTTCCACCTCATCCATGATGAGAATCTCCTGTTCCACCTCATTATGATGAGAATCTCCCGTTCCACCTCATCCATGATGAGAATCTCCCGTTCCACCTCATCATGATGAGAATCTCCTGTTCCACCTCATTATGATGAGAATCTCCCGTTCCACCTCATCCATGATGAGAATCTCCCATTCCAACTCATCCATGATGAGAATCTCCTGTTCCACCTCATTATGATGAGAATCTCCCGTTCCACCTCATCCATGATGAGAACCTCCCGTTCCACCTCATCCATGATGAGAATCTCCCATTCCACCTCATCCATGATGAGAATCTCCCGTTCCACCTCATCCATGATGAGAATCTCCCATTCCACCTCATCCATGATGAGAATCTCCTGTTCCACCTCATTATGATGAGAATCTCCTGTTCCACCTCATCCATGATGAGAATCTCCCATTCCACCTCATCCATGATGAGAATCTCCTGTTCCACCTCATCATGATGAGAATCTCCTGTTCCACCTCATCATGATGAGAATCTCCCATTCCACCTCATCCATGATGAGAATCTCCCATTCCACCTCATCCATGATGAGAATCTCCTGTTCCACCTCATCATGATGAGAATCTCCTGTTCCACCTCATCCGTATTGAGAATCTCCCATTCCACCTCATTATGATGAGATCCTCCTGTTCTACCTCATCATGATGAGAATCCCCCGTTCCACCGAATCGGTGATGAGGATCTTCCGTTCCACCTCATTATGATGAGATCCTCCTGTTCCACCTCATCCGTGATGAGAATCTCCCATTCCACCTCATTATGATGAGATCCTCCTGTTCTACCTCATCATGATGAGAATCTCCCGTTCCACCTCATCATGATGAGAATCTCCTGTTCCACCTCATCGTGATGAGAATCTCCTGTTCCACCTCATCATGATGAGAATCTCCTGTTCCACCTCATCAGTGATGAGAATCTCCTGTTCCACCACATCATGAGAATCTCCCGTTCCACCTCATCATGATGAGAATCTCCTGTTCCACCTCATCGTGATGAGAATCTCCTGTTCCACCTCATCATGATGAGAATCTCCTGTTCCATCTCATCAATGATGAGATCTCCTGTTCCACCTCATCATGATGAGAATCTCCCGTTCCACCTCATCGTGATGAGAATCTTCCATTCCACCACATCATGAGAATCTCCTGTTCCTCCACCTCATCATGATGAGAATCTCCTTTTCCATCTCATCAATGATGAGAATCTCATGTTCCACCCCATCGTGATGAGAATCTCCTGTTCCACCTCATCCATGATGAGAACCTCCCGTTCCACCTCATCCATGATGAGAATCTCCCATTCCACCTCATCCATGATGAGAATGTCCCGTTCCACCTCATCCATGATGAGAATCTCCCATTCCACCTCATCGTGATGAGAATCTCCTGTTCCACCTCATCATGATGAGAATCTCCTGTTCCACCTCATCATGATGAGAATCTCTCGTTCCACCTCATCCATGATGAGAATCTCCTGTTCCACCTCATCATGATGAGAATCTCCTGTTCCACCTCATCCGTATTGAGAATCTCCCATTCCACCTCATTATGATGAGATCCTCCTGTTCTACCTCATCATGATGAGAATCTCCCGTTCCACCTCATCCGTGATGAGAATCTCCTGTTCCACCTCATCCGTATTGAGAATCTCCCATTCCACCTCATTATGATGAGATCCTCCTGTTCTACCTCATCATGATGAGAATCCCCCGTTCCACCGAATCGGTGATGAGAATCTTCCGTTCCACCTCATCACGGAACGGGAACGGAAGATGATGCTCAGTTTGAACTTCAGCAAGGCATCTTGACTATGTCTACATGACTAGATGTGATGTGATTGGCTGGTTGGATGTTTTTGTGAAGAGGTGGACCTAACGAGGTGGATTTTGAGTGTGTATGTAGTATGAGAGGTCATTTAAGGATGTGAATGAGAAGCACTTAAAGATGATCATCCTGGTGAAAGCTTCACTTCCAGGTAAGGGTCATACAGGTGATCTCAGATCATCTTCACAGTGATTCACAGTGAAGGACGTCCAAACCATAACATTTCCACTACCATGCTTCACAGCTGAGTCCTACTGACAAATATGTAGTATCACTTTTATCTGTAGAAGCAGTTTCAGTCAAGGTTAGATTATAAGATGTGTGGTAGAAGTTTGTTCTTCAGCAGAAGGTGAACAGTGTGTCGGCCATGTGTCCAGATTGTCCGCGAGGACCGTAGCATGGAGCAGATCGTGTTCCCGGTTCATCCCATCTGTGAGTTTCTAACCGAGGAGTCAAAGGTCCGAGTTTTCGCCACCACTGAGCAGGACGAGCAGGGGTCAAAGGTCACCCACTACTTTGAGCAAACCTCCTTCCTGCATGGAGAGATGGAGTGGCAAAAGAAACTGAGGAGTGAGTGCAGCCAAACACAGAATAATGATGGAGCTGTTCTGTGTGTAATGTGTGTTATATCTGTGTGTGTGCAGGTATGCCGGTACTGTACTGGTTCTCCAGGAGGATGACTCTGTGGGGGACCATCTCCTTCAGACTGGCCCTCTTCATCAACCTCATCATCGTCTTTTTCTACCCCTATGCCTCCGGTCAAGGTACTCCTGAAAGTTGAACTTTGTTAAAACCATCAGAGAATAAAGAATCAGCTGCAAGCATTCGTAAGAACGTTCCTATTTTGAAAAAAACACAACGAAACACCCGCCCGAAGCCACGCCTACAGCACGCAGGAATGTGCACCCTGATGGCTCACAACTGGGTCGCTGAAGACTATAGAAACAGCCGAAAACTGCCGAGTGGATAGCTTCTTGGCTAGCTAGTAAACAGCTAATAAGCTGCATTTCTAAAACTATTATTTCGCTCACCTTCAGCTCCTTCTGTGGTGTAAAAAGTCCACACTGCAAACACCACCACCTTCAAGACTTCATATCTTTGTTTTTCTTTTGGGATGGGACGGGAAGAGGTGGAATGGGGCAGGGTGGGAGGGGACAAGGGGAAGTGAGACAAGGCGGGAAAGACGAGGCAGTGCAGGGCGGGGCAAGAGAAGGTGGGAAGAAGTGGGGCAAGATGAGGCGAGGTGAGACATCTCACCTAATGAGGTGAGATGGGGTGAGGGGAAATGAGACGAGGCAGGACAGGTCGAGGCAGGGCGGGGCAAGATGAGGTGTGACGAGGTAGGGGGGAGATTAGGTGGTAATAGGCAGGACAAGGCGGGGCGAGACGAGGTGGGGTAAGATGAGGCAGGGCGGGACGGGACGAGAATGGGCGGGAAGAGGTGGAGCACGATTAAGGGGGAGGAGGAAGGACAAGGTGGGGCGAGACGAGGTAGGCCGTGACAAGGTGGGAAGAGAGAAGACGGGAAGAGGCGGAACGAGGTGGGGCGAGAGAAGGCAGGAAGAGTTGGGACAAGGCAGGGTGAGAGAAGCTGGCAAGAGGCGGGACGAGAGAAGGCGGGATGAGGCGGGATGGGAGAAGGAAGGAAGAGGCAGAACAAGGCGGGGCAAGAGAAGGTGGGAAAAGATGGGACGAGCCACAATGAGAGTAGGTGGGAAGAGGTGGGATTAGACACAGTGGGAAGAGGTAGAAAGATGCGCAATGAGGCGGGGCAAGAGAAGGTGGGACAAGGCTGGGTGAGAGAATGTGGAAAGAAGTGGGAACAGGCGGGACAAGGGTAGGTGGGAGGAGGTGGGAAGAGGTGGGACGGGAGATGGTCGGAAAAGGTGGGATGAGGCGGGGTTAGTAAAAGTGGTAAGAGGCAGGACGAGGCACAAAGAGAGAAGGTGGGAAGAGGTGGGAAAAGGTGAGAAGAGGCAGGGCGAGAGTCAAGATGGTGGGAAGGGGCAGGTAAAGGCAGGACAAAAGAAGGTGGGAAGAGGTGGGATGAGGGAAGGTGCGGGACAAGGCGGGCGAGACAAGGTTGTTAGGATGTGGAAAGAGGTGGGTTACAAGGTTTTTTTTTTGCTTATTACAAGCAAAAAATCTTTTACTTTTTTTAAGAGTTGCCAAGGTTTTTGGTTGTAATAAACAAAACAATCGGCCAATGGATCAAGCAAAATTTTCTTAATAAGATTTCTTGTAATAAGACGCATTGCCTCAAAACAAGATCTTTTATCTCACTGACATGTTTCTCTTTAAGTAATGTTGTCTTTTTATGAGTTTGAGATATTGTGAGTAGGAAATGAGAAAAAATATACTTGGTAAGATTTGAGTTTTTCAGTGAAGATAAATGGATGAGGAATGAGGGATGGATAGATGCTTCCCATGGATGGATGAATGGATGAATGAATGAATAGATGAGAGATAGATAAGAAAAAGTAGATGCTGGATAGATACATACTGATATTTACACATCTAACCCTTTCCTATTACTCCAAAAGTGTTCAGATAGATTCTGTGCTTGCAGAGATTTACTCATTTCATCATGGGGAGGACATTTTTGAACAGAGGCCTAGAAAATTGGTGCAAGGCTCAAAGAATTAATCCCCACCTCCTGTTTGAACGATTTAAAGGATCTACAGAAGCTCTTCATAGAGACTGGGCTTCTTTGTGAATTGTAGCTTAGCTGTAGATATTTCCAGCTTTTGTATCTTAGACAACAGACGCAGAAGCTGTGTCCTGAAGTTCTGATGGTACCTTTTAAGACAGTTGGCTTAGGAAATGATGCAGATAACTGCTGGAGCCATTGTAATGGTTCAGATCCTAAACTGTTAAAACCATCAATGATAAAAGTCTGATCTGACCCGGTCTGATCGAGTATGATGACTTTCTCCTCTTCCTCCTCAGTTGGAGCCATAGATGACTCCATGTTGTTGATGGTATTCTGGATCATGGCCGGTCTCTCCATCCTGGGTCTGTTCTCTCAGCGTTATGGCCTGCAGCCGCTCACCATGGCTCTGATCGTCAGGTCCATCTACCACCTGGGAATCGGCAACACACTTATCCTGCTGGGGTCGCTCAATGTAAGAGCTGAATGTCCCCCCGTTTCTAAACTGCTCTCAAAGTCAAAGTCTACTTTATTATCAAATGTGCCACATGTTAGCCATACAACACATCCTCTAGATTTTCCCCCACAATCTGGCTCCGCCCATCTGTTTGCAAGGGGAAGGTCTCCCTTTTCTTTTGTGGGACCAGGAGCAGCACTCATCATGGCTGCTCCTGGGTCCTGTCAAGCAGTGGTTCCTAACCTGGGGTACCTGGACCCCCAAGGAGGTCCCCAAAAGTGTGCAGGGGACCTCTCAGGATTTACAGGTTCAGCCAGTCAGCCAATGTAATTTAAATTAAGGCTTTGTCTGCACAGTGACCAGTTGAGGAGTACTCGCTTCTGTTATTATTATTATTATCATTATTATTATCATTTTGCATCGTATCATCTCGAAAGTATGATGGGAACCACTGTTCTAAAGAAAGGGAATTCCTCTGAAACTTCTGGATGTGCGTGTGTGTGCGTGTGTGTGTGTGTGCGGGGGTGTGCGTGTGTGTGTGTGTGTGTGTGCGTGTGTGCGGGTGTGTGTGTGCGCGTGTGTGGGGGTGCGCGCATGTGTGTGTGTGCGTGTGTGTGGGGGTGCGCGTGTGTTTGTGTGTGTGTGTGTGGGGGTGCGCGTGTGGGTGTGTGTGTGTGTGTGTGTGTGTGTGTGTGGGGGGGGGGGGGGATAAATGTGACCATCCTGATGATCTTCTGAACCATCTCTTCCTGCTCATCTTCAGCTTATTAATAAGGTGGTCTTTGTGGTGAGTTTTGTGGGGAACAACGGGACCTTCATTATGGGCTACAAGGCCATGATGATGGACGTGGAGTTCCTCTACCACCTGGTGTATGTCCTGACCTCCACTCTGGGACTGTTTGTCCATGAGCTCTTCTACAGCATCCTGGTAAACGGTGAACCTGCAGCAATCTCAGCCGTATCCGTCCTGTTCTTCTAGTTGAACTATGTCTGGTATCTGCACAGCTGTTCGACCTGATCTACCGGGAGGAGACTCTGTTTAACGTGATAAAGAGCGTAACTCGTAATGGTCGCTCCATCCTGCTGACGGCACTACTCGCTCTCATCCTCGTCTACCTCTTCTCCATCGTGGGCTTCCTCTGCTTGAAGGAGGACTTCATCATGGAGGTTGACCCACTGCCACGCATTGCTGCAGGTACGGTCGCACACCTGATGTAAAACCTAACTGGTTGGCTACAGAATCTGTGTTTGCATTGGTGAGTCAGCTGTTTTCTGTTGATCAGCTCCTGAACAGAGTGAAGCTTCTCAGGAATTTCTTAAGTCGTGCTCTGCAGACGGAGTCAGCTGCACTGCCGAGACAAACCTGGAAGCCGTCTCAGAGGAGGAAGGTATGAGCTGCAGGGATGAATCACCCAGAGATTTGTCACTGGTTTGATCTATGTAAACATATCATCCTAACCAGAGACACCAGGTTAGAAGCCAGTCAGTCTTGGCGTGTGTTTTTGTAACCATGGACAAAAGCATGCATCTCGGTCAGGAACAGTGTCCTATCTTTTTCACAGTACAAAAATCTTCCATGCTTCTTGAAAAACCTGTGTTTTTTGGTCCCATAGGAATGAATGGGATTTGACAGAAATCAGCCAAAAGCCCGGGTGTGTCATTTGTGTGTCGTCAACTGCATAAGATCTTTACAAAAAGTCTACGTATGGCCAAAACCAAAAGTCTGCATACACCCAAAAACAGCCTTTGAGGACAACCTGGGCTTAGCCCAGAGTTGGACCAGGTGCGAATTTGAAAAATTCGAAGAGCTTTTTTCTAGTCTTTATAAAAATGTCTTTTGGACAGCAAGAGACATAATGGATGTTGTTACTTCTTTTATTCAGAATGTCAGAGAGCAGTAACATTCTGCCGACAGTAGGTGGCAGCATTGCGCCCTTTTTCAGCACTCGTGAAAATATTAAAATACAACACTCTCACTTATTTTTACAATTGCATTAAGGCACTTCACTTTAAATTATATCACTGAGGACCACTTTACAAATAATGTCAAGATATATCTTTAACCCAAAACAAACTTGCAAAATTATTTCCACAGTCCCCTTTTTTCATCGCTTAAATAATATTTTCCTCCAATGCAAAACAAAAAAATAGTGCCTTGCTTCTGCAGAATTACCGTGGGAAAAACCCAATCTCTCTGCAACAGTACTTGAACTTCTGTCTTGTGAGTGGTTTGGTCAGGATATCTGTCATTTGTTATGAATGAAATGAAAATGAAATGAAATGAAATGAAAAATACTTTATTCATCCCAGAAGGGAAATTCAGTATTGTTAAAGCTCACTCATTTTTTTTTTTTTTTTAAATAAGCAAAAAAGTCAGTCAGTCTTGTTCTTCAGGGTGATGCTGCTGGCAGGAATGAATTTCTGTATCTCTCCATCCTACTGCGAACCTGACGCAGCCTCCCACTGAACACACTCTGATTCTTCACCGTGTTGTGGTAAGGAGGAAGAATCCTCCATCATCTTCATCAGCTTGTGCAGCATTCTTTTCTGAATGATCAGCTCCAGCGGCTCCAGAGTTATCCCCAGCACAGAACCAGCTTTCTTGATCAGCTTGTTTAGTTTCTTCAAGTCTCTGATTCTGATGCTGCTTCCCCAGCAGATGCTGCAAAGCTAATTGCACTTTCCACAACAGACTTGTAGAAGATCTGCAACATCTTGATGCAGACGTTGAATGATCTCAGCTTCCTTAAGAAGTAGAGTCTGCTCTGACCTTTCTTGTAGATGTAGTCAGTGTTGCATTTCCAATCGAGTCTGTTGTCCAGCTGAACTCCAGGTATTTGTAGTTCTCCATCACCTCCACCTCCTCTTCCAGGATGTAGACAGGACTATGCTGCTTATTCTTGCTCCTCCTGAAGTCAACAATCATCTCTTTAGTCTTGCTGGTATTTAAGATGAGCTGATTGTTACCATTTCACAAACTGACTGACCAGTTCCCTGTACTCTGCTTCTTGTCCATCACTGATATACCCCACAACTGCAGAGTCATCAGAGTATTTCTGCAGATGACAGGATCAGAGTTGTACTGGAAGTCTGAGGTGTACAGTGTAAAGAGGAATGGTGAGAGTACAGTCCCTTGTGGTGCTCCAGTGCTGCTGACCACCATCTCAGACACACAACCTTTCAGTCTCACAAACTGTGGTCTGTTTGTTAGGTAGTCGTAAATCCAGGTGGTTGTGGAGGATCCACCTGGAAGTTATGGAGCTTCTCACATAGCAAAGCAGCTGAATAGTATTAAAGGCACTTGAAAATCAAAGAACATGACCCTCAAAGTGCTGCCTGACTGGTCCAGATGAGAGTGGGCTCTCTGAAGCAGGAAGATGATGGCGTCTTCAACCCCAAGCCCATTACCATATGTGAACTGTAATGGGTCCTGAAAGGTGTTGACTTGCTTGTTGAGGTGAGCCAGTAAGAGTCTCTCCAGGACTTTCATGATGTGAGATGTCAGAGCAACTGGTCTGTAGTCATTTGGTTCTGGTCCTGGTTCTGGTTCTGGTCTGTAGTCATCTGGTTCAGCTGGTTGTGGTTTTTTAGGGACAGGAACAAGACAGGATGTTTTCCACAGCACAGGAACTCTGTTCTGTCTCAGGCTGGTGTTAAAAAGGTGCTGGAGAACCGGACATAGTTGTTCTGAGCAGGTCTGGAGAACTCTGGGACTGACACCATCTGGACCTGCAGCCTTGTTCCGGTTCAGTTTCTCCAGTGGTTTCTTGACCTGGTCACAGGAGACAGTCAGGCTGGAGGTGGAGACAGAGGAGGTCTCAGGATGTCCTGATGTGGAGACAGAGGAGGTCTCAGGATGTCCTGATGTGGAGACAGAGGAGGTCTCAGGATGTCCCGATGTGGAGACAGAGGAGGTCTCAGGATGTCCTGATGTGGAGACGGGGGAGGTCTCAGGATGTCCTGATGTGGAGGGAGAGGAGGTCTCAGGATGTCCTGATGTGGAGGCAAAAGAGGTCTCAGGATGTCCTGATGTGGAGACAGAGGAGGTCTCAGGATGTCCTGATGTGGAGGGAGAGGAGGCTGTGTTCAGGTCCATGACTGAGGTGCAGGGTGACAGAGTGGAGGTGGGACAGGAAAGCTGTGGGCTCATGGAGGGTGTGTGGTGTGTTGGGTTGTCGGCAGGGGGGGGGGGGGACTGAACCTATTGAAGAACATGTTCAGTTCATTAGCTCTGTCCAGACCTCCATCAGTCTGGTCCCCCTTTAACTTGAAGCCAGTGATCTTCTTCATTCCCGACCACACATCCCTCACGTTGTTCTGCTGGAGCTGCTCTCCAACTTCTTCCTGTCGTCCTCCTTCACTTCTTAGTCTGTGTTTTCAGTTGTTTTTGTGTGGTCTTCAGTAACTCCCTGTCTCCATCCCTGAAAGCTTTCTTTTTGATGTTCAGCAGCTTTTTCAGGTCACTGGTGATCCAGGGTTTGTTATTGGGGAAGCACCTCACTGTTCTTGTTGGAACGATGTTGTCCACACAGAAGTTTATGTAATCTGTCACACACTCTGTCATGGTGTTGATGTCATCTCCATGAGGTTCACAGAGGACATTCCAGTCTGTGGCCTCAAAGCACCCTCTCAGAGCATCTTCAGCCTCAGTAGACCAGGTTTTAATCGTCCTCCTAATGACTGGTTGCTGCTGAACGATGGGCTTGTAGGTGGAGGTGAGAAGAACCAGATTATGATCTGATCTTCCTAAAGGAGGCAGGGCAGAGGAGCTGTATGCATTCTTTGTGTTTGCATAAAATAAGTCCAACATCTTATTTTCTCTGGTGGAGCAGCTGACAAACTGCTGGAACGTTGGTAACGTAGCAGAGAGGGAGACGTTGAAGTCTCCAGAGATCGCCATGAATGAGTTTGGATGCTGTGTTTGTAGTTTAGCCACGACGGAGCTGATGACATCACAGGCTGTCTCTGGTGCGGTACCTGGTATTATATAAACCGCAACCAGAATAACACAGGCAAACTCTCTGGGTAAATAATATGGACGGAAACTCACAGCTAGCAGTTCAATGTCTCTTGTGCAGATCTTCTCCTTGACAGTGATGTGTCCTGGATGGCACCAACGCTGGTTGACCAGCACTGCAATTCCGCCTCCTTTTAGCTTCCCGCTGAGCTGTTTATTTCGGTCTGCACGAACCGTCTTGAAGCCGTGTACAGACGCATTACAGTCCGGGATGTGTTCGTGCAGCCATGTCTCGGTGAAACACATGATACTGCATTCTCTGTACTCTTTCTGAGACCTTGTTAGCACTTCAAGCTCGTCCATCTTGTTAGCTAGCGATCTCACGTTACCCATCACAACAGTTGGAAGAAACGGTTTAAATCTCCATCGTTTTTCTCTCTGCCTTACCCCTGCCCTGCATCCTCTTCTCTTTCTCCTTAACTCCACTGGGATTTGACATGTTATTACGCTGAAAATCTTGATTTGGGAGAGTTTTAACAGTTGATCCCGGTGGTAAACAATTTTTCCGTTGCTATGGATACACATCATAACAAGTAGTGAAAAAAGCCAAATATATAAGGAAAAATCTCCTCAATTGCACAGCCTTCAAACCAGCATAAAAAAAATCCTCCCAGAAAACTTAATCTGACAAGTAATGTCAATAAAAAAGACAACTATATTTGAAAAAAACACAAAAGCTTAGAGAGAGCTGTTACAAACTGCAGCCACCTAGCAGCGCATTCCAGAATATTTTTTTTGTTGTTGTTGAGTGGTATTGCAGTTTTATTTGCCCATTCTGCACACAATCGTGGATGAAGTGATAGCAAATGTCTAAGTGCTTGGTTCTTGAATGATCCACTGGATTCTTTGCCATTGCAATGGCACCTTGGTTGTCCTTCAGGATCACTGTAGGTCTAGCATCCAGTCTGAGATCATTCAGTAGTCGTCTCAACCAGATATCTTCTTGAGCTGCTTGACTAAGTGCAACATACTCAACTTCCGCTGTGGAAATTGCGACTATAGCCTGTTTCCTGCTGAGCCAGCTCACTGCTCCTCCACTCAGTAAGAAAACGTTGCCTGTTGTTGAACGGCGATCATCTTGATCTCCTACCCAGTCAGCATTGCTTATGCGATGTCTGGTCTTGTGGTCATCGCAGTATACAGCAGACTTCCTACCATTCCCATTCCAGCTCTCAACAGAGGCGGACGCTTTTTCTTCTGCTCCCTCCCTCCCTTATTTTCCCTGCTGCTCTCCCGTCTGGTCGACTCTGTCTGCATTACTTTCTGAATCTCAAGAACTATAACGATGGATTTGGTCAACTGGTCTCTCAATGCAATTGATCAAATTTTTTCCACCCAAAGAGCGGGACGGGGTGACGCTCCTTGCCCTGACGGTACGCATCCGGCGGGATATGTGATCGACTCCTGGGGCAAATGGAAGATCATGTGTCTGTCGGTGCTGTCCATCGAGGATGTTGAAGATCTCTACCTATTTGGATTTATGATAGCCAGGTTCCTGCTGATTGGTGTGGGCATTTTCCTGGTTTATCGCAAAGTTGGAGGGCTGCTGGCAGCTACTGGCACGCTGCCTGACGTTTGTGTGGGAATGAGTCGAGCTATCAACACTCAGACTCTGGCGTTGCACGAGCTCCATCGCAAGCTAGATGTCATTCAGGCCCAGCTTGGCACGCTGGCTGCGGTTCCGATCCTCGTCCGAGAAGTGGGTACATCTGTGAAAAAGTTGGCCTGGAAAATTGACCGCTGATTTGGCTGATTAATGTTGCCATGGAGACCTGTGAAGGACTCAAGGTAGACACCACCACGTCCGACCTGTTTCAAAACGTCTTCTGCCATCTAATCTGGCGACCCTGAGAAGCCTCTGGTCTGACACGGGCTGTCTCTGTAAACCTCGGAAAAGTTTATGCGAATGGGCTCTCAGCATCACTCCCTGTTCCTTCCCCTGCAAATCTCTCACGGGACATGGACCACCTGGCCAGCACCCCCAAGGCCACAATGACATCTGTGGACAGAGACTGGGTGTGAACTTGGACTGGCTCACGGCCACAGACGCTAGCACGCATCCACAGACACACAAGATCCCTGCACACACTCCTGTAACTCAACGCCTCAGTCGCTCCTCCTTTTCCCGCCCCTCTGGACAGACTGAGCTGGCAGGGTGCCTGAGCGCGTTCTTGCTCTGCTGTCTGGGGGGAAACCCCCTCCCTTCTGCCCACCATGTGTCTTTCATGTTGTGACTGCCTGAGTTCGTGCTTCTCTGTATTGTTGTCTTTTTTTTGTCTCCAAGGTCTTCACCTGTGTACGTGGAGAGTTCGGAGACCTCTTTTTTTACCACCTACTCACCTTTCCTCATGTTACCGTTGTCACTTTGCAAAGGTGCGCCCTGCGAGGGGGTGCGTGACCACAGTCTGCCTGATCCTGTCTTGTTATGTTTTTTGTTTGTGTGTCTTGGACGGGTTGTACTGAAACATGAACTTCCCCTCGGGGATCAATAAAGTATCTTTGATTTGATTTGATGGCCTGATAGGTGCTTGGGTTTACAGCCTTACTGACATCATCATTCTTTTTCAACTTGACATTAGCATCAGCAGGAGTTGCAACAGGATTTGCATTATCCATCCCATATTTCTGGAGGATTGCTTCAATGTACTGCTTTTGATGAAGAAAGACACATTTCTTTGCTTTGTCTTGGAGCCCAGGATGTAGGACAGCTCACCCATGTCTTTCATCTTGTAGTGCTTCTTGAGGGCCATTTTTTAGCTTGTTCATGCTCTTAGGGCTGGGTGATATGGAACACAAGTCATATCCCAATATATTTTGGCTGAATATTGATATACAATACATACACCGATATTTTTATCGCAAAGCGAGAGCAAATGTTTAGTCACAGTCAGAGCCAAATGTGTCGTCACAAGTAGTTTTATTTAAACCGGCCAGATGACTTAATGCTCAATTGTTAAAAAAAACAATAAAATATAAACATAAATACTGTATAAAATTCACAGTTGTATACAACGAACAAAACAAATTAATTAAATATGACAAACCCTAGAAAGGGCAGCATTTAAATATAAAGAACAACATTAAGTGCTCAGTTAAACTAAATTGTTTTTAAACATTTTGAAATTACCTTTTCGTTAACCCAGTTTCTTTTATCTTTCTTATCATCTTAACAGTCTCAATTTGCACAACATATGAACAATTTATAAACTCAGTGAACATTAGGAGACAGACGAGCATGCCCTTTAAAGATTTTGTGCAAGAAACACCAGCCTGTCAACTGCATCCGACTTGAGTGATGCTCTGTGGCAGGTCACAATGTTGCCACTGCAGCTGAAAACCATTTCAGAGGGTGAATTGGTAGCTGGTACCACAAGATACTTTTTTGCCAGGTGGCTCAGAAATGGAAAGATAACTTCACGATTCTTCCACCACTTGAAGGGATCAGTTCACTGTCCACACTTGCTGACTGCAAGTAACTTGACAGTTCCTTTTCAATAGCCTCCCTCTTGGTTGGGGCAGTGGAGGTGGCTGTGCACTGCTTGAAGAAGCTTGCCAGTGTCTGCTAACAGTTTAATATGTTTTCATTTAAAGTAAAATATCTGAATACTCCTTACAACACCCACCAAATGCCAAGTGCAGTCTGTGACCGAAGCACTGCATCCTCAGCCACTTGTTCAGCTCAACTGCTTTGATGATTTTGCTCCCTTTGTTGGTTGTTATAGCAAGCAGATGCTTTTCTTGGAGTTTCCAGTTTGCAATTAAGTCCTGCAGCGCCTCAGCTATATGCTCACCGCTGTGATCCTGTGGGAAATAACTTCTTTGGAGACGAGTCGTTCCAGTCTTGAATGAAGTGAACTGTGATGCTCATATAAGGGTCACACGTCCTGCTCAACCACATGTCACTGGTCAAAGCAAAATGTTGCACACTAGCAAGCCGGTCAGCAAGACTCTACCTGACTTTGGTGTACATTTGTGGCAGTGCTCCCCATGCAGAGTAGTTGCGACTGGGGAGCTCACACCTCGGGTCCATGGTTTTCAGTAGCTTTTTGAATCCGACGTGTTCCACGGTTGCAACCAGTACCATATCTTTAGTAATGTGAAAAGTGGCTGCTTTAGTTAAAGTACACCACTCATCACTTTTCTTTTCATATGGTACACTGCGGGAAAATGAAGCCTGCAGTGAGCTTTGTTTCGGGGCTGGAGCTTTCGTGGGCTGTGGATGGTTTGTAGCTGGAGCTTCTGCAGCGCAATGTTTCACATACTCTTTGTACTGCAGTTTGTGCCACTGTTTTAGGTAGTGAAAAAGATTTGTAGTGCTTCCACCTCTGGCTATAACTTGTTTATGGCACTCCCTACATAGAATGTGGTTTTGTTGCTCATCTGATGCTTTGAATCCGAACCATCTCCAAATTACGGAGCCACTACTTTTTCTTTTACCGACTGTGATGGGACTGGGTTCACGATCCCACCTGGATTGGCCTGGCTGAACCAGATAAATCCACAATAACCACAATTTCTCCTTATTGGGAGTTTTATTGTGCTGACAGCTCTAGCTTTCACGTACACTACTCTCCCATTACTCCGAAGCTTGCCCATCATAAAGATTAAGCTCCGCCCACTAAGCAGCAGTGCTTCCTGATTTCTTGGTTGGCTGTGTGCCACTTCACATGTGAACATCAACAAGAAAACAATACACAGTACAAAGACAAACAATACACATTTAACACGTTTCCCAGGAACATGTGAAAAAAAAAAAAGCACACAGTAACAACAAAGACACACATTCTCCCAAGCATAACACTTCAGGTTATAGGCATGTATATGTATGTTTATATGTATGTATTTATGTATTTTTCCGTGTAAACATCCAGCTTGCTGCCTGTGACGGAATCTCTCCGTCACATCATTCCCTTCCCCCCGGAAGTCGAAGATGTCCTATCAGAAACCGCGACAAATAATCTGCAACAACATTAGCAGTTCCGACCCTGTGTCTTACCTTGAGCTTAAACGACTGTAAAGCGACATACCACCGTGTCAGTCTATGATTTTTGTCTTCCATGGAACCAATTCACGTAAGGGCCCTGTGATCGGTCTCCAGCACAAACTCACAACCCAGCAGGTAGTATTTAAGGCTCTCTAAAGCCCACTTAATGGCAAGTCCCTTCTTCTCCATGGTAGAGTACCTTGTCTCTCTGGGTAACAATCGATGCCTTAGATACAGTATTGGTTTCTCTGCCCCCTCATATCCTTATGCTAGTACTGCCCCAAGCCCAGCTGTGGATGCGTCCACCTGTACTACAAAGCCTTTGTCAAAATCTGGACTATGTAGCACAGGTGATGAACACAGGTACTGTTGGAGGGCAAGGAATGCTTTCTCACAGTATCCAAATAATGGGATTCTTCATTTTCTTTGTTGCGAGGGTTGTTAGAGGATCAGCAAGGGCAGAAAATTGCAGAACAAATCGACTATACCAGCCTGTGAGCCCCAGAAACAAATGAACCTCCTTTGTTTGAGGTCGTCGGCAGTTCTTTATGGACTCAATCTTGTCCATTTGAGGGCGCACCTCACCTCGGCCCAACCAATAACCTAGGTATCTGACTTCTCTCTCTGCCCAAACACATTTCTCCACATTTGGAGTGAGCCCCTCTCACTGGATAGCCCCCAGCACATCTCTCAGGAGACGCAGGTGTTCCTCCCAGGTGTGACTGTAGATGACGACGTCATCCAAGTAGGCAGCACTTCAATTCTCATATCCCTGGAGGACTCTGTCCATTAGTCACTGGAAGGTGGCCGGAGCTCCATGTAACCCAAAGGGCATCACAGTGAACTGGAACAGACCTGAAGGTGTCTGGAAGGCAGTGTAAGGTCTGCTGGTGGGCTCCAACTGCACCTGCCAGTACCCTTTGCAGAGGTCCAAGGTTGTGATGTACATCACCGAGCCAGTCCGTTCTAGGATCCACCCTTGGCATCGGGTAAGCGTCAAACTCGGAGACAGCATTTAGCCAGCAAAAGTCAATGCATGGTCTCAGGGATCCATCTTTCTTGTTTAGGAGGACCATCGGGCTGCACCACTCTGACTCCGACGGCTCTATTAAACCCAAGTCCAACATGGTTGCAATCTCTCCTTTTAGCTTGTCCACCAGCTGTTGAGGCACCTGGTATGGGCGCTGCTGGATTGGCCTGTGGTCCTTCAGCCAAATGCAGTTCTGGGTCTGGCCACAGCTGGAACAGCCCTGAAGATCTGTTGGAGATCTGTTGCCTGTTCTGCTGACAGATGCCCCAAATCAGGGCTGCAGTCTTTGTGAAGGCCGTCCACCCTGGATTGTCGCTATCGTCACCCTCCGTCGATACAATCATTCCCCCCACAGCTGCTGCTTCTGGCTGTTTCTTCCAATCTTTGAGCAGGTTCACGTGGTAGGTTTGACGTGGTCTTCTTTTTTCTGGTTGATGAACCTCATAGGTGACCAGGCCCAGTTTTCGGGTTATCACATGTGGTCCTTGCCATTTGGATAGCAACTTGGAAGTAGACGAGGGAAGAAGCAGCAGCACCTTCTGGCCCGGTTGGTATGTCTGGTTTCGTGCATGCTGATCATACCAGGTTTTCTGGTTTCTCTGTGCCTCCTGTAGGTTTACCTCTGCTTCGTCTTGGTAGGTCGCCAGTCGTTCCCGCATCTCCATGATGTACTGAATAACGCCCTTCTCAGAACAACTCCCTGGAACCTCTCAATTTTTGTGTAGCTGGTCCAACGGGCCCTGTACATCCCACCCATATAAAAGTTCAAAGGGAGGCGAGTGGCATAGTCTCATATGACCAAGATATACTGATGTCCCTGGTTGCTTTTAACCAGGGGACCCACTTTATCCATGGCAACTCTTCTAAAAGGGGTGGAGGGGTGCACGGAAGGGGGTGGAGAGACATGCCCGATCGGATTTTCTGGATAAACTGGTCTTCTGACAAATAGAGCATGTAGCACAATATGTCTGCACATCGTTGTACATGCCAGGCCAGAAGAATCTGGAGCTAATACGGAGGTAGGTCTTGTGCCAACCCAAATGTCTTGCCCACGGAATGGTGTGTGCAATGTGCGTAATCAGTGGCCTGCATACTGATGGAACAACCAAACGTTTCAAATTGTCTGTTTGCATGTACAAAGCCCCATTTTCCACTAAGATGTGATCTCTACTCAGTTTCTTTTTACCACCCTCTGAAGCTTTTTCCCATAATGACTTTAAAGTTACAGTGGGGCAAAAAAGTATTTAGTCAGCCACCAATTGTACAAGTTCTCCCACTTACAAAGATGAGAGAGGCCTGTAATTGTCATCATAGGTATACCTCAACTGTGAGAAACAGAATGAGAAAAAAACATCCAGAAAATCACATTTTTAAATTGATTTTGATTTTTAAAGAATTTTTTTGCAGATTATGGTGGAAAATAAGTATTTGGTCACCTACAAACAAGCAAGATTTCTGGCTCTCACAGAGCTGTAACTTCTTCTTTAAGAGGCTCCTCTGTCCTCCACTCATTATCTGTATTGATTGCACCTGTTTGAACTCATTATCAGTATAAAAGACACCTGTCCACAACCTCAAACAGTCACACTCCAAACTCCACTATGGCCAAGACCAAAGAGCTGTCAAAGGACACCAGAAACAAAATTGTAGAACTGTGGGAGCAATTATTAGAAAATGGATAACTTACAAGACCACTGAGAATCTCCCTCGATCTGGGGCTCCACGCAAGATCTCACCCCGTGGGGTCAAAATGATCACAAGAACGGTGAGCAAAAATCCCAGAACCACACGGGGGGACCTAGTGAATGACCTGCAGAGAGCTGGGACCAAAGTAACAAAGGCTACTCTCAGTAACACACGACGCCGCCAGAGACTCAAATCTTGCAGTGCCAGACGTGCCCCCCCTGCTTAAGCCAGGACACATCCAGGCCCATCTGAAGTTTGCTAGAGAGCATGTGGATGATCCAGAAGAGGACTGGGAGAATGGAATATGGTCAGATGAAACCAAAATAGAACTTTTTGGTAGAAACGCAACTTCTCGTGTTTGGAGGAGAAAGAATGCTGAATTGCATCCGAAGAACACCATACCTACTGTGAAGCATGGGGGTGGAAACATCATGCTTTGGGGTTGTTTTTCTGCAAGGGGACCAGGACGACTGATCCGTGTAAAGGAAAGAATGAATGGGGCGATGTATGGTGAGATTCTGAGTGCAAACCTCCTTCCATCAGCAGGGCATTGAAGATGAAACGTGGCTGGGTCTTTCAGCATGACAATGATCCCAAACACGCTGCCGGGCAACAAAGGAGTGGTTTCGTAAGAAGCATTTCAAGGTTCTGGAGTGGCCGAGCCAGTCTCCAGATCTCACCCCCATAGAAAATCTTTGGAGGGAGTTGAAAGTCCGTGTTGCCCAACGACAGCCCCAAAACATCACTGCTGTAGAGCAGATCTGCATGGAAGAACGGGCCAAAATACCAGCAACAGTACACGTGTGAAAACCTTGTTAAGACTTACAGAAAACGTTTGACCTCTGTCATTGCCAACAAAGGGTATATAACAAAGTATTGAGGGGAACTTCTGTTATTGACCAAATATTTATTTTCCACCATAATTTGCAAATAAATTCTTTAAAAATCAGACAATGCGATTTTCTGGATTTTTTTTTTCTCATTCTGTCTCTCACAGTTAAAGGCCTCCTTCCACTGAAAACCCGTTTAACTTGCTCCTTCTGAAATACGGAGGGTTTCCCCTTGTTTACTTACACATGCTGACTTGCTAGCATTGCATTCCCCCCCAGTCGGCTGTGCTTCCTCATCAGAGAAACAATACGAAGAAAAGAGCGAATCGGGAACAGCCTCGCACTTCTACGTGACATTGCAAATAGCGTATCCCACGTGGGGGTTTCTATCTGTCCATTGGAAGGCAGGTAACCCTCCACTACACACTAGAAGTGAAGACAGCACGACTGTAGCTTCGGAGTTGAGAAGCTAATTAGCTAACTGTTTGTTAGCATGGTGGAACAAACTTGTTTGTCGGCTCTATTTCCTGTCTGTAGCGAAATAAGAGCGGAGGGCGGAGCTTCCTTCATACACTGATGGGAGGCAGCCAATCAGACGGAAATTCATGAGAAGGACCCGGAAAAGCTGCCGTTGGACCACAACCCTCTCTTCTAGTATACAAATACAGCTGGATACAAAGATACCAGAAGGTTTTTTTAAACAGAAACGATGCAGAATGCATTCAATAATAATGGAGAACACAGAAATATTAATGAAATGACCATGGAAGTACAACTTTAAGGTATACCTATGATGACAATTTCAGGCCTCTCTCATATTTTTAAGTGGGAGAACTTGTACAATTGGTGGCTGACTAAATACTTTTTTGCCCCGCTGTACATCATCTTTTTGCAATCTATCAATGTCATTGGGTATTTTCAACTTTTCTTTTGTCTGTAACCCATGCACATCATCACCTGCAAGACACAGCGTCTTTTCAAACCAGTGCTGTCTCTGTGTTTTCATCATCTTGACTTTGCTAGTGTTACACAAACTATGGTCTAAGTCTGGCAATGGCTGGAGACCGGCTCTAGCTTGGGCTTATGTCAGAGCTGGAAATACAACATGATCAGTTTCACAATCGGCATCAGCATTATCTTTGACGGTCTCCTTTTTAACCAGGACAACAGGGTTAACGTCAGTGATGACTTCTGGTTCACGCAACAGAGACAGCAAAATTGGCAAATCTCTTCCCAACAGCTGTTCAACAGGTAGCTCATCAACCACGCCCACTGACATCAAATGGGCTGTCCATCAACAGTTAGTGTGATTTCCACTCACGGGTAAACATGACAGTCACCATGTACGCGAACAATGTCTGCAGTATTTCCATAATCCATGGATCCCACTGAAATCAGACGCCGGCTAATGAGCAACGTATAGCTCCCTCTGTCCAGCATTTCAAGCACAGTTGTACCATTGACAGTCACAGTTCTATAAGTGCATTTCCAAATGTCTTCATTGTCTGAAGCAGACACCTCATTGCGCGGCACATAACACGCACCAGTCACCTTCGCTTTTCTAAGCGGCCAATCTGCAGCTTTGTGACCGGGTTACTGACAATAGCAACACAGAAAGGCCTTACCGGTCGAAGTCGATTCTAACCCAGTGTTTGTAGCTGGCAGTGGTGAATGCTGCTGTCGTGGAGTCGTTCCTCTCTCGATTCCACTGTGATGCTGGATGACTCGGGCATGATGATGCACTGCCCGATGCGGCTCCCCTTGTAGTGCCCGTGGAGGACTCCTTTCTTGCGTTGATGAACTGTGTCTCCAGTGTTGCAGCTTGTAATCCATCAGTCGGCTCGTGCTCTTTAACCCAGGTGCAGATCTCCGGCGGTAGAATCCTGAGAAGCTACTCTGTGATAATCGCTTCCCCAATCTGCTCTTTCGTTTGTTGCTCTTGCTGGATCCATCGATGATAAAGCCCTCTGAGACAATGGTATGTCTCCGTCAGCAGCTCTCCCGGTGGCACCGAGGACTGACGAAACCACTGTCTGTACATTTCGGGGGAGATGTCAAATTTAGCCATCAGTGCGGTTTTCAGTTCATGATGAGTGCGCTTTGTCCTCGTCCATAGCACTGTAAGCCTCAAGAGCTTTTCCAGACAACAGTGGGACCAGACGACTGGCCCACTACGATTCAGGCCATTTCCATTTTCTGGCTATGCTTTCAAAACACAATAGGTAGTTTTCCAGATCCTCTCCCATCTGGAATGGAGGCAGTTTTGGCTGGGCATCATACACTCTGTCAACAGCTGCATCAACGGCTCCTACAGGCATCGCGGTGTCCTCTGTGTCCTGTCGCTCACGTCGTGGAGCTGGAGTGGGCAGCACCAGCCGTGCGCTCAGGCTGCTAACTGTTGCTGTGCTGGTACTGGGAGTGGAGGGTCTCTGGACCAGAGCTGGTATGGTTTGTGCGTGATGGTGGGGGGATGGTTATATGGGTGGTGGAGCTGCAACCGCACCAACCGAGACCAAGATATTACCGAGACCAGGGAGTACCGAGACCAAGACAAGGTCAAGACATTTAGAAGTCGAGACCAAGACAAGACCAAGACTTTTAGAGATCGAGACTGAGACGATACCAAGACCACAAATATGAAAAAAAAAAATCAAAACATCAAAATGTGAGGGGTTTTTAAAGTTTGCTTTTAAACAAATATGACAACAAAAATCAATCTTTGCTCTGTTGTTTTAAAAGCAGCACTGCGAATTAAATAAACTATATACTAACAAATTTTGGCAAACATCAAATTTAATTATAGCCAAGTTGGCAGAAATCTCTCCTAACAAGCAGGATGGTAGTTTATCTTATTTTCTGTCATTTGTTCTCTTTTTAATCTCAGTGTCTGTTTTAGAACTAATGCATATCATCTGAAATTTCTTCAGTGTCGTCATCATCATCATCATCATCATCATCATCATCATCATACTCACAATGTTGAAAAGTTTTAGAAACAACATATTTTGTTTAGTAACGAAAGTTTGCACAAACAAAATGATATAATCACTACTAAAAAGCTTATAATCACAACAAAATTCAGTTTTACAGTGAACCTGAAGTAAACGCACAAGCTGCATGAAGTGAGAACCATGTAGACTCAATCACAAATGCGCAAACAGGGAGTTGGTTCAGTAAATATGAACTCTACACTAATCTGGAGAAAATAATGACCTGCTAAGCATCACTGTTGCATCAGTGACTGATCACTCATCAGTGACAGCAGCCCACTGTTGCGCCTTGGCAGGCGGAAGAAGAAGTAGTTCCAACCTATTCGTATGATTTAGTTTGTTTTCACTGTGTTCATGTTGATGATAATAATAAATATGAAAATAATATTTAATTTGAGAATCAGTTCTTTAATATAGGAGGCTGGTCAAGGAACAATCACTATGTCAGCATCAGTCCGCACAGAAATCGTCCTCTCAGGTAGGCTTAATGCTTTTGAGCTTAATGGTTTTTTGGTTCATTTTATTATAAATACCGAGGTCCTGGTCCAGACCTCAGTGTTCTCAATGGTAGCTACAGCCATGCTAACAAGTTCACAAAGCCGCTCTCCTTAGTTTGGCTCGCTCCTCTCTGGGAGCAGGTGAGCACAGGTGCGTCAGTGAGTCACACTGCAGCTGCAGCTGGAGGGAGACGTAACACAACCAATGTTTTTAAGATGTTATTAGGTTTTTTTAAGAGGGTCCTTTTTTTTTTTGTTTTACTTGTATGATCCCCGAGGGGAAATTAGGGCTCTGCATTTCACCATCTCTGTACTGTGAGTATCAGAGAGCAGGGGGCTGCTACTTAAAGCGCCCGGGGAGCAGTTGGTGGGGGGTTAAGGACCTTGCTCAGGGGTCCACAGTGGTACACCCAGGAGTTGTGTCGGGGGATCGAACCCGGGTCCTCCGTGCCCCAGCCCACGACGCTACCACTGGGCTATCCACTCCACCATAAACATAACTCCCCTTTTCCACTCTCATCAGCAGCTAAGTTATGGACAAAAAGCCGATCAGCGATGGTCTCGACCGGTCTCGTTCTGAAATCCCAAGGCCGCCCTGTCCGAGTCCGAGACAAGATTGAGACAAAATGCAGTCAATACCAAGACGAAACCAAGAACCTAAAAAAATGGTCTCGAGACCAAGACAGAGCTCGAGTACTGCAACACTAGCTCATGGTGAATACCTTGAGCCTTCAAATATTCTTGAAACTCCTTTGATGTGTATTCACCACCATTTTGTGTTCTCAGTCCTATGACTTTTCTTCCACACTCGTTGGAGAATGTTTTCTCAAACTCCTTGAATCTGCTGAGGACCTCACTCTTCTGTTTCATAAAGTACACCTTGCAGCATTGAAAGTAGTCATCGATAAAAGTTACATCTTTACATCTATTGTTACTTCTTTTATTCAGAATGTCAGTGAGCAGTAACATTCTGCAGACAGTCATCATACCAGCAGCGTTGCACCCTTTTCCAGCACTCATTGTGAAAATACTATAATACAACAATGGAGTGAATAAATTGTCATTTTAATAAAAAAATTAATGAACTACAAAATCAACAATGAAATGGCCCCGTTTTGTGTGTACGCAATGAGACCCCTGGTCATCTTGGAGCTCTATTGCTCAGCCATACTGTCACATACAAACATCATTCAAAATCTGAACGGTCAAGATAAATAAAACTTTTACTGTGAAAGGACATTTAGAAACCTTTTACGGTTTTGACCCAAATACACCTTATTTGGCTATGACCTTATTTGGAGAATCTAGGTCAAGCTGCGGTCGGAGTTTGCTAAAGGCTAACTGCTAGCAACATGGGCACTTCAGACAGTGTGAGCTACTTTTATCAGACAAGACAGCATTTAGAAAATAAATAAACTTACAGGTTAATGACAAGGTTGTGGCCCCCTCCCTCAGTGTTGCTGCAGAAGTTTGCTTTTAAATCCATTTGTTTGAAAATCCAGACCTGACTGCACAGAAGTTACTACTAGCTCCATACACGAAGCTGAATCAGACAGGGAGGGGAGGGGGGGAGCGGACGGTGCATAAACCGTTAGGAGAGGAGGGGGGCGCTGTTTACTTGATAGTGTGCTCTTATTGGAGCAATTAAATTACGTAGAATGATAGAACTACGTAGAATGATAGAACTACGTAGAATGATAGAACTACATAGAATGATAGAACTACGTAGAATGATAAGCTGCTGTCTGATTCAACTGTTTCTGAGCAGAGACAAAGCTGACAGACCATAAACAGGAACTTTGATTCTCACTCTGACATTCACATGGCCTCATCAGTGCACAACAGATCATATTATACACCCAAAACCCCAGAAAAGTGAAATTTGATGTCATGGCACCTTTAAAATCAATATCCAACCCCTCTTGTGCTTGTCCACAGCTCGGGTGCTCTTAACACAATGTGAATGGCAAATTTGTTCTTCTATGCTTGCATTATCGGCAGAGTAGGCGCTGAATGCCGCGGCTTCCATAGTGTTGTGAACTTGCATGAAAGCCTATATAGGAAGTACGATGTTTTATTGTTTAGGCTGTAAAAATCTACTAAATGATGTGGTGCCCAGTCAATTCTGGACGCTACCCACTCAGGACACTTGGATTACATTGGACGAGCAGTATGGAGGAATATTGACCAGTTTTTTGTGGACTTTTATGGACTTTTTGTTTCAGCCGCCGGTCACCTCCATTATATGAAAGTCGGTGGATAACAAAAACCTCCCTGGATCTCCGGCTGCATTTCAGATATTAAAAAAGTGCTCCAGAGTCTTGCTCAGCATGAGGATAAGTAGAAGATGAAGGAACATCATTCTGTGGGTGTTGTATCCCTGTAACAGGAAGGTTTCTTCTGAACTTTAAAGGGATATTGTTAAACTTTTGACCCAAATACAGTTGTGTGAAAGTGTCTGCCCCCTTCCTGATTTCTTTTTTTTTTGCATGTTTTCACACTTATATGTTTCAGATTATCAAACAAATTTAAATGTGAAACAAAGATAACACAAGTAAGCACAAAATGCAGTTTTTAAATGAAGATTTTTGTTTCGTGGGGGGAAAAAATCAAAACCCACATGGCCCTGTGTGAAAAAGTGATTGCCCCTATCTAAGACCCTCGATTTATACTGGTTAAAAACCTGGAACCAGCTCTCCAGGGTTCTAAGCTGGTGGCAGGAGACACGCCTGGACATCTGTCATCCTTCAATAGGGCCTGCCCTGCCTCAGCTAGGGTTAACCTCAGAGGAACAACTTTGCCCTGGGTCAATCCGAGCCACCCCACTGATCATCAGCTGTCTCCCTAAATGTCTTACGCACATGTTCCAATCCGGGTAACTTTAACATCCGGAAACAGTAAAGGATGTAAGGGCATGTTTTAGTTCAAGGCTAAACCAACCTTTGGTAGGGGGGGGGGGTAAAACAGCACAGCTCAATCAAAACCATGATCAGACAGATGATTAGATTCACGTTGGGTAAAAATTGCTGTGGCAGCACTAATTAATCTGATTTCAGAGTTATGACTATAATGGCAGGTATTTCCAAGAATAGAACTGCTCAGAGATGCCTTTCAAACTTTTCTTTGGTCTGGCCCACTAAAACAGATTCCTGTATGGTTTCTTCCAAATTCCTCAGCTTATTATCCTTCAGAGACCTTGCTGTAACTTCCATGCAGAGCTCTGTAGAGAAGATGTCCATAACAAAATCCAGTTGTTTAGACGAAAATCCTCCGTTGGCCTGCATGAGCTGGGAACATCTGCTCCGATGGACCTTGAATTCCATAGATAAGAGCGAACTGCTCATAATAGTAGAAAGACTGGTACGAGCAGTTCAGTGGATTCAAATTCTCTTAGCTGGAGTTTGGCTGTGGTATACATCGAGTCCTGGTTTTGCAAATCCAACTGAGATATTTCTGCTCCTGCTTTCCCTGGTGGAGGGGATGCACCTCGCCTCTTCAAATCCAAAACGATGCAAACTTGAACTCCTTAGATTGGAACAAAGTGGTGTTAAAAGTCCAACTGAGATTTTCCTCCCCAAGCCAGACCTTCCCGGCTTGGGGGGGCAGGACTCTCCTCTCCTTTCTCCTTCAGATCCAAGACGATGTCCCCCTATGTTACTGACTTCCATACATCTCTGATGTAGCAGATTACCTCATCTCTCTTCTAAAGATGAGCTCATGTGGCGACAGTCAACCTGCCGCTGCCCCTCTTATCTGCTTGTTATTGGAAAAGAACTTGCAGGTTTATATAAGCGCAAGGTGAACTTACATGCCTTCATTTTCACAAACAATCACTTAAAAATCCCTCTTTTGACATCTAACTTATGCATGTCACTTGCTTACACTACACATCATTTCATTAAATTCAATTATTCAGTTAGTTATTATTCATAGCATTAATCATTACTGTTAATATAATTATGATTACTTCTCTCAATAATGCGCTTAGCTGTTATTAGAGTCTATGTCAGGCCTGTTTCCAGAGATCAGTTTTGGCTTCCTCTGGCGGTTGGTTTTAAGTTGGTCACGGGGACTTCAATTTCTGAGGCTCCTTCGACACCCCCTATAAGTGGTTGGGCCACCCTTGGCAGCAACAGCTACAATCAAGCATTTGTGATAACTGGCAGTGAGTCTTCTACAGCGCTGTGGAGGAATTTTGTTCCACTCATCTTTGCAGAATTGTTGTAATTCAGCCACATTGGAGGCTTTTCCAGCATGAACCGCCTTTTTAAGGTCATGCCACAGCATCTCAATGGGATTCAGGTGGGGGCTTTGACTAGGCCACTCCAAAGTCTTCATGTTGTTGTTCTTAAGCCATTCAGAGGTGGACTTGCTGGTGTGTTCTGGATCATTGTTCTGCTGCAGAACCCAAGTGAGCTTCAGCTTGAGGTCACCAACAGATTCCAGGTCCTGAAGCAGCAAAACAGCCCCAGACCATCACACTACCACCACCATATTTTACTGTTGCTATGATGTTCCTTTTCTGAAATGCCGTGTTACTTTTACGCCAGATGTAATGGGACCTACACCTTCCAGAAAGTTCCACTTTTGTCTCGTCAGTCCACAGAGTATTTTCCCAAAAGTCTTGGGGATCATCAAGATGCTTTCTGGCTAAACTGAGACGAGCCTTTATGTTCTTTTTGCTCAGCAGTGGTTTTGGTCTTGGAACTCTGCCATGCAGCCATTTTTGCCCCCCAGTCTCTTTCTGATGGGGGAGTCATGAACACTGACCTTCATTGAGGCAAGTGAGGCCTGCAGTTCTTGGATGTTGTTCTGAGGTCTTTTGTGACCTCTTGGATGAGTCGTCGCTGTGCTCTTGGGGTCATTTTGGTCGGCCGGCCCCTCCTGGGAAGGTTCACCACTGTTCCATGTTTTCACCATTTGTGGATAATGGTTCTCACTGTGGTTCTCTGGAGTCCCAAAGCTTTAGAAATGGCTTTGGAACCTTTTCCAGACTGATAGATCTCAATGACTTTGTTTCTCATTTGTTCCTGAATTTCTTTGGATGGCAGCATGATGTCTAGCTTTGGAGGATCTTTTGGTCTACTTCACTTTGTCAGGCAGGTCCTATTTAAGGGATTTCTGATGGAGAACAGGTGTGGCAGTAATCAGGCCTGGGTGCGGCTATAGAAATTGAACTCAGCTTTCCAAAGGTGTGATAAACCACAGTTAATTAATTTTTTACAGAGAGGAGGCAATCACTTTTTCACACAGAGCCATGGAGGTTTGGATTTTTTTCCCCCTTACTAATAAAAATCTTCAGTCAAAAACTGCATTTTGTGTTTACTTGTGTTATCTTTGTCTCACATTTAAATTTGTTTGATCTGAAACATTTAAGCGTGACAAACATGCAAAAAACAAGAAATCAGGAAGGGAGCAAACACTTTTTCACACAGCTGTATAAGCCAAATATACTAGTATATCATAATATTGTGATTAATATAAGTAAAATTTCTGGGGTCCAAATCCTGCACTGACATAGGGTATGATGATGGTGATGATCATAAGGAGAAGAGGATGATGGTGATGACAATGAAGACGATATAAGTTAATCATGAGGAAGATGACTATGAGAACGATAAGGATGAAGATACTCATGAGAATGATGAGGATGATTAGAGTGATGAAGATAATCATGTGAATGCTGACGAGGATGATAAGCATGCTAATGATGAAGATGATGAATGTTTTTCAGGTGAGGCTGACTCGGAGCGGGCCTGCGACACTCTGCTGATGTGTATCGTTACTGTGTTGAACCACGGCCTGAGGAATGGAGGAGGAGTCGGGGATGTTCTCCGCAAACCGTCCAAGAACGTAAGGAGGAGTTTATACATACACTGAACTGCTCAGTCCTTGTTTTTAATAGTTTGTAAAAGGGGTGTCCCCGAATATTCGACGAATCATTTCCAAAATTGTGCCTCGACTGTCAGTCTGTAAGTCGAATAGTTGCAGCATTTTGTTACTAAGCAAAGTTCATTCCACCCTGGCAGTAGGGGGTGCTGAACGTTTGACTTTTACACAATATTCACTTGTTCTTTAAAGATCTTCCACTGAAAACCAGTTTAACTTGCTCCTTTTGAAATACGGAGGGTCGGAGGGTAGTTACATACATATACTGCGCTTGCAAGTGGTGCGTCACCTCCACTGGCTGTGCTTCCTATTCATAGAAACAATACAGAGAAGGGAGCGAATCAGGAAAAGCCTTTCGCTTCTACGTCACATCAAAAAGGGCGCCGCCCACGTGGGTTTATACCTGCCCATGGAAAGGCAGGTAACCCTCCCCTCTGCACTAGAAGTGAAGACAGCGCGACTGTAGCTGCGGAGTTGAGAAGCTAAGTTAGCTAACCGTTTGCTAGCATGGCGGAACAAACTCGTTCGTGTGCTCTGTTAAACACACACAGAGTGGGAGAGGAGTTTCCTTCATACATTCATGGGAGGGAGCCAATCAGAGTCGCCTCATTTTTCACGTCACGGATATTCATGAGAAGGACCGGAAAAGCTGTCGTTGGACCACAAGCCGCTCTGTAGCATCCAAATACAGCTGGAAACAAAGCAACCAGAAGGTTTTTTAAACTTAAATGACGCATAATGCATTCAATAATAATGGCAAACACAGCAATATTAATGAAATGACGATTGAAGTAAATCTTCAAATAATTCCTGTTATAGGTCTGTTAGCAGCCGAATAATTCTGTTACCATGAGTGTGGCATAAGGCGAGATGGGCCGGGCAGGTGGGTTTAAGCCGCAGTCTGCCGGATGGACTGAATGGACTGAGCATTCAGCCAAAGAGACGTTTCTATGACCAAGTAGCCAGAGACATGATGAGGGACCCTCAACTGTCACATCATCATCGTAGCTTTTTCCACTGATTTACAGCATCAGTCTGTGAAGGTGGAAACAGTCTGGCAGACATAAACACCACATCTACTCCCGTGCGTAATGGTCTAGATCAGGGGTCGGCAACCCGCGGCTCCGGAGCCGCATGCGGCTCTTTAGTCCCTCTGTTGCGGCTCCCTGCATTGGAAAATGAATTAATGACTATTCTACTAAAGTGTATTGTATTTTGGTTGGTTCACTTTATTAATGTGATTCTAAAAAACCAAGACAAATGTCCCCTTGAGAGACAATAAAGTTTCTTATCTTATTCTAAATTTGAGGATTATGATGATCCCTCTGAGGGATTCATGTACAGTTGTGCACTTTTCCCGAGTTCTCCGAGCACTGCAAATGCAGCACGTGAAATAAAATCCAACTCAACTATTGAAATAAAGACATAATTTATATTTGACCATTTTGCAAAGCAGCCCATTGAGTGTCAGGTGCAACAAGCAGGTAACTGCAGTGAAACGGAGAGTAACTGTCCAGCATGCTATGATGCGTCGCACAAACCTTTACGCAGCCAATCAGTGTTAATAACTGCACTTCATGCTCACGTGCCGCTATTGTGCAGCATAGCATGATACAGCCCTGTTGAATCAGCAATCACGGAATTAAACATTAAAAACGGAATTAATTACAAACAAAGAATATCACTGAGCGTGGACGTGCCGCGGAGCGCTGAACTTTCCTCCTGGCGCACTGTCCCACGAACGCCTCACAGCGGAGCGTCTCTGTTGCGCTGTTGCTGCAGTTCTGGCATTTAAAGTGAATAATAAACGAGCAAAAGCTTATTTGTCCACTCCGACCCTGTCATGCTGCGCTTTGATCACTTCTCCAGCAGGTAGACCGACGATGGAGAAGAAAAGTGTCTGATGCACTGAGCATGTTCAGCGCTGCGTGGGCAGATTCATTTGTTTTCACTGCTGACCAGATTATTTTGCGTAGCTGTTCATATTTTGTGAAACAGTAATTTCATTTTTCGGGTAGCTTACTGCACGCGCCAGTAAAAGGATGACGGCACAGACAGGACAGCGTGTTTGGTTTGCTGCTGGTAGATTATTAAAGCTGCGTCTTTTTCCATCCTACATAAATACAACAACTAAAATAGATTTTAAAAAAAAAAGTGACCTTCAACCTGACGTCTTTTCTTTTTTTTAGTTTAAAATGTTTTTTTTGCTGGATGCAGAAATGTGATTTCGTTTTCTCGTTTTTATGTTAAATGGAACACATTTAACGTTAAAGTTTTATTTAATTATCAATGTTAAAAGTCAGTTGATGCTCCAGTGTTTTCTTTATTGTAGGAAACGGGTCTAAAAGGCTGTTTGGCTGAAACAGGTTGCCGACCGGCTTATTTAAGACTTTTACATTTTTGTGGCTCCAGACAGATTTGTTTTTCGTTTTTTTGGTCCAATATGGCTCTTTGACCATTTTGGGTTGCCGACCCCTGGTGTAGATGGATGCGCTGGTGATGATGGAGGATTAAATTGTATCAGGAAAGAACGTTTTTTAAGAACCATAATTGACCCTTCTCCAGCCCCACCCCAGAACTGCCCTGACCAATCATACGTTAGCAACCGTAACTAAGGAAAGGACTGTCTGACAAACTTCACTTCCATAGAAGGGGCATAGACAGGATTCTCAAGGCTGATGACAGATATCCAGAACGTTTGGGTGATATTGTATTTTTTGCCTTCTCAAAACCCAAAAAACACAAGAGGAGAGGTGTGGAATATGGATAAACGGTGTGGAATATGGATTAACGGTTTGGAATATGGATAAACGGTGTGGAATATGGATAAACAGTGTGGAATATGGATTAACGGTTTGGAATATGGATAAACGGTTTGGAATATGGATAAACGGTTTGGAATATGGATTAACGGTGTGGAATATGGATAAACGGTGTGGAATATGGATAAACGGTTTGGAATATGGATAAACGGTGTGGAATATGGATAAACGGTGTGGAATATGGATAAACGGTTTGGAATATGGATAAACGGTTTGGAATATGGATTAACGGTGTGGAATATGGATTAACGGTGTGGAATATGGATAAACGGTTTGGAATATGGATAAACGGTGTGGAATATGGATTAACGGTGTGGAATATGGATTAACGGTTTGGAATATGGATAAACGGTGTGGAATATGGATAAACGGTTTGGAATAGGATAAACGGTTTGGAATATGGATAAACGGTGTGGAATATGGATAAACGGTGTGGAATATGGATGAACGGTGTGGAATATGGATAAACGGTGTGGAATATGGATAAACGGTGTGGAATATGGATAAACGGTTTGGAATATGGATAAACGGTGTGGAATATGGATAAACGGTGTGGAATATGGATAAACGGTGTGGAATATGGATAAACGGTGTGGAATATGGATAAACGGTGTGGAATATGGATGAACGGTTTGGAATATGGATTAAATGGCGTGAAAGATTGATTAATGAGCGTGGAAGACCTCACTCGCAGCTGCTTGAGGCTGAACACGGAGCTGGACAAACTGTTTATTCCGAGGTAAGAAGCTAAAGCCACCTAGCACAGTAGTTAGCTACAAGACAGCTGCATAATATTTAGTAAAAGCTACTGTTTTAACATGGAGTAATGTAGCTGTGTGTCGCTAGAGGCTAAACAAATACACCAGATAAACACTAGTAAGTCACGTTGGTTGCCAATCTGCTGGAGACAATCAGAGACAAATATAACACGGTCCTCTGACAGTTTCTCAGTCTAGTAGCTGCTATGCTGATCAGATCCAGTATCTGCTATCCCGATCAAATTCAATGTATTGATCAAAACCACGATGTGGGAACATCCTGGTCAAGGGGGAAACATCCAGCAACAGGCTAAAACACGTCAGATACCTGAAACTTTCTGGAGTCATACATGACAGTTAGCTTAGAATAAAACAATCTGCTAGCTTACTCTGCGATGCAAGAACGTTGTTGTTGTTCCTTTATACGTTTGTTCTGGACATAAATCATCAAGACGTGGAGTTTCTGAGTCTTTCTGTATGAACGCTGAGCCTTCGCTACGATTTTAACATCCTCTTCATCAACATTACTCCGTCAACAAATGATGATGAATTCCTCAGATGCATCCTGCTTCCTCTCTGTCTACCTCTGATATTTCCCAACTATTAATCCAGAAATTTAACACAATTAACTTCAAAATATGTTCACTGAAATCACTGAGAGATCCATGCTGATGTACGTAGAAATTAGCTAAAAACGGAAAGTTTGCCAGACTTAGCAACTGTAACCATGGGGGGTCGGGACTTAGCGAAGGGTCAATTGTATTAGGAAAGAACGCGTTTTTAAGAACCATTATTGTATCAGGAAAGAACGCATTTTTAACTCATTGACTGCCAGACCTTTTTTCCAAGCAGAGCTCCATATTGCCAGGATTTTTAAGCATTTTCACTGATTTTGGGAGATCCACAGAATATTGTGTACTATGCCAATACAAACACTGAATGTACCAAAGGAAAGCTTAGACTCTATTCTTTTACCAAAAAAAAACCCATTTGTTTCTAGCTTTTTCCATTCTTTAGTAATCTGCAGTAGAACATGGCTTTGTTGCAGCGAAAATGCCTGTTTCTGACCAAAAGCAGAGAAAACGAGCTTTGAATGCTGAGGTCCGCTTCAAGTGGAAAAGTGTCTTTGATGCCATATTTTTTACTTTAGTAACACCTTCATCATCTGATCAGCTGTTTACTTCTATGAAACAACAAATACAACACTGAGAAAAGAGTTTTGGAGGCAAAACAATTATTTACTAGCTAAATAAGTCACAACAAGTTTGTTTCACAGCATAATATTTGACAGAAACAGAGAGCAGAAACGTCTCTCTACTCCTCCCCCCTCCCTCATTCTCCTTCCACCGTTGCTAAGGTGCACCCCCCCCCCCCCCCCCCCCCCCCCACCGCGGGAAACAACTGCGTGCTGTAGACTTACTTTCACTTTCAGCTGCCGCACTTCGCTGCTGTATTTCCATCGTGTCTTCGATCGATTGTGTCTGTCTGTCACCGATCACTTTTCCCACAAACTTTCCTCCTTCATCCACCTCCTAAACTGCTTCCATTACGACCGGTCGCCATGTTCTCTCACCCCCCCTGCAGGATCCAGCACACTTCAGCCGGTTAGCTCTAACAACCGCTAACAACACAGGAAGCATCATTGAATCTCATCACTTCCTGGTAGGTTTTTTAAAGCTTGTCTGACACCGCCATCTGCTGGATTAGATTAAAACTACCGAAAAAATAAACATGAGCTCTTGGTTCTCTCTGACAAGCTCCGCCAGAGATTAAAGTAACTCCGCCGATTAAAACCCTTGACTAATGTGGAAACACATGATTGGCAGTTAACGTTGGATTTGAATTAACGTGGAAACACGTGAATGGCAGCCAGTGAGTGAAGAACCATAATCGTATCAGGAAAGAACGCGTTTTTAAGAACCAAATTGCATCAGGAAAGAACGCGTTTTTAAGAACCATAATTGTATCAGAAAACAAGACTACATTGCATGCCCAGCAAGCACGCCGATGCGCATTCACGAAACTACGGAAGCCACGGCAGACGAGATCGCGCGTTCTCTTTTCTTTCTTTCTTTCTTTTAGATCAATATCCACCCCTCCTGTGTTTGTCCCGGTTTGTTTAGAGCTCTTGCGCTCTTACCACAATGTAAACAGTGAATTTTTTCTTCTACGTTTGCATTATCGGCAGAGTAGGCTCTGAACGCCGAGGCTTCCGTAGTTTCGTGACCGCGCATGTGCGCGCTTCATGGACATAAACAATACTCCTTTTTAGACTCTAAAAATATACTAAATGGCGTAGTTTCGAGTAAATTCTGGACGCTACCCACTCAGGACACTTGGTTTACATGGGATGAGCAATATGGAGAAATATTGACAATTTTTTGTGGACATTTATGGACCTTTTTGGCCCGGACCCTGGCGAACTCTATTGGGGGGGAACGAGAAGTCGGCAGCCGGAGATCAGGGAATCTCTGGCTGCATTTGACATATTAAAAAAGTGGTCCAGATTCTTGCTCACCATCAGGGTAAGTGGAGAATAAAGTTACATCATTCTGAGGGTGAACTATTCCTTTAAGAACCATAATCATATCAGGAAGGAACGCGTTTTTAAGAACCATAATCGTATCAGGAAAGAACGCGTTTTTAAGAACCATGATTGTATCAGGAAAGAACGCGTTTTTAAGAACCATAATTGTATCAGGAAAGAACGCGTTTTTGAGAACCATAATTGTATCAGGAAAGAATGCGTTTTTAAGAACCGTAATCATATCAGGAAAGAACGCGTTTTTAAGAACCATGATTGTATCAGGAAAAAACGCGTTTTTAAGAACCGTAATCATATCAGGAAAGAACGCGTTTTTAAGAACCATGATTGTATCAGGAAAGAACACGTTTTTAAGAACCATAATTGTATCACGAAAGAACGCGTTTTTAAGAACCATAATCATATCAGGAAAGAACGAGTTTTTAAGAACCATAATCATATCAGGAAAGAACGCGTTTTTAAGAACCATGATTGTATCAGGAAAGAACGCGTTTTTAAGAACCATGATTGTATCAGGAAAGAACGCGTTTTTAAGAACCATGATTGTATCAGGAAAGAACGCATTTTTAAGAACCATGATTGTATCAGGAAAGAACGCGTTTTTAAGAACCATGATTGTATCAGGAAAGAACGCGTTTTTAAGAACCATGATTGTATCAGGAAAGCACACGTTTTTAAGAACCATGATTGTATCAGGAAAGAACGCATTTTTAAAAACCATGATTGTATCAGGAAAGAACGCGTTTTTAAGAACCATGATTGTATCAGGAAAGAACGCGTTTTTAAGAACCATAATTGTATCAGGAAAGCACACGTTTTTAAGAACCATGATTGTATCAGGAAAGAACGCATTTTTAAAAACCATGATTGTATCAGGAAAGCACACGTTTTTAAGAACCATGATTGTATCAGGAAAGAACGCGTTTTTAAGAACCATAATTGTATCAGGAAAGCACACGTTTTTAAGAACCATGATTGTATCAGGAAAGAACGCATTTTTAAGAACCATGATTGTATCAGGAAAGCACACGTTTTTAAGAACCATGATTGTATCAGGAAAGAACGCATTTTTAAAAACCATGATTGTATCAGGAAAGAACGCGTTTTTAAAGACACACAACGTAACTTTTAGACTTTAATTCTTGGCTCCAAAACACATGTAGATCTTGTAGCATTGGTTTTATCGACAATTTTAATCTGTGCTGGAACCGTCCCTCATTTTTTATGCCTGATGCCCAACACCCGAGCATTTTGGGCTGAAGCGTGCTCCGCTCCCACATGCAGCACGCTGTTCAATCAGCCACACGTGTGTGACTGTTTACACCACACACCTCCACACTCCCGTCTCCCTCTGCATCACCCCAGCCAGCACACCACTTCACTTCACTCACTAGCTCCCCCCAGTGGCCGCCATTGCCAGAACACCACCAGGAAACTCCTCCCCCAGTCAAACCCTGCTCCCACACACACCATATACCAGTACATATCACCTGCAGACGCCACAAACACTCCAAATCATCATATAATATCCCACGCCCGAGATACTTGGCACCTGTCACTAACACCAATTTAACAATATAACGACAAAATGCTGGTAACATACTAAAAGATGGGCCTCATAAACATTAGATCTCTTTTAGATAAATCTTTTATTGTAAATGATCTGATTTTAGATAATGAGGTTGACTGTCTCTTATAACCGAGACATGGCTTGGCACCGATGCATCACTTATTCTCACTGAGGCTTCCCCTCCTAACTTTAACTTTTTATCTTCTACCAGGGAACGAAAGGAAAGGTGGTGGTACAGCTTCATTAGCTCGTAGCTCGATTCCAGTTAAAGCAATTAAATTGCACAACTATTTTTCATTCGAGCATCATGTATTTGTTTTTAACAGCCCACCAGTTTTATGCATCACCACCAAAATCTCCCTGTTTTATCCAAGAATTTTCTGAGTTTTTATCAGCTGTACACTCCAAGTACAGCAAGATTTTAATAACTGGTGATTTTAACTTGCACATTGATTGTACAGTAGCAATGATTCCCTTGCCAACGAGTTTTTAAATCTTTTAAACAGTACAGATTTTATACAGCATGTAACACAGCCGACCCACGACAGAGGACATACTCTGGACCTGGTCATAACTCATGGCCTGTCCACTGGTGTGTCCTCTGTTGTTGACCTGGCTGTGTCAGACCACGGCTGTGTGTTTTTTAACATCACCAGTTTAACCAACAGGAGGCCCCGGTGAGAACGGTGAAGAAACGATATATTACTTCTGAAGTGGCTGCAAACTTTATTGATATTTTAGACAAAACTCCTGCTCCGATTTTACCCGCTTCATGTGATTCTATTGTTAATGATTTTAACAGCGGATTAAAGGAGAACTCAGTAACTTTTTTACCTCAATAAATGCTTTTCGGAATCTCTGTGGGGTTAAACAAAGTGTTAACGGAGCGATTCAATGTTTCCCCCCCTCCCACCGGGGCCTCTGGCCTGCGAGCAGCTCCATGCAACTTTGCCTGCGCCGACCCAAGCAGAACTTGCGACAACAGAAACCGCTGTACGGTACTCAGGTCCCCCTATCTACCGAGCTGCTTCCAGCGCTGATCTGAACCAGACTACCAGCGCTAATTCAAAGAAAACATTTCTTTAGCTTCCACCACCTAAACACGGCTCCTGGCTCTCATAACCAACTCTTTGCTGGACCAGAGTGATTCACGTAGCTGCGCTGCCTGGGCGCCGGGTGAAGCATCTCTGCTTCAGGCTCAATAATCACTTGTCACGTCCGCAAAAGTAAATAAAAGTTTGTGTTCTTACCTGCTACTCGCCAATGCCAGAGAAAAATATAATCCACGGCATATTTACCCGCAAATCGCGGGTAAAACGTCCCGTTTCAGAAGAAACAGGATTTTGCTTTGAGCAGAGGGAGACGAGGTGCTGCTACCAACGCAGCAAAGTAGCATCAACAAGCTAGTAAACGCTTAGAAAAATATCCAGGAATCAAAATAGAGGAAAGACAGGTAGAGAAGCCGTCTGTGTGCTGTGGGGGTGTAGGGGGGGTTGAACTTTACGACAGTGGAAGGACGCCACTAGGGGGAGCCCCGAGCTGAAGTTACTGAGTTCTGCTTTAATTTCAGCAATTGACGTAGTCGCTCCACTTAGAATAAAAACTGTAAAAATCAAACTAAAACCACCATGGAAAAACAAGGAAATTATGGATTTAAAACAAAAATGCAGGAGAGCAGAAAGAAAATGGAGAAAGACAAAATTAACCGTTCCTTATGAAATTCTACGTGATCAACTTAAAATCTACTATAATGCAGTGAAATTGGCAAGAACACAGCATTTTCCAAATCTCATAACTGACAATAAAAACAATCCAAAATTCGTTTTTAAAACCATTGATTTTTTAATAAATGCTGATTCCAACAATCCCATCATGCCACAGTCAGCTGCCACATTTGAGATCTTTGCCGACCACTTCAGAAATAAAATTGATGCAATAAGATCAAATCTTTTATCCCAAGGAAGGACTGATTTTAACTTGTCAGAAGCATCATTTTACATGGGGAAACACTGGAAAGTTTTGTCCTGGTTGATGCAAAGATGCTTGGTCGAGTTTTCTCCCGGCTAAACCCAACAACCTGCCTTTTAGACCCCATTCCCACATCGCTTTGAAAGACATTTTATGGCATCCTTGAACATGAGCTTTTAAACATTGTGAACTGCTCTCTTCAGACGGGTTATAATAGCCAGCCTAATACTGCACTATGAGATGTTGATCCGTAGCTGCTTTGTTATGACGCGCTCGGCGGCTAATGCTGTACCTGTTGTTACGTGAAAATAACACGATCCAAAGGGAATCTTTGATACAGCGTCTTCCGCTTGTTTATTCCACCACAGGATAATTGTGCACAAGATCCAACCATTGCACGCAAACATTGTGCAGGCACATTCCGTCACAGCGGTCAAAAGCCTGTATGCCCTTCCAGGTTCAACACCTGAATTCAACCTGTTAACCCGAGCTCATATACACTTGAGCCCACATCACCACCTAGTGGCTAAACACCCCCCCCCCCCCCCCCCACACACACACACACACACACACACACAAAATCACATATTTGGCTCCTATACAGGTGTTTTCCCATCAGCCTTTAAAACAATGGTAGTGAGGCCCCTTATGAAGAAGAGTAGTTTAGACCCCAACATTCCTGATAACTACAGACCGGTATCCAACTTACCGTTTTTAAGTAAAATGATAGAAAAAGTTGTTTTTATTCAGTTACATAAGTTTTTTTAATAGAAACAATATTTTAGAAAAATGTCAATCTGGTTTTAGAACAAACCACAGTAATGAGACGGCCCTCTTAAAGATTGTTAATGGTTTGAGATGTAATTTGGACGCACAGAATCTTTCTGTTCTGGTGCTACTGGATTTAAGTTCGGCATTTGATACAGTAGATCACCAGATTTTATTAGACAGATTGAGAAGTTTAGTGGGCCTCTCAGGTACTGTTGTAAAATGGTTTTACTCCTATCTCACAGATCGACAGTTTTTTGTAAGTTTGGACACTTGCTCTTCAAGGACCCATAAGATAAAATGTGGGGTACCCCAAGGATCAATTTTAGGCCCAATACTTTTTAATCTTTACATGTTACCACTTGGGGACGTCATCAGGAGACACGGCATTGACTTTCACAGCTATGCTGATGATACCCAGCTTTACATCACCGTGTCTCCTGATGACCTGGAGCCAGTTAAAACCCTTTTAAACTGTATTTTAGATATAAAGTCATGGATGGCAGAGAACTTCTTACAGCTCAACCAGGACAAGACTGAAGTTTTAATCATCTGTTCTGAAGACGAGAGAGACCATTTCATGCAAACTGCAGAGTTTTAAACCCTCTCAGTGTGTAAGAAATTTGGGTGTTCTTATTGATTCTGAGCTGAATTTTATCCAACATATCAGAAATGTCACAAAGATTTTATCATCTTAAAAACATCGCCAGAGTCGCCCATTTCTCTCTCCTGCCAGCACGGAGGTGCTGATGCTTTTATTTTCAGTAGAATAGATTACTGCAATGCCCTGCTCTCTGCTCTTCCTAAAAAGAGCCTTTCTAGTTCACAACTACACTGAAAAAAAGAACCTGTTGGATTTACTTAATTCAATAGTGGACAGTGGTTGCACACATATGATTCGCTTTGGCAGCAACCCTAAAAATTGAGTTAAATTCACACAAACTACTCATATTTAATAAACCTGAATATTTCATGTTGATACAGAGTGATTGAAATAAATTTTGATCAAGTAATTTGAGTTCTTGGAACATTTTAAACCTTCACAATTTCATCACTTTATCCCAGATTATCCAATAACTTTTACTCCAACACCATTTGGTCACTTATACTCTCCACGTTATTTTCACATTACATTAAGGGTATCCAGTCCTCAAGGTCACAATCCTGCAGGTTTTTTAGGCCTCCTTGCTTCAACACACCTGACTCAAATTAGTGAGTCATTGTTCAGAGCCTGTTAGGCTGATTAATACATTAATTTGAAACAGGTGTGCTGAAGCAGGGGGGGGGGCATTAAATACCTGCAGGACAGTGGTACCTGAGGACCAACCCCCCCCCAGTGTTTCACTTTTAGTCCAGATTGACACACCATTGATTAATGCGTGACACTAGGAATGTGCTGTTTTTACCATTCCAGTAATTAATATTATACTGGTGCATAGTGGGTATCTGTGAATGTGGAGAGAAATTCCAGATGGGGATCCAGTCATGGGACTATATGGACTTAAGTCATGGTGAAGAAAAGAACAGAGGGTGGCATGATGGGAAATATGCAAACAAGCCATCTACCAGGAACCAATCACAGCAACCGCTACAGTATCAACTTGAAAAATCATATTTGGTTGCAATTTGTTTGTTTTTTGTCCTCCTTACTACGGCTTTAGCCCTATTCTGACAGGATTAGTATTATCTAGGGACCACATGTAATAAATAAATTACCCCCCGACGTCTGTTTTTCATGTGGCGCATTCACACTGGATAACTGAAGTCTGAGATTTGACTGAAATTCACAGACATCCAGCAGATATGATGTCAACGTGCTGCATATTGCCTAACATCTGCTCTTGTTTCCATCGGCAGTGGATGATCATTCAGAGACAAATGTGTTAAATAACACACGGACAGTCGTAACCAACGCTTTAAGAACTTGTACCATGTCAGCATGTTGTCCAAACCTAAACGTTTCTCGCTGCGGGAACGGGACTAGTGAAACTCCCCTGATCACGCCGATCCCAAAGTTAATGCTTGAGCCTATATTATCGTAAACATGATACTTTGGAGGAAAAATTCTTTTGAAGCCTCCATTTTTCGCCAAAAAGGAAATGAAATGCGTACAGGAAACAAATACCACCAAATTACCGGTCATTTCTGTCCAAATCACAGAGATGTCCATTCGCACTGGATTAGTATTATCAGAGGACCTCTGAGTTTAGCAAATTATAGTACGTAATTTGCGGGGGAATTATTACATCGCAAATCACAGACATGACCGATTCACACTGGATTAAAATCACAGACAACCTCTGTAATTATTACAAATTACATGTGGTCCCTATATAATACTAATCCAGTCAGAATAGGGCTTATATTGTTATTTTGCCACAACAGTGTTTCCATACAGTGTGTTATTTGCTCTGATGGAAAAGATAAATATTGAAGACTAATTAAAATTATTGTGCTTTACATTTATTTGAGTTTCACCCTTAAAATCTCTGATTTGCCCAAGGGTTACTGGTATATTTTCACTTTGACCCTTGAAGACAGAAGTTAAGGTGCCCCTGCCACAGAAAATATGTTGAGAAACCTAAACAAACAGACAGTTTTACTTTTTTCAATGAGCATTATCACCACTTATTTTGACCAATAACAGCAAAATCAGGCTAAATGTGCCTTGCCACATAGAGGATGAGATACAAGGAGGGCTTGGACACGGTTTAACCCCAACCTCCAACATGACAGTCACTCACACTAACCAGTCAGCCAAGGGAAATCCTGGTAGCCAGCCACCCTGAGGTAACATTATAACTTGGAGGTAGAGGTGGTGAACAAACATAATAGAACTGTGTTCAGTTATTCTATTGAAACCTTTTCAGTCAACATGATTATATCTAGTAAATGCACTATTTTTTCTAAACATGTAAAGTAAACATAATGAATTCATGTTTACAGAGGGAACATGGAGAAATTGTGCAAAATGGGCTAAATTTATTACAGTAAATCCAAAGACCTGGGTTTCCCCTTTTTTCAGTGTACTTCAGGACTCAGTCGCACGTGTTCTGACAACGACCAGAGGGCGGGAGCACATTACACCAATCTTAAAATGGCTGCATTGGCTCCCCGTGCATTTCAGGATTGATTTTAAGCTTCTTTTAGTGGTTTATAAATGTCTTCATGGTCTTGGGCCTTCTTATTTGTCTGACCTGGTTTTAAGGTATGAGCCCTCGCAGACCCTGAGGTCCTCAGGTACCGGCCTTCTGGTTGCTCTCAAGGTTCGGACCAAAACCTATGGTGAGGCGTCATTTTGCCATTATGGACCCGCCTTTGGAACAGCCTGCCTGAGGGCCTCAGGGCTGCAGAGACTGTCCATGTTTTTAAGAAAAGGCTCAAGACCTACCTTTTTGGTTTAGCTTATAATAAGGTTTTATTTCTTTAATAAATTGGTCTTTTTACCCTTTTCATCTATTTATTTATTTACTTATTTATCTTTTTAACTAGTTTATGGTTTTTATAATTCTGTTTTGATCACTGACCTCTTTTAACCAAGTGTATGATTTAGATTAATTCTTTTATGTGTACGGTCTAATTTGTTGTTACTATTCTTAGGTTTTTAGGTTGTCTGATTATTTTATTTTAGGTATTTTTAATCCCTCCAGTGTTTTCCTCATGGGGTCCTCCATGTCGGGGCCTATGCCTGCTTTAGCTTTGGGGCCGTCGCCGTGGTCGTGTCCCTGTCCGGGTTGTCGGGGTCCAGCACTGCAGCCTAATAGCTGTGGTGTGGGCCCGGTCTGCCCGGATCTGGGGGGCTGCCTGTGGCGGCGGCCTTTGTGGCAGTGAGGCGGGATGGGCCCTGATGTGGATGGACCCCAGAATATCGTTCCTTCACCGGGTGCCAAGACATGTCTCGTCTTTGGGATAGTCTGTTCTTGGGTGGGGGGGGGGGGGGATTTAATCGGTGTGCATATGAGAGAGAGTATGTTTGTGTATGTGTATGCATGTGTATGTCTGTTTGAGATAAACTTGGGGGACTGTTGATGTAATGGGTTGTTTTTAATATGTGAAGCACTTTGTAAAGCTGTTATGCATGAAAAGTGCTATATAAATAAAATTTGATTGATTGATTCCTAGGACTACTTAACTCATTTCTTAGGACTACTTCACTCATTCCTATGATAACTACTCATGCCTAGGATTACTCGACCTATTTATAGGATTACTTTACTCATTCCTAGGACTATTTTACTCATTGCTTGGATTACTCGAGAACCCCTTTCATATTGGGTATGTCATTTCAGACAGGGGTCAGAAAAATGGGCCTCGTGAGGAAGAGGTTAACTAAATATGGATATATTTTGACTGAAGGAAGCTGGAGAACCTGGAGAGAACTTACTTGGGGAGAAGATCAAATTCAACAAAGAAAGGCCTCCTAGTACCAGGGAACCTTCTTGCAATGGTGCTAACCACCACACCACCATGTAATGCAAATTACATCATAAACTTACGTGAATACAACCCCCCCAGGTTCTCTTTAAGGAGTGCAACAGTCCCAACATTAACAAGACTTTAAAGTCTCTTTTACAAAATGCATATGTGAACGCTCTGTGACTTCCTGGTGAAAATGTTTAAGTTTCTTGTTTTCTTTTTTACCTCCGGAAGCAGAAGAGCTCCTGCTCTACATTTACAAGCTGCCGTTTTTTAGTTTTCTCCGACTGAAAACTGAATTCTGTCTTCAGGAGCCACTCTTTCCTGCCCGTGTGATCTACGACCTGCTCTTCTACTTCATAGTCATCATCATTGTTCTCAACTTGATCTTCGGCGTCATCATTGACACATTCGCAGACTTGAGGAGTGAGAAGCAGAAGAAGGAGGAGATACTGAAGACAACGTGCTTTATCTGTGGTACGCTCAGGTTAAACCCTGATTTGTCGGACAGAGCAGCCAATCAGCTCTCAGCAGAAAATGATTGGTTGAGTGTGTCTGCAGGTCTGGAGAGGGACAAGTTCGACAACAAGACAGTGTCGTTCGAAGAGCACATCAAAGTGGAGCATAACATCTGGAACTACCTGTACTTCATCGTCCTGCTGCGTGAAAAGAACAAGACGGACTACACAGGGCCAGAGAGCTACGTGGCGCACATGATCAATGTAGGAGATCTTTTTGAATTTTACAGAAGAACTACTGGATACGTCCAGATTTACTCAGAATACATGGTAATATGCTGCTTTGTTGTAGAACAACAACCTGGACTGGTTTCCACGGATGCAGGCGATGTCACTGGTGGTTACCGACGGCGACGGCGAGCAGAATGAGATGAGGATGTTGCAAGACAAATTGGCATCAACCATGAAGGTGGTGACGACTCTGACCGGCCAGCTGACGGAGCTGAAAGAGCAGGTAACCGTGTTATACATGCTGCCTTCCAGCAAGACCAAACAGGCCGTGTCTGAACGTCCTCCCTACTCCCTAACCCCTCATCCACTATATAGGGCTGCACAACATAGCGCACTAACTAGTGCACTTATTCTGCCTGCAATGTGTGACTGCTTTTTCCTCGCCAGAAATCACGTGATTACCAGCTGTCACCGTGGCAAGCATGGCGGCACCCACAATGCGAGATCTCACGGGACTTCATTTCATTTCCAAACTGTGTTGTGGCGGACTTGGGATTGGAGCAGATGCAGTTTAGATAAATGGGGACTAAGATGGAGCTCCCATAGAACAACGTGAGAGGGGATTTGCCAGGGGGGCTGCAGGGGAACTTGCGGTGTGCACAAAGTCGTGCTTGGGTTTTTGTCTAGTACAGGGCTAAGTAAGAGGATATAGGCGTTTTTTTATATATATATAAATTATTATTATTATCCCCCACCCCCAAGGTTAGGTAATATAGGTATGTGTTATTCATATACTCAGTTTAGGTTTGTGTGTTGGCCTGTTGTACTGATCCACACACTAATTACATTGGTTTCCAATCGCCATAAAAAGCTACGAAAAAAAAGAAAAAAAAAAAAAGAAGAGGAAGAATGGAGCTCCGTAAAGGTCTATGGGAGCTCCTATGATTTAAGCTGGCGCGGCATCTGTGTGATGTCAGGCCGCGTAGCTGATGCAGTGTGTGTTTAGTGTCATGTTGCACTTTCGTTTCTCAAGCTGCCGGTTCAGTTTTACAGTCTTTGGTTCAGTGGCATGATGCAAACTTCCGGAGACACGTAACTTCCACATGTCTGTTTCTGCGGAGCTGCAGCTAGACCTTTGAGCCAGACCAGGTGCACTTCGGGCCTGCAGACGACGGGAGTCGCAGGCGACACGCAGGTATAAATCCAGCTTCACCATCCGCTGTCCATAAACGGCATTGAAACCGTTGCTGTGTGGAAAAACAGTATTTCTCAATTTCTGTGAGGAAGCGCGATATTAAACACCGTTGCTACAGAGCCACAACCGGACAGACGAGGAGAGGAGCTCCGAGTATCTGGATGTTCCAGGTGAGGTAATTATGTTGCAGCCTCGGCTATTTTCTCTCTCTTTCTCTCCATCTCTGTTTTTCTCTGTGTGTGTGTGTGTTTATTGTTGACAGTTAACTTTGGACAGTTGTAGATGCAGAGATTAGCATTATTGGCCGTTTGTAGCAGTTAGAAGAAGCGAGCAGCTCCAGTTACAGTCATGCTTGTTTGTTAACACTGAATCCTGCGAGACTTCTATGCAAGAGTTTGATGCATCAGATCTGTTGAGCTGGTTCTGTGGTTTGATCCCTGATCTGGCGCAGACCTTTAATTGTTCTCAGTCTTTAGTTGTGGTAAATAATTAAATAAATAAACTAATAACATCTTATTAGTTTTGGTTCAGTCATGGTCTTATTTTTTCCATAGAGGTGAAATATGTCTTAAAATGCAACACTGTTGTCTGTTTGATGTAACACGTACATTTTAGCACATTTACCATTTTCTCTCTCATCTGTTTATCAGACCAGTTCTGACCAGATGATCCACTGAAGGCTATGACTCTGCAAACACTCCAGCCTGCATCTATAACTGGGCAGGAAAGGGACAGAAGAGGTCTTCAAGGACATGCTAATGCAGGACTGTTAGGTGAGTCTGCTCTGCACATCAGAAAACTTGATTTATTGCTTTAAAATACTTGCACTTATAAATTCACAATCTGTCCTTCTTCAGTGAACAAGAATATATGTGTTTTCCTCCCCATTTCTAGTAGAAAATAGACCTGATTGACACCACAAGAATGATTGTGCTCTGTGGGCTAACATTTGACCAGTTTGATAGAATGTGTTGATGACTTGTGATGCAATAATGGTACTATTTTTTTATTATTATTTCTGCAGTATTAAAAATATCTTAAAGGTCCCTAAGGGATAACTTTATTTTATTTTTATTTTTTTTCCAACCTGGACCTTTATTTCAAGGAATTTATACCTGCATTAACTCCCCGGTAACATTTCTGTGTCACTCTGATTCCTTTGGACGATTTCTCTACACAGGACAGTAGTACTCATTTGTTTGTCTTAAAGTATAGGTGAAATGAAGGAGTTGTGCTGCAGATAATGTCTTACAGAGGCCCACTCCCACTGTCCCTTTCACCTGCATTATATGGATATACGCTGATGGAGCGAAATGTTAATATTGTCCAAAGGAATCAGTGACACAGAAATGTTACAGGGGAGTTAATGCAGGTATGATTTCTTTGAAATAAGGTCCATGTTGAAAAAAAAAAAAAAGAAAGTTATCCTGTATATTGTTACTTCATATACACATATACAGCTGTGTGAAAAAGTGTTCCTAATTTCTTACTTTTTTGCATTTTTGTAACACTTAAATGTTTCAGATCATCAAAAAAATTTTGATGTCAGTCAAATATAACACAAGGGGGAGGGGGGGGGATCCAAACCTCCATGGTCCTGTGTGAAAAAGTGATTGCCCCCCTGTTAAAACATAAATTAACTGTGGTTTATCATCTTTGGAAAGCTGATTTGAATTTCTCTATCCACACTCAGACCTGATTACTGCCACACCTGTTCCCAATCAAGAAATCACTTAAATAGGACCTGCCTGACAAAGTGAAGTAGACCAAAAGATCCTCAAAAGCTAGACATCATGTTGCGATCCAAAAAAAATTCAGTAAAAAATGAGAAACAAAGTCATTGAGATCTATCAGTCTGGAAAAGGTTCCAAAGCCATTTCTAAAGCTTTGGGACTCCAGAGAACCACAGTGAGAACCATTATCCACAAATGGTGAAAACATGGAACAGTGGTGAACCTTCCCAGGAGGGGCCGGCCGACCAACATGACCCCAAGAGCACAGCGACGACTAATCCAAGAGGTCACAAAAGACCCCAGAACAACATCCAAGAACTGCAGGCCTCACTTGCCTCAATGAAGGTCAGTGTTCATGACTCCCCCATCAGAAAGAGACTGGGGGGCAAAAATGGCTGCATGGCAGAGTTGCAAGACCAAAACCACTGCTGAGCAAAAAGAACATAAAGGCTCGTCTCAGTTTAGCCAGAAAGCATCTTGATGATCCCCAAGACTTTTGGGAAAATACTCTGTGGACTGACGAGACAAAAGTGGAACTTTCTGGAAGGTGGAGGTCCCATTACATCTGGCGTAAAAGTAACACGGCATTTCAGAAAAGGAACATCATAGCAACAGTAAAACATGGTGGTGGTAGTGTGATGGTCTGGGGCTGTTTTGCTGCTTCAGGACCTGGAAGACTTGCTGTGGTAAATGGAACCATGAATTCTGCTTCTACCAAAAATCCTGAAGGAGAACGTCCGGCCATCTGTTGGTGACCTCAAGCTGAAGCACACTTGGGTTCTGCAGCAGAACAATGATCCAGAACACACCAGCAAGTCCACCTCTGAATGGCTTAAGAACAACAACATGAAGACTTTGGAGTGGCCTAGTCAAAGCCCCCACCTGAATCCCATTGAGATGCTGTGGCATGAGCTTAAAAAGGCGGTTCGTGCTGGAAAAGCCTCCAATGTGGCTGAATTACAACAATTCTGCAAAGATGAGTGGAACAAAATTCCTCCACAGCGCTGTAGAAGACTCACTGCCAGTTATCACAAACGCTTGATGCAGTTGTTGCTGCTAAGGTGGAACAACCAGTTATTAGGTTTAGGGGAAGATCACTTTTTCACACAGGGACATGGAGGTTTGGATTTTTTTCCCACCTTAAAAATAAAAACCTTCATTCAAAAACTGCATTTTCTGTTTACTTGTGTTATTTTTGTCTCACATTTTAAATTTGTTTGATTATCTGAAACATTTAAGTGTGACAAAAATGCAAAAAAGTAAGAAATTAGGAAGGGGGCAAAGACTTTTTCACACAGCTGTGTATATGTATATATATATAGCCTTTTCTTTGATGGGATGTGAACATTTAAGCACACCTGTATGTCTACTCGCTCCGTGTCTCAGAGGTCGTCTCTGCCTGTGGATGGATCCTTTCAAGATAATGGACAGTAAAAATAATGTGGTGTCACTGGTCAGGCAGGTTTTATTACTGTCCACTGAGACAGAGTAGACATAAACTCAATGATTATTACTGTGGATCAATTTTTTGAAGATCAGACTTGAAAAGAATTTTAATTCTGCTTGAATATCTAGTTCACTCAAAGGGACACTAAATACATAAATGTTATCTTAGAGTGGAGCTGTAGCTTTCTGATATTTAATTTTACACCTTTTATTTTTTGTTTCAGCAGCTGCTCGTCGATTTGAACACAAGTTTACAGAAGTTCAGATCAGGGATTTGATGCAGACGTGGCTGCATTCTGCAGCGGGGAGGAGCGGCAGGCCGAGGGAAGAAAAGTCAGAGTTAAAACAGACGAATGGTTGAAGTTGGAGGACTGCTACTGTAACTGGGAGACAGTGGGTTTGATGGGAGCTGGATGATGGTGGATCATAACTGGAAAGCTACTGAGCTGGTACGTAAAGTTCATGTTGAACTGGGATCCTACTGGTTCTGACAGACGGCCTGATTTCCACTGTTGGACAAACGTGTTGGATCTTCCATGTCTGCAATGACATAAGTTCTGTTCATGTTGAACCACCGACCTCTGGTTCTGAAGGGCGTTTTCCATGTTTATGTTCATCATTTAGATGGCGGTGGATGCCATCTTTGTAGTCATGACTCCTGAAGGTAGAATTTGGCCTTGGGCATTGTTTAAAAAGGCATAAAAGGAGTTTTTTTTTAGTCACAGTTAAAATCAAAAGACAAGGTGTGCCTTTCAAAAGTTTAACTTCTTTTGAATCTTTAATAAATAGCTAAATGAACAATGGTCTGTTTTTATGTCATTTTGTTCATAGAGGAAGCTGCTGTTCTCAACCTTGGTTTCTTGAAAAAAAGGAAAAAAAATTCTGAAACAGCCAATCTAGAAGTGCTACACATTTTTCAATATTGTATAACATAACTAAAATAAAAGATAGTGTCCCTCAAAATGTCCCAGTAAAGTAAGGTCTTTGTGTAAAAGGTTGAGAACCACTGCTGTACAGCATACTTAATGGGTCATTTTAGGGTTTTAACCTTCTTCTGTATGCTTTTGATATGCCTCATTAAAAAAAAAAAAAAAGATAATTTTACTCTTGCTGTTTTATCGTAAAAGGTAAAAGTTATTTTTCATTGTGGCACATTAAAGACATATAGCTGTAGGAAAAAGTTGAAATGGCCTTTGATGTTAAAATTGTTTGAATGTATAATACAATGCAAATGTACAGCTAAATCAATGTTGATGCAGTTCAACATTCTTTCAATGTTGATCTTATGATAGTTGAATTAATGTTGATTCACTGTCAGAACTGATTGAAAATTCAACATTTTTTCAGTGTTGACCATATTTCAACATTGATTCAATCACATTTGCTATCTGGGAAATCAAATCCGTAATTTTAAGTGAAGATATTTTATTTACTTGTGTTTAATTCCTTTTTTGTTGTTTTTTTCTCTCTTTTTTTCTGCCGCTCAAAGTGTCTAATACCTCACACCATTCAGGGCTCCTCAGCGTGATGCACTGTGGTCTATATTGACTGCCTAGGGACCATCAAAGTTCACTAGTTTTCAAGATGCATTGTGGGTAAATTTTTTTTTTTTTTTTTACTTGTCCAGCATCGAAGCAAGCAGAATGGAAATCTGATTGCTTTATTGTGTTGAACAGTTTTGCTTTACCAAGCGGAGCTTTATGAATATAAGGCTCCACTTGATATCCTGTTTATTCATTTTATTTCTTTAATTAAACATTTGTCTATTACACCATTCCATTTCATACTGCTGGGCCTGACAAGGGAGAAATGAAAGTTAACAGAGGTAATGATAGAAAGTGGAACAGAGAGAAAGGAGGAAGGAAGAGGAAGAGAGAGAGGAGAGAAAACATGAATCCACTTACACAGTTCACTGGTACATCTGTACCGCGATCCCTAAACAACCAAGGTCTCTGTTGGAAAACAAAACGAGCAATCCCCTACAGGAGGACCTGCAGGTGGCTTAAATATCCTCAGATCATACAAACACACGCAGAACTACGCAGAGAAGAGGTACAACCTAGTCATCGCAATGGAAAGTAGAGAAGAGGTACAACCTAGTCATCGCAATGGAAAGTAGAGAAGAGGTACAACCTAGTCATCGCAATGGAAAGTAGAGAAGAGGTACAACCTAGTCATCGCAATGGAAAGTAGTGTCACAGCATCAACATGCATAATAAAGGGTCTCCATGGTGATACAGTCATGCAGATGCAGCCTCGTCTCTGCAAGGAGGAGGAAGCCCGCAAGGCTCACGACCCAGGCCCCCAGCAGCCACCCAGAGGCCCAGATCCCAGCCGCGCCCCCCCCCCCCCCCCCCAAAGAGCGGACAAAAAACCAAAAACCTCTTTTTTACAGACTTTAAAACTTCTAAAGACTAGGGGTGGGAAAAATATCGATACACTGAAATATTGCAATATTTTCATATGCTGATATCATTTTAAACTGCAGTATTGGTCTATTTTACTAACAAAATCTTGCGATTCTGTTATGAAATCTCGCGAGAACTCACAAAAATTTTGCAATATTTTCATTTGCTGATAATATATTGACATTTAAAAATGCGGTATTGATCTACAGGGGTTAGACAATGAAAGTGAAACACTTGGTTTTAGACCACAATCATTTATTAGTATGGTGTGGGGCCTCCTTCTGCGGCCAATACAGCGACAATTCGTCTTGGAAATGACATGTACAAGTCCTGAACAGTGGTCAGAGGGATTTTAAGCCATACTTCTTGCAGGATAGTGGCCAGGTCACTACGTGATGCTGGTGGAGGAAAACGTTTCCTGACTCGCTCCTCCAAAACTCCCCAAAGTGGCTCAATAATATTTAGATCTGGTGACTTTGCAGGCCATGGGAGATGTTCAACTTCACTTTCATGTTCATCAAACCATCTTTCATCAGTCTTGCTGTGTGTATTTGTGCATTGTCATCCTGATACACTGCACCACCTTCAGGATACAATGTTTGAACCTTTGGATGCACATGGTCCTCCAGAATGGTTCGGTAGTCCTTGGCCCATCTAGCACAAGTCCTGGGCCAAGCGAATGCCGTGATTTGGGCAGCTGTGGTTTTACGTTTTTGGATACAATCCGGGTTAGCACCCGAACATCCCTTTCAGACAGCTTCCTCTTGCGTCCACAGTTAATCCTGTTGGATGTGGTTCGTCCTTCTTGGTGGTATGCTGACATTACCCTGGATACTGTGGCTCTTGATACATCACAAAGACTTGTCTTGGTCACAGATGCGCCAGCAAGACAATTTGTCCTCTTTTGAACTCTGATACAATGTTGTATGCATTGCCATGTTTTGAGCAAAACCGTGCTTTTTACCTGCTAATTGAACCTTCACACTCTGCTCTTACTGGTGCAATTAATGAATATTTGCCACCAGGCTGGTCTGATTTAGCCATGAAACCCCCACACTATAATGACAGCTGTTTCAGTTTCATTGTCTAACCCCTGTATTTTACAAACAAAATCTTGCAATATTTTATTCTCTTGCGAGATCTGCAACAGAAATATAATATCTTGCAAGATTTGTAAGTAAAATAGTTTGATACCACGTTTTAAAATATTGATTTGATATCGGCATATGAAAATAAAGTGATTTTTCTGTATATCAATATTTTTCCCACCCCTCTTTTTCAAAGCATCGGAAACGGATCACAAAACTGCTTATTTTTTCAGTTTTAATATTGGTATTGATATTGGTTATTGGCCACATGAGTTTTAGAATATCGGCATATCAGAAAAAATTCCAATATTGTGCATACCTAATAATGTAGCACAAGTAAATGCGTCTTTTTCCTTCACAAAAATCAATTCATGCAAACAAAAAACAACACATTCACATTTTGCTTTAGACAAATAGAAAACATATTTGTTTCCTGGGGATGAAGTGTTAGATTTGAAGCCAAATCAAAGAAATAAGATAAGATAAAGATACTTTATTGATCCCCGAGGGGAAATTCATGTTTCAGTACAACCCGTCCAAGACACACAAACACAAGAACATTACAAGACAGGATCAGGCAGACCGTGGTCACGCAGCCCCTCACAGGGCACCTTTGCAGAAAGAAAACGGTAACATGAGGAAAGATGGGTTGGTGGTAAAAAAGAGGTCTCCGAACTCTCCACATATGCAGGTGGAGACCTTGGAGACAAAAAAACACACACCAGTGCAGAGAAGCACGAACTCGACAGTCACAACATAGACACATGGTGGGCAGGAAGGGCGGGGTTTCCCCCCCAAACAGCGAGCGAGGACGCGGCCGCACCCGTCAGCTCAGTCTGTCCAGCAGGGGGGGTAAGAAGAAGGACCAGCAGTGCAGTGGGATGTGCGCATCAGTGTCGTGAAAATGTGTGTGCGTAAGCGAGAGACGGCGGCTCACGCACAGTCCGTAGATGATAAGAGACGGCCTTCAGAGAGTCCCAACTGTTCTCGTGGGAGGGGGGTTGCAGAGCCTCACTTCTGCAGTTTCTCCAAGGACATGTGGGAGTTAAGGAGCAGCTGCAAGGCCGCTCCCGGGGACCAGATTGAGATAAGGAGATAGTTTGGGTCCAGGCGGAGGCATGTTTCCGTCTGCCTGTAAAGTCTTCAGCAGGTCTCAGAGGCGACCAAATCAGCCACATTTGTGTTAATTACCCCCAATCCAAGTCTCCAACTGCTCCAGGTGGAACCAACATCCTTTATACTGTCAGACATCGTCCCCAGTTTGCCCCACAGGGCATCCACACGAGTCAACGTGCACAAAGTTTGAGTCTGAGTGTTGGTAGCTCGGAGAAACAGCTCGGACGGCAGCCTGCCCACAGCTGCCGTCAGCTTCAGAATTTCCCGATGAACCAGGAACCCGACAGCTCCAATCAGCAGGAACCCAGTTATCATAAATCCAAACATGTACAGGTCTTCAGTGTGACCTGCTGGGACCGTCCCGTCCGGACAAGATGCCGCCCCCTGCACCTTGTCTCTGGGTAAAAAAATATTATCCGTTGCATTGAGAGACCCGCCGTCCAGATCCATAGTTGAAGTTTTAGGATTTAGGAGAAAAATGCAGAGAGAGGCTCAGAGGAGTGACAGGACAAAGATTGCAGGGAAAACAGGGAGGAAGGGAGCAGAGGAAAGCACGTCTGCACTCGCTGACAGCCGGAAGAGAAAAAAGAAATGCAAGCTAAAAAAATTTTAAAAAGCAAAATATGAAATATTACCAACCAAAATATGTTTACACTGGCCACTGAAATGCTCACAACACAGCATTATTTTGGAGGAGCATGTGAGTTCATCATGCCTTTCTTTACCAGATGCATTTCACACACACTTCTTCTCTTTTGGCCTCGTCCACAGCGGCGCCTCCACACCCCCTCACTCACCTTCACACACTGAGCTGTGTGGACCACCTAAAAGTTTCCCACAACACTTTCATTAGTTTCCAGGTTCATGTTCAATCAGAGCCAGAAAAATATGTACCACCATACCACCACTACTCTTTTAGTGGTAAGCCTACACAGTACTGGACTGTACCGGCTTACTTTCATCCCTGTATCTAAAAACTGAACGTAAACTAGATAACATTTTTTGCAGCACTGGCAACTTGACAAAACAATATGAAGTTCCAACAATAAAAGCTAAATGTTTCCCGCACAGATTAACACATTCATTTATTTTTCTTAAGGGACTCACCTCACCGTCTGACTCTAACTCTGATGATGTTTGGTCTGACTCCGACTCTGAGGACGTTTGGTCTGACTCTGACTCTGAGGACGTTTGGTCTGACTCTGACTCTGAGGACGTTTGGTCTGACTCTGAGGTCTGACTCTGACTCTGAAGATGTTTGGTCTGACTCTGACTCTGAGGACGTTTGGTCTGACTCTGACTCTGAGGACGTTTGGTCTGACTCTGACTCTGAGGACGTTTGGTCTGACTCTGAGGTCTGACTCTGACTCTGAAGATGTTTGGTCTGACTCTGACTCTGAGGACGTTCGGTCTGACTCTGACTCTGAGGACGTTTGGTCTGAAACTGACTCTGAAGATGTTTGGTCTGACTCTGACTCTGAAGATGTTTGGTCTGACTCTGACTCTGAGGACGTTTGGTCTGACTCTGACTCTGAGGATGTTTGGTCTGACTCTGACTCTGAGGACGTTTGGTCTGACTCTGACTCTGAGGACGTTTGGTCTGACTCTGACTCTGAGGACGTTTGGTCTGACTCTGACTCTGAGGATGTTTGGTCTGACTCTGACTCTGAGGATGTTTGGTCTGACTCTGACTCTGAGGACGTTTGGTCTGACTCTGACTCTGAGGACGTTTGGTCTGACTCTGACTCTGAGGATGTTTGGTCTGACTCTGACTCTGAGGACGTTTGGTCTGACTCTGACTCTGAGGACGTTTGGTCTGAAACTGACTCTGAGGACGTTTGGTCTGACTCTGACTCTGAAGATGTTTGGTCTGACTCTGACTCTGAGGACGTTTGGTCTGAAACTGACTCTGAGGACGTTTGATCTGAAACTGACTCTGAGGACGTTTGGTCTGACTCTGACTCTGAAGATGTTTGGTCTGACTCTGACTCTGAGGACGTTTGGTCTGAAACTGACTCTGAGGACGTTTGATCTGAAACTGACTCTGAGGACGTTTGGTCTGACTCTGAGGAAGTTTGGTCTGACTCTGACTCTGAAGATGTTTGGTCTGACTCTGACTTTGAGGATGTTTGGTCTGAAACTGACTCTGAGGACGTTTGGTCTGACTCTGACTCTGAGGACGTTTGGTCTGAAACTGACTCTGAGGACGTTTGGTCTGACTCTGACTCTGAAGATGTTCGGTCTGACTCTGAGGATGTTTGGTCTGACTCTGAGGAAGTTTGGTCTGACTCTGAGGAAGTTTGGTCTGACTCTGACTCTGAAGATGTTTGGTCTGACTCTGACTTTGAGGATGTTTGGTCTGACTCTGACATTGAGGACGTTTGGTCTGACTCTGACTCTGAAGGTGTTCGGTCTGACTCTGACATTGAGGACGTTTGTACTGACACGTTACACTTGACTCCGACGACAAGGATGTCCTAAAATGTACACTGTAGTTACCTTAATTTTAAAGAACAAAACAAACTGCCACTGTGGGTGATAGCTATATTTAGGTAAGTGTTGGTCTTTGTTAAAACATTTCTAATTTTGGGCTGCCAGTCATTTTATGTTTGGCAGAGAACAGGTGGGAGTGGTATCTGTCCACAAATGAACTCTCACACTTGGTCTAGCAAGCAGTGTTACTAAATTTAGTTCACATCTTTTTTTCATTCTTTGGACAAAACAAAATACATGATACAATATAAAAAAATAAATAAATAAAACACCTGAATGAAAGGGAGCAGAAGGAAGAAAATCGTATATATAATCTGCCCCTTCTTACACTCAAATTGTTATACCAATCATAATCTTACAAAAAAAGAAAAGATTTATTTAATTTGAATTTAGTGTGTTAGATCAAGGAGACATGGAAAACCTGCTGGATTGTGCCCTCATAGGACTGAATTGAGTAACCCTGGCCTAGCTGTTATTGACACACTGTCAAGGAATGAACATGTGCACTTACATGCATTGACTTGCATTGACATTAATTTAAAACAGGGACAATGCACAAAAAACAATCTTGCAAGACAATATATATGTATATATATATATATATATATTTATAGATAGATGGATAGATGCCTGTCCAGGGTGTACCCCGCCTCTCGCCTGATAATTGCTGGGATAGGCTCCAGCAACCCCCGTGACCCTGAACTGGATAAGCGGTACAGAAAATGACTGACTGATGACTAGATAGATAGATGTATGTATGTATATATCTATGTATATATACGTAGATATATATATAAACTTTCCTTAACAAAAAACAAATTCAGCACAGGCAGCGCAATATTCATACTGAAAGATGCACTAAGAGAAGAAAAAGATCAACTTGGCTATGCCTTTGGTATATTCCTGCTGGTATGAGTGTCAGTTGGATCTCCCTAACAACTCTCAGGATTCAACATTCACTTGTTGTATTACCTTTTTTATGAATGGTTTTATTTCTCTTTGTATCATTGATGCAACATTCAGGCTTGCCATGGGTGTGTTGTTCATGATAGAAATTAGCTTAGGTAAAATTCTTCTCTCACCTCCTTAGTGGAGAACACTAAGGCCTAAGAGTGTTCAGTCCTCTCACTGCTTCCATAGCAATCTCCAGCAAAGCTTCATTAATGGTAAGCTTCTTCCAGAATGAGTGAGGAGCAATATTGCATGTCTTTCCTGCTACAATGTTGTCAATCATGCCCATCTTTTTCCACTGAAAAAGGAGTATCATCTCATCTCATCTCATGGTTTAAGTTAATTATTTTATCACAGAAATGCATTAAAACAGAGTGCAAGGAGGGAATAAAGTCATCATGGACTTGTACAAAGTTCCACCCCTATCAAGTTGAAAATAATAGATGATCTGGACCAAAGAAACACAAAGAAGTATGAGCAGTGGGAGTTATGAAGTGAAATTAAAAATACTTTATTCATCCCAGAAGGGAAATTCTGTATTGTAAAAGCTCTTTTTTTCACTCTTTTTTTTTAATAAACAAAAAAGTCAGTCAGTCTTGTTCTTTAGGGTGATGCTGCTGCAGGAATGAATTTCTGTATCTCTCCGTCCTACATTGAACCTGACGCAGCCTCCCACTGAACACACTCTGTGGATTCGTCACCGTGTTGTGGAGAGGATGGGAAGTGTCCTCCATCATCTTCATCAGCTTGTGCAGCATTCTTTTTTGAACGATCAGCTCCAGCGGCTCCAGAGTTCTCCCCAGCCCAGAACCAGCTTTCTTGATCAGCTTGTTTAGTTTCTTCAAGTCTCTGGTTCTGATGCTGCTTCCCCAGCAGATGCTGCAAAGCTGATTGCACTTTCCACAACAGACTTGTAGAAGATCTGCAACATCTTGGTGCAGACGTTGAATGATCTCAGCTTCCTTAAGAAGTAGAGTCTGCTCTGACCTTTCTTGTAGATGTAGTCAGTGTTGCATTTCCAATCGAGTCTGTTGTCCAGCTGAACTCCAGGTATTTGTAGTTCTCCACCACCTCCACCTCCTTTTCCAGGATGTAGACAGGACTATGCTGCTTATTCTTGCTCCTCCTGAAGTCAACAATCATCTCTTTAGTCTTGCTGGTATTTAAGATGAGCTGATTGTTACCATTTCACAAACTGACTGACCAGTTCCCTGTACTCGGCTTCTTGTCCATCACTGATACACCCCACAACTGCAGAGTCACCAGAGTATTTCTGCAGATGACAGGATCAGAGTTGTACTGGAAGTCTGAGGTGTACAGTGTGAAGAGGATTGGTGAGGGTACAGTTCCTTGTGGTGCTCCAGTGCTGCTGACCACCATCTCAGACACACAACCTTTCAGTCTCACAAACTGTGGTCTGTTTGTTAGGAAGTCGTAAATCCAGGTGGTTGTGGAGGATCCACCTGGAAGTTATGGAGCTTCTCACATAGCAAATCAGCTGAATAGTATTAAAGGCACTTGAAAAATCAAAGAACATGACCCTCAAAGTGCTGCCTGACTGGTCCAGATGAGAGTGGGCTCTCTGAAGCAGGAAGATGATGACGTCTTCAACCCCAGGCCCATTACCATATGAGAACTGTAATGGGTCCTGGAAGGTGTTCACTTGCTTGTTGAGGTGAGCCAGTAAGAGTCTCTCCAGGACTTTCATGATGTGAGATGTCAAAGCAACTGGTCTGTAGTCATTTGGTTCTGGTCCTGGTTCTGGTCTGTAGTCATTTGGTTCAGCTAGTTGTGTTTTTTTAGGGACAGGAACAAGACAGGATGTTTTCCACAGCACAGGAACTCTGTTCTGTCTCAGGCTGGTGTTAAAAAGGTGCTGGAGAACCGGACATAGTTGTTCTGAGCAGGTCTTGAGAACTCTGGGACTGACACCATCTGGACCTGCAGCCTTGTTCCGGTTCAGTTTCTCCAGCTGTTTCTTGACCTGGTCACAGGAGACAGTCAGGCTGGAGGTGGAGACAGAGGAGGTCTCAGGATGTCCTGATGTGGAGACAGAGGAGGTCTCAGGATGTCCTGATGTGGAGACAGAGGAGGTCTCAGGATGTCCTGATGTGGAGACAGAGGAGGTCTCAGGATGTCCTGATGTGGGGACAGAGGAGGTCTCAGGATGTCCTGATGTGGGGGGAGAGGAGGCTGTGTTCAGGTCCATGACTGAGGTGCAGGGTGACAGAGTGGAGGTGGGACAGGAAAGCTGTGGGCTCATGGAGGGTGTGTGGTGTGTTGGGTTGTCGGCAGGGGGGGAACTGAACCTATTGAAGAACATGTTCAGTTCGTTAGCTCTGTCCAGACCTCCGTCAGTCTGGTCCCCCTTTAACTTGAAGCCAGTGATCTTCTTCATTCCCGACCACACGTCCCTCACGTTGTTCTGCTGGAGCTGCTCTCCAACTTCTTCCTGTCGTCCTCCTTCACTTCTTAGTCTGTGTTTTCAGTTGTTTTTGTGTGGTCTTCAGTAACTCCCTGTCTCCATCCCTGAAAGCTTTCTTTTTGATGTTCAGCATCTTTTTCAGGTCACTGGTGATCCAGGGTTTGTTATTGGGGAAGCACCTCACTGTTCTTGTTGGAACGATGTTGTCCACACAGAAGTTTATGTAATCTGTCACACACTCAGTCATGGTGTTGATGTCATCTCCATGAGGTTCACAGAGGACATTCCAGTCTGTGGCCTCAAAGCACCCTCTCAGAGCATCTTCAGCCTCAGTAGACCAGGTTTTAATCGTCCTCCTAATGACTGGTTGCTGCTGAACGATGGGCTTGTAGGTGGAGGTGAGAAGAACCAGATTATGATCAGATCTTCCTAGAGGAGGCAGGGCAGAGGAGCTGTATGCATTCTTAGTATTTGCATAAAATAAGTCCAACATCTTATTTTCTCTGGTGGAGCAGCTGACAAACTGCTGGAAAGTTGGTAACGTAGCAGAGAGGGAGATGTTGTTGAAGTCTCCAGAGATCGCCATGAATGAGTTTGGATGCTGTTTGTAGTTTAGCCACGACTGAGCTGATGACATCACAGGCTGTCTCTGGTGCGGTACCTGGTATTATATAAACCGCTACCAGAATAACACAGGCAAACTCTCTGGGTAAATAATATGGACGGAAACTCACAGCTAACAGTTCAATGTCTCTTGTGCAGATCTTCTCCTTGACAGTGACGTGTCCTGGATGGCACCAACGCTGATTGACCAGCACTGCAATTCCGCCTCCCTTTAGCTTCCCGCTGAGCTGTTTATTTCGGTCTGCACGGACCGTCTTGAAGCCGTGTACAGACGCATTACAGTCCGGGATGTGTTCATGCAGCCATGTCTCCACTGGGATTTGATGGGTTATTTTGCTGAAAATCTTGATTTGGGAGAGTTTTAACAGTTGATCCCGGTGGTAAACAATTTTTCCGTTGCCATGGATACACATAACAAGTAGTGAAAAAAGCCAAATATATAAAGAAAAATCTTCTGACTTGCACAGCCTTCAAACCAGCATTAAAAATCCTCCAGAAAAACCTAATCTGACAAGTAATGTCAATAAAAAAGACAGCTATATTTGAAAAAAACACAAAAGCTAAGAGAAAGCTGTTACAAACTGCAGCCACCTAGCAGCGCATTCCAGAATTATTATTTATTTATTTTTTTTACAAATGATCTTTTATACAAAGGAACCCGTGATAACTGCTTGCAGTTCTAATTTGCTTCTTGTTATTCTTGAGAATATAATTTTTGAAAGAATGAACTCAGACTACGTCATTTCTCTCAGAGTTCCTCATTTTGTACACTGCACTGTCAGTCTTTAGATGCTTTGCCAACTACTGCCCAGTATTTTTGTTTCAGAAAAAACAGTTTGTTTTGTATTTCTAGTGTATATATTTTATCGATGTCCTTTCTGATTTTTTAAACCCGTGGTTCCACCTCCGGATCCATATTTTCTTCATGTTCTCTTTGTAGTTTCTTCAATTGGGACTGCAATTATTTAACTTGTCTCAATCTTTTCAAATCCAGGTTACGAGATGAGACTGCCACTCCACATGATCCCTGAGAGAGGGGGTGGGGTTGCAACAACATGATGTGATGCAGTCATCAAAGGGTTAATTCAAGGGACAGGATTCTGGGGGTTTGCAGACATGCACTTTGTCTGTAAATCAGACAACGGAGACATTCCCAGAACAATTTTCCCCAATGATTGGTGGATGTCCTGACATGTGCACACATTAAAGTATGTGGTGTGCAGGGCTTTAAGTTTTCCGGCACTGTGCCGGATTTCCAGCGTGCAGCAGCAAGGGGGGAAAAAAGAAGAAAAAAACTCCACATTAACAATGGTGTATGTGGGTGGGTGTATGACTGGAGGGGCGGTGTGAGTGCAGGGGGATGTGTGTATGGTTGCCTGTGGGAGTGTATGGAGGTGAGGGGCGGGTGAAGGTGCATGGGAGATGAATGTTCGCGTGTGGGAGGAGGGGTGCATTGGTGGGGTTTGTGTGTATCGGGTTGGAGGGGTTTGGGTGGGGAGCGGGGTAAGATCTGTGAGGGGATGGGATGTAGGGCAGCTGAGTGAATAAGGGTGGTGTGTGAGAGGGTGGACGGGTGGGGGTTCTGGCGGGGTTGGAGGATTGTGTATGTTACGGCCGGGGTGGGGGTGCGGGCTTGGGTAAAGAGAGGGGGAGCATGGGGACCAGGGGGGCGGATGTGCGGGGACTAGCTGGCTATGTAGGAGGGGTGGGATGGGGATGGGGGAGTGTTGATGGGGGTAAAGTTGTGGGTTGTTCGAGGTAGGGTGTGGGGGTGATAGGATAGAATGGGGGAGGGAAAAAAAATAAAAGGCAGCTCTGCGTGCCTCTTGGGGGGTCTGCAGAGCCTGGGGATGGTGGGCCTGTGACTCTGGCGCCTCCGCTGACCTCGTAACACCATAAAATAAGTTACTGCACAATTTTTCATATATTACGTGAATTTTAAAAAAACAAACATCAAAGACAACATGGATAAAGTCAGCCATGCCTGGGATTCAAACCCGCTACCATCTGCACCACAGCCACTGTGCTACACCATCACATACTTCCAACACACATTCGGTCCCCTTCTCTCAGTCGCTGTGGGCAGCCTGTCGCTTGTGAAACACTAAACATTTCCCCTTCTTATTGTAGACAAGTCCAGTAGAAGAAGATGGTTTTGATGGTTTTATTATTTATTCATGTTTTATTTGGGCTTTTTAGAGCGAAGCACAAAGGTCTCCACGTGCTCCAACAGTAAACAACTGACAGCGTGGGGACGTGTTTTCTAATGTAGACGCCGACCCTTTACTATAAAGTATTTTGTACATCTAATTTGGAAGAGTGAAAGGCTCGTTATGACTCCAGCTGAATGCACGCCGATTATGGCTGGGCTCTGCAAGAACACGCTGTTTGTTCCTGGATGCATTTACATAAAAGAGGCTGAGTTGACGAGGCGTTAATAAAGCCATATGCTAAATTCCCCAAATTTCCAGAAGTGACTGTCGTTGGACTGACTGCATGTTCTGATGTGTGCAGATGACGGAGCAGAGGAAGAGGAGGCAGAGGATGGGATTCGTGGACGCCCAAGCAGGGGGGAGCGCCGCACTGCCTCCCAGTGCTGGAGGGGGAAACCACCAGATCTACAAAACATAAAGATTATCCACAGCTGGACTGATCATCACAAACATTTAAAAAAACTCTAAAGATCAGCTGGAAAATGTGCAGCTGAGCCACAGGAGCATACTGTAAGTTACATAAGATAATCAACTTCTTTTTTGGTTGTTTTCTTCAAGTTATTCAGAACGACTCTTTAGGTTTTCCTGATGATAATAACAAGTTTTTCTTTATCAATCCCATCTGGGAAATTTGGCTCTGATTTTAACCCATCTCTAGATTAACCAGAGAGCAGCTCTCACAGCACCTGGGACTCGAACCAGGGTTTTTCAGACCAAAGGCGGCAGCATTAACCACTAGGTCCGGAAAACCTGGGTCCGAGTAATAGAGCCCCATTTAGACTGTTTCACGCTAAAAGTCTTCATCTAGTGTCATAAAACCTGCTGAAATGTGTGTAAAAAAGCAAAGTTTAAGAAAATGGAAAAAACCTGCAGTTTTCACCTGTTAACTGTTTCAGTTTGTAAAGTCAGGAAAACCAAGTTGTGTTTTATTATGTAGTTGGGCAGGTTGGAGTTTTTAAGTGATATTCTTTGTTGACATGGTTGACTTGTGGTGTTTATTTATAGAAACTGTTTTTTGTCTCACAATACTGTAAACTAGCAGAGTTAAGACACTGGAAGATGAGCTGATGATGATGATGATGAAGTCCTGTTTAGAAACAGGATAGAGGGTTGACCACCAAACGGCTCCTAAAAACTGTCGTTTGTCAGAACATTTTTCTACTTTTAGATGGATTCTTCGGGGCAGTGTGTCCAGCTTTAAGTTGTAAAAACTACCCTGCAAAAGCATTTTATTCTAAACGTATTTATTAAATAGTTGAGATTGCAGGATTGTGGTTTTCCAGAAATGTTGCATGCTGTGCGGAAAGTTTGAATCCTGCAAAAAATAATTATGAACATGTGTCAGAGATAATGTATGAAAATTCAAACGTCATTAAATATACATGTAAAGGTTTCTGGTGCAAACATGTTGACAATAAAGAGTGGAAAGAAAGTAAAATGCAGTCCAACTCTGAGTTTGTTCGTGTCCTACAATGTAAACATTGACATGTTTAAGTAAACATGTACATACAGTAAGAAACTGAAAGACTCAACAGGTGTTCCTGCCCTGGATTTATCTCCATGCATCATTCCCTCATTTCTGACCACTTTCCCTGCTGACGGCAACATCTCCACATCAGATGCCACCACCATGTTTCACTGTGGGGATGAGAGGCCCTGGCTTTGCTTCTGGACCTGGACCTACAAACACCTGGGTCTTCTTCAAGATACTTGTGGAATATCTGGAACCAGGTTTGTTCTGGATCCATAGTCCTCTGATTCAGTGGCGGTGGATTTTATGGAGCTCTGTGGGATTTTTAAAGTTTCAGATGTTTCTAAGAACTCAGCTCAGATTTTTTATCCACAAAATTATTCATTGATCTACTTGGTCTCCCACTGGTCTTCATGGAGTCTCAGTGGGGGATTCTGTACAACTGTCCAGCCACTGAGCAGCAGCTGGACAGACGGGGGGTTTCACATGAAGCAACCAATCGGCTGACGGATTTAAACTTTGGAAACATGCTGGAACTGCTGTAAACATGTTTATTCCTGCTGTAAACATGATTATTCCTGCTGTAAACATGATTATTCCTGCTGTAAACATGAGTATTCCTGCTGTAAACATGATTATTCCTGCTGTAAACATGAGTATTCCTGCAGTAAACATGATTATTCCTGCTGTAAACATGTTTATTCCTGCAGTAAACATGATTATTTCTGCAGTAAACATGATTATTTCTGCTGTAAACATGATTATTCCTGCAGTAAACAAGATTATTCCTGCTGGATACATGATTATTCCTGCAGTAAACAAGATTATTCCTGCAGTAAACATGATTATCCCTGCTGTTAACATGATTATTCCTGCTGTAAACATGATTATTCCTGCTGTAAACATGATTATTCCTGCTGTTAACATGATTATTCCTGCTGTAAACATGATTATTCCTGCAGTAAACAAGATTATTCCTGCAGTAAACATGATTATTTCTGCTGTAAACATGTTTATTCCTGCAGTAAACATGATTATTCCTGCTGTAAACATGATTATTCCTGCTGTAAACATGATTATTCCTGCAGTAAACATGATTATTCGTGCAGTAAACATGTTTATTCCTGCAGTAAACATGATTATTCCTGCTGTAAACATGATGATTCTTGCTGTAAACATGATTATTCCTGCTGTAAACATGATTATTCCTGCTATAAACATTATTATTCCTGCTGTAAACATGTTTATTCCTGCAGTAAACATGATTATTCCTGCTGTAAACATTATTATTCCTGCTGTAAACATGATTATTCCTGCTGTAAACATTATTATTCCTGCTGTAAACATGATTATTCCTGCTATAAACATTATTATTCCTGCTGTAAACATGTTTATTCCTGCAGTAAACATGATTATTCCTGCTGTAAACATTATTATTCCTGCAGTAAACATGATTATTCCTGCTGTAAACATTATTATTCCTGCTGTAAACATGATTATTCCTGCTGTAAACATTATTATTCCTGCTGTAAACATGATTATTCCTGCTGTAAACATTATTATTCCTGCTGTAAACATGATTATTCCTGCTGTAAACATGATTATTCCTGCAGTAAACATGATTATTCGTGCAGTAAACATGTTTATTCCTGCAGTAAACATGATTATTCGTGCAGTAAACATGATTATTGCTGCTGTAAACATGATTATTCGTACAGTAAACATGATTATTCGTACAGTAAACATGATTATTCCTGCTGGAAACCTTTGCCGCTATCTGGGGGGCTGTGTGTCGTGGTCTCTGCTGGAAACGTCGTGGGCTGGCTTTCTGTGCTTCTGGGTGGCTGCTGGTCTCCTGGGTCCTGGTGCCCCCCCGGCCTGCCTCTGGTTTTTGTGGGCGCTTGGTCACATTTCCACAATCACTCGTCACCGATCACTCCTCATTCTTCCAGTTAACATCTAGTTGACATCTGGTGACAGTGATGTCATCACCTGCATGGTGGTGACATCACTGTGATTTCATGTGGTGACATCACCACTAACAGAGGTGTTCCTTCCTCTGTGCCGTCAGTGTCTGGTTTTGTGATTATCATCGTCTGTTTGTCTGTTCCAGCTTGTCTGTCTATCAGAGGTCTTCATGATCGTCAGTTCTGTTTGTGGTGGAGATGTTGCAGATGGTATTCTGTTTTCTTACAGATGCAGCACTCTCTTTTCTTCTCAGTTCTCTTTTCTCTCTTTCTCCTTCACTCTCCTTTCTCTGTCCCCTTTTCTTTTCCCTCTTTCAGGTCCAGCAATAATATATAAATTCAATAACATAACAGTTGCAAAGTAAAACAAATCAATAAAGCACAATATTTTACATCAAGAGGAGCCTTATACCCATAAAGTTCCTCCTGGCAAAGCAAGTCTGTCTGGAACAACAGAGCAGTCAGATCCCCGTTCTGCTGCCGTGACAGGACATGTAGAAAAAGCTAAGAAAGCAAATAAAGGGAGAAAAAAGACACCAATGTAAAAAAGATGAGAAATAAAAATGGCTCTGGTGTCAGTATCATAATCAGAGAATGAACAGTGGTGAAAGTGACAGTGAAATGGTTGGTTCTGGATCGTGATGGCCTGTGGCGCCTGCCTGAGGGCCACAGGCTGATGACCGGGGTGAAATGGGTCTGAGCTGCAGATGTCCCGCAGAGAGGGCAACCCTACCACCCTCAGCTTCTGCCTCAGTGCTGCAGCAGTGCCACGCCGCGATGGTGCAGGTCAGCAGACTATGCTGGAGCGGGAGAAGGTCACCAGCAGCTGGGGGGGCAGCCTCCTTCACCATGTCCACACTGATGTCTGTCTTTCAGTGTTGCTGTCATTGATACAATTTCATTTTCACTGACATTGCCTCTGAACATGGACATCAATATAACCATCTGCTTTTTCAGCAGTAAAAAGACATTCATGGCCCCAGGGGGGTAAATTTGAGAACACGAATGTTACTTATTGCTGTGGTTCAATCTTCTTGTTCCATAGATGAGGATTTGTGTATATTCCTGAATTCAGTACCTGCTGAAGATGAACCGATTCTTATTTCATATTACCTTCTTATGTTAGTTTCTGGTGACTTGACCTGCAGAATCTTCCTGTAGTTTTACGAGTTGGCATGTAGTGGTGTGACTCTCAGCAGCAGCATTGTTTTCTGGACCAAAACTCAACAAAAACACGAAGTTGAGTCCGATCCAGTCCCTGGAAACGTCCTCATCCTCACCCACTGCTGGATCTTCATCAGAGTCAGCTGTCCGTCCCACTGACCGTCCACACGCTGTGACCATATGAACACATGTCCATCTAACATGAGTAATCCAACCACACACACACACACACACACAGAGGAATTAGCTGGCTTGTTCAGACAGAAACTGGCTGGCATTCACATGAGGCTCCACACCAAATCTTTAAATCCTCTGGTTGGAGCCCCCCCCCCTCCCCAAACACACACACAGAGTCCATAGATATCACTGTAGCATCAGCTGTTGTGGAAGCCAGTGGAAAGCGAGTTAGGTCAGATGTATGCTTTATTTATGTTCCATCACACACACACTGCATGGAACAGTAAACACTTCTTATAGACCCTGATTACACACACAGACTGCATGTGTATGGTATGGTTTACTGGTTTTACTGGCCAGGGTCACCTCTGACGGCTGTGGCTGAATGGACCCATACTGTCCAGCTGTTCACCATCAGGCTGCCACATCTTCAGAGGAGCTCAACATTGTCCTGGATTTCACAGCAGTTACATGTCAGATTTTGCAACACCTGTTTTTTTCTTCTTGCAAAAAAGTACCTGAAATTTAACATTCGCGTGTTTTTAATTTTTTACTTTTTTTAAAAAAAAAGTTCTTTTTACTGTAAAATGAATTCATGACTAATCACACTGGATGGGTTTTTCAGCATTTGTCAGGGTGACATTCACTGGAAGTGTTTGCCTGTTGAAAATAAATGTTTGTCAGTTGGCGACTTTTCGTCGTCTTCCACCATGTTTCACACAGCAGAAACCAAGAAAACTTAGGAAAAGTGTTGTTTAAAGGGGAAATGGCTAGATTGTGTTCTTATAATTTCCATAAGACTTTATTTTTATAAAGTGACTGGAATACAAACACAAGAGACAACCCGGTGGGTTCTCCTTAGATGCTGTGGAGGTGGTAAGCAAGAGGAAAATGATGGTCACAGATGATAATCTGTGGACAGTGCTAGCCACCCTCATCATCATCATTGAACAGCTCCCTCAGAAACAGGCTCCTCCATCCTTGGTGTCGGGAGGAGAGACGCCAAAGATCGTTCCTTCCAACTGCTGACAGACTAGACCATCATCTCTGTTCCCAGTGGTTCATGCTGGACCTCTTCCCATCTTTCAGTATTTAAAGATGTGAAAGCGGCAGGAATGTGAAAGAGTAAACATGCATGTCCAGATGTTAATGCTAATGGGTGATGAAGCATTAAAAAAACAAAAAGAACGTCTCCACCACGTCTCTCTCCGTTGCCTTGAACAGGCTGTGTGCTGCATAATGCTGCGATTCGGTGGTGAACTTCCCACGCAGTCCTGCCGATGTGACATTGACGCTGCATCCCTGACAGTTTTTATTCAGGAAGGAGACGTCGCGGTAAATTCAAACACTGTAAGGGATAGTTAGGGATTTTTCTGCCGTCAGCAAACGATCCAGATCAACTGAAAGACACTAAAAAGTGGAATTACGAAGAAAAAGACTTTATCAGCGTAGTAAACAACGTTATAGCTCCAGTTTGTGCTCCCGTAATGGCTTGGCTTGTGGCTGCAGTTACCCACAGTCCCAGTCATGTCACTCACGAGTCCCATTTCTGAATCCTGCCTCTAGTCCCTTTAACCCATGCATACATGTTTCCACCAGGGAAACATATTACAGGGTAACTGTACATTCAGAAAAAGTCAGTGATATCTCTTTTGCTGACTGGTGAGCGTGCATAACTCTCTCTTAAACTTACGAGTCTAAGAGGGCGATCGACTCCTGCCCGGGGTCTCTTTATGTACCTTGCCACATTATCAAAACCAGAGATTTGCCTGTACTGTGTAACAGCCATGTGTAAATGTGCTGAAAGCATTGCACTGTAATCCCAACAGGCAAAAACCTGGAGAGAAAAATAATAAGATGGTATTTTTAAAATAACAGGCCAAGATTTGAAAAAGGTTTTCATTGCAACGAGCAGTCAGCTCCCAACGTGGACCTGGCAACCACCAGACTGGTAGACCAGGGTCGTGTTTCAGGAAGCGGGTTTGTTTCTTGTCTCAGAGTTCAAGGTTAGACTGAAGTTTGTTTGACCTGCGTTGTAAAACGGACCTCACACATGAGCGCATGTTAGAGACCATTTCCTTTTGTATATGACACCCCTGATAAAGCCTCCCCCCATGTGTAAAAGTCTGGCTCCACCACTGTGTCACTGCTGCATTGTCACTTTGAGTGACAGCGGGGATCTGGGGGGCTAGGTTGGGACACCTGTGGCATCTTTCTGTTGGTTAACTAAAGTAAGTAAATAGCAATGGCCCATTTATTCCGGGATACTCTGGGAGCTCTCCTCTGTGTCTGTGGTTATGACAGGTGTTTGAGTGTGCAGTCCAACCCAAATGTAGAGAGCTTAAACTGCATTAACTCTGGGCACAAGTGTTGCTAGTGCTAGCACAGGAAGTTATTTCTATCACTATGTTTCATAACAGCAATTTTTTAAAGATGAGGATTACAGACAGACGGTGTTGAAGGTGCTGTATGATGATCTGGATGAGACGATGGAAAGCACCACTACAACTTACACTCTTCATTACTGCACTCCCATCTTATCACATTCTGAGAGATATAGCTAACATCAGAAAACTGTTAAAAGTTCTTCGTATATAACTAAACGAGCTGTTTGCTTGTATGGGTAAATGTAGTCAAACAAGACTAGATGATACAAAGACAGGCTGTGTGCTGCATAATGCTGCGATTCGGTGTGTGGTCATTTACCACACACAGGTAAAAGTGCAATAATATAGCTTGTAGTTCCTCCAGGTACGACAGACACAAGTGGCCTTCTCTACCGATGGATTTATTGAATCTGGCTCGGTCAGACTCATAAACCACACCGTGAAAACTCGTTGGCTGAGTACCAGGATAAAGAGGAATTATTATGTTCAGCATAAACTTAAACCTTGTAACCGAGCTGTGACCGACACATGCATCTGGGCCGTTTCTCAATTCCTAGTTTGCGTACTACATACTCGTGTTCTTGTGAGTACAGACTTGTGGGTATGTACTGGAAGTCTGCACTTGTAGAGTTCACAAGCGCGGACTCCGCCTACTTGACGGATTGAGACAATGCAAACTTGTGACATCAGCACCAACTGTGAGCAGCAGTGAGCAGGAACTGTCAACATGAAAATAATATTGTATTATTCTACAGTTTGTTATTTACTGTTGTGAAGATGTACTGAAACAAATAAAAACTATTAAAATAACTGCTCCAAAACATTTATACTACAATTAAAACAATTATAGTGGATGTCTCTCCCCCCCAACACGTAAATTATACAACATATATACAAACATAATTTACGACATGTAAATTAAATTTATTCCATACATAAGCACATTAATGCAAACGGGTCATCAGGTCATAATTATATGATCAAAAACAGCTGTGAGAGAAAAGCGTGAGGAAGAGGAGGAGGAAGAGCTGCAGATAAAAGGCAACGAACAGTAAAGAATGGAAATGATCGCTCAGGTTTGGCTGTTGGAGGCGGAGGAGGGAGGAGGAGGTTGCCATGCGCTGCATGTGTGCAGGTGCATGCTGGGATTTTTTATCTGGCCAAGTACGCACGAGCCTCCTCTGATGCATGCTCGGTAAAATGAGAAGGGTCTATCTGCGGCTCGCAAGACAGGGGCGTGTCGTAGTGTGGGCGTGTCGTAGTGTGGGCGTGTCGCAGTGAGGGCATGTCGTAGTGTGACGTTACGCGACGACACACCCACCAGGCCAATGAGAGCACGGTAAAATCTAGCCCTACCCCTGACCCTTCCCCTAAACCTAACCAGACCCATCCACACTATGACACGCCCACTGGGTTGCAAGCCGCAGATAGATACACTTGGGTAAAATGTGCGGAGAGAGTTCTCATCCGGGGATTTCCAGTGAACTTGCTGAGAAGCGAACTTTTTAATGGAACATGACTTGGACCGCTGGTGATGACGTTTCACGAGTCCACGAGCCCGCAAGTACACAAGTACGCAGATTGAGAAACGGCCCTGTTCTCTCCAAGTGTATCTATCTGCGGCTTGCAACCCAGTGGGCGTGTCGTAGTGTGGATGGGTCTGGTTAGGTTTAGGGGAAGGGTCAGGGGTAGGGCTAGATTTTACCGTGCTCTCATTGGCCTGGTGGGCGTGTCGTCGAGTAACGTCACACTGCGACACGCCCACACTACAACACGCCCACACTACGATAGACCCTTCTCGTTCTCTCTGGACATCGCTTCTTCTAAGGAAAACTAACCCTTACTCTGCATAAAAGCCCATCAATGCGCCACAGCACCCCCTAGTGGCGCACAACCACAGTAACAATAAAATACACATTAAAACAGGCATAAATGAAAAAGTGGCAGCAACATAGCTGGCTACGTTCAAGTCCTGGCCTGGAGTCCTTGGTTTTGGTTATCTGACTGAACGCTGCCAGGACATTTTTGGAAAAGAGATTTTAAATCAGTTGGTCCTGCGACAGACTGGAGACCTGTCCAGGTGTACCTGCCTCCTCCCTGATCATAGCTGGGATAGACTCCAGCAACCCTGAACTGGACAAGCCATGAGCAAATTGAATGAATGGTTTTAAGTCAGATTTGTTTCCTTATTAAACAAAGATGAAACTAAATAAGAATCATCAGGCCAATGGTTTTTAGCCTGTCTGAAATATGTCAGAGTAAATTTACCTGGAGACAGTTGAAAATGTAAATGGTTATTTGCTTCTAAAAGAAAACCACATCACTTTCACTGGAAACCAGAGGACAGCAGCCCCACTCATCTGGTGATGCGATGAGGAACTGTGCTGGACTAGAAGGTAAAAGTAAACATGAGCAGTTTTCCAGGTGTAAATATTTCAGGAAGCCATCAGCTGGTGATGATGATGATGATGGTGATGATGGACACCTCGATCAATGGTCAGGGTCAGGAGGATCCAGGGATAGCCCCCACTTCCACCTCAGAAACACCATGAAAATCCAGAAAGAAGAGAAGCCCACCATAGATAGGAAGTATCATCTTCACGATAAATATATATTGTCAGGGCAGGATAGCCAGATTTAACGTGGTCTTTTACACAGGAGAAAGGACACGCATTTCCATCAGTGCTGCTTAACCGGAGGCGAAAAACCTCCACTTCCTCCTTTATTTTTCACTGTTCCTCAACAACTGAAACATCAGTGTAAAAGCAAGCACAATATTCCCATAGATCAACAATACTAGAAACGTTGATCGACTTCCATTAACTACACATTTTTAATCTCCATCACAGCCATGTATTTTCTGTTGTTAGCATTTAAATATGAAGAAAAGTATTTAAGTAGGCCTATAAAAGTAGATAATGTTTACTGCATTAGGCTACAGTACACGAGATTGAACTATTTTACCACTGTACACTGATGCACAAATTTTTCTGTTTGTGGATCTAAATCAGCATTTTAGCAATGCCAGAAATTAGGCATATGAATTTTTACCTTGAAGTTGTCCAGGATGCAGTAAATTCATTCTCTCCAACATCTTTACACATACAAACGTGTGTAAAAACGTGCAACATTTAAGCTATTAAAGCCAGAAGAAAATTCCTCATTATATACAAATAAAACTCCAAGCAGGGGAAAGAGTCAGCTGCGGTCGGTGTCGGTCTGGAGGCTGCAACGGAGGTTGGAGCTGCAGATTAAGTCTGTGCTGCTGCCGTGGTTGGAGCTGCAGATGGAGCGAGTGTCGGCAGCGAAGCTGAAGCTGGTACCAGGGCAGCAGCATCAACGGAGTATCCATAAAAGAGGCGAACGAAGACGCCTTGTGTCTAAGGGAGTTTTGAATGGAAAACACACACAGTTTAAGTCCACGCACAGCACAATACTGTATGTAAAAACAACTTTGTAATAAAACTAAGTGGTGTTATCGACCTGACTTTATACTTTATGATTGGTTTTCAGAGGAAAAAACACCATGCAGCTCAAGCAGAATGCAAGCAGAACATCGTCTGCATAAAAGAAACACCGGGATTAGCTACTTTAGAATATCCTCACTGGGCCGGATCTATCAAAGGTTTGGGTGCATAAAAACGTGAGCTATCTCACTCCACACGCAAAAAAATGTACAAACTTATCTATTAACAGCTAAAAGGGTTTGGTCTTTAAAACATGCACAATAGTGCCCCTCTCCACTTAGTACTTTCTCTGTAATGAATATACAATATGGGGCGTTTACATGGACTTTTGCGTATGTGGCACTATGATTTATTTATGCTTTAAAATAGTTACCCCCCTTTAAAATTTATTTCAAGTTTGAAAACTATCTGATTGAATAGTGTTTCTATGTGTATTGTCCACTCCTGTCAGGATTAATGTGTGTTCCAAAGTAAGGTGAAATACTAAGTTACGCCAGCAGAGGGCGCTTGGTGTTTTGGGTATCAGTAGCTGACGCCCGTAGAAGAAGTCTAGTCAGTACGTGATCTGAGCAGATGCTGCACCAAGCTCCGGTTAATATTGTGTTTTCTGCATCTTTTGCAGGTAAGCTGGTTGGTAGAAACACACAGATTCTGTACAGTGTTGATTCCTAAGTACCTCAGAGTTAAAGACAGAAAGCCGAAATGCATTTGGATAAGTTTATGAGTGAAGAGTGAGTCTGCCACCACGTTGTGAATCTAATATGGCGGACGTGTGTCCGGACAGGCCGCCGTGATAAACGAGAGTACAGTTTAATAGATTGTCAATATCATAAACTTAGTTCCCAGAAGTGTACAAGACTATTGTATTGTCGTGGTTTATGTGAAAAGACATGCAAAACTAAGCTTTTAAGAGGTTTTTGGGCATAAGCACATTAGATGTGCCAGGCTAGCTTGTATTGCATCAAGGGGTTCACCTCTAAAGCAGATAATAGTACAAACCATAAGTAAAGGTGAGGTGAAAGTGATTAAGAGGACACAGATAATTTGTTAGAAGTACAGTATGGGTAATAACTATATAAGCTCTGTTCATACGAAGAATTCATGGTGATTAAAAAGGTTAAAAACAGTATTAAAAAGGTTTGTTTAGTTCATAAAGAAATCTGTGTAAACTGTAAAGATTGTTCAACTGGAAATTGATAATTTTGTTATTTTGATAAATCTTAAAACTGTAAGTGTTGGTATCAGTAGCTGACGCCCGTAGAAGAAGTCTAGTCAGTACGTGATCTGAGCAGATGCTGCACCAAGCTCCGGTTAATATTGTGTTTTCTGCATCTTTTGCAGCTCGAATAAAAGAATCAAATATGTTGCACCTGGAAGGAGTTGGCCCATCATTCTAAGCAGTGTAACACGTATAATGGGAGGAGAAAATGTAAATGTATTAATTTAGCACTGGAAAGGTGATTTATCAACCGTGAGACGCATTGTTGCTGGTTTTTTGTGTCTATTTTAGTACGTCTGAAAAGCAGGTGCAACTTGCAGCTTTGTGCTCAAAAGGCTGCAACTTCTGAGAGGGACGATCCTGGACACACACATCTGATTCAAAATCATTTTCATGAGCAGTGAGGGCAGCGTGTTTAGTTCTCATTGTTAACTCAATAAAAATCCCCACAGCAAACCACTATTTAACACTGAGGTAAAATATTCTGGATAAATGAAAGTTTGCAGCCACTGCAGCTTAATGAGAACTAAAGCTGCATTCATTTTGTCTTTTTAGTTCCCCGTTTTGCCAACGTCACATTTTAACTTGGATTTTAGCACCTGGACAGGACCACAGGATCAGCTGGCAGCGCGAGCTCTGAAGCCGCTGGCATTGTGCCAAAGAGACCCTGTCAGAGCTGCAGACATTTCATTTGTTCAGCAACTCCTGATCCATGTCCTCACAAACTGAACTCTTCTGAGGCTTTGCACAGATACATGTTGCATCATTTTTTATATTTATCATACTTATGTTAAATTATTTTCATTTATTCCATCCTCCAAATATGTCCATCCTCATCTGGCGACTGGCATCATATTTCCTTTTGTGCTGTCGTCTCTCGCAATTGACCTATGGCTAAGCCACGCCTCCTCCACTCACTTGGACAAACAACATTCAGTGACAGGCGCTATGTGACATCTCGGGAGATGACAGCTGTCATCACGGACAACAGACGCGTGATCAGACAGAGAGATCATGTCGAGATAAGTTAAAAAACATAAAAACAAAACAAACAAACCAAAAAAATTGTTCAGAAGTCTTAAACTGGGAGTAGAAATCAGCCTGTGAATCTCTGAATGTGACTCGTGCCGCTCCCTCAGTTTCTTGCACAAACTGCTGCACGGCTGCTGTTGTTGTGCCAAAAAGTGATCATCTGACAAAAACTGATCAAACAGCCACGGAAGCGGAGCAGTCTGGCTGCAGCTTGGAAGCCAGAGGCGTGTCGTTATCGACGTTACTTCACCGGCTCTCGCGCAGAACAGTGTCCGCCTTAATGCAGCTCGTGGTCGGCCTGAGTGTTGCAAGTCACACCGCGTCTCCTGCTGTGGCAAAAGCCAGCAGAGGCCCAGCTTTGTGGATGCCTGTAATAGTGTCTGAGCCCCATACATGAATCCATGCTCATTCAAGGCACAAAGGCATGGTCAACAGGCTCCATTGCGATTGGGGGATTTTCGCTGCTGCGTTCCAGCGAAGGCTCGGAGCCACTTCCAACCCTCGTGGCCTTCATATTTTTGACACTAGCTACCATCTACACTTGAAATTTCACCGAAAAAAAAAGATGGAGTTTTTGCGTGATGAGCTGAGTGCTGCCTTGTGGCAGCTGGAGAGAGAGCAACTAGTGGATGTCTGCAGGAGACTGAAATGTCCTGGTCTGGACAGCGGAGAGCCTCACAGCAAGACAAAAAGGGCACTCATCAAGCTGGCAGAAAGTGTGTTTGATGAAGTTGAGGGAAAGGAGGAAAAAGAAAGGTTGAACAGTTTTACAAGGATTTAAGCAAATAATGATAGTCTGAATGGTGAACTGCTTGACAAGCAGTCCAAGAGGGATCATCTGTAAAGAAAAAAATGAAGAACTGTCCGTACATGTCTCACCACCCAAGACTCAACCTTCTCCACTAGAGTTCCGCCAGAGCCAATGCATACCTGCAAGAGGTAACTTTGAGGAGGGAGTTAAGATCTGCGGGCAAATAGGAGAACCTGGAAGAGAGATAGTTTCTTACCTAGTTGTGCGAAATGGAAATGGGGGCTGACAAAGGACATAGAGACTGAAATGTTGAGGCGGTGATGGGGTATTAGTAGGCCTGCCCTGAGGGATATGCTGGAGATAAAACGTGGACTGGCCCTTAGTAAGCTGCTCACGATATTAAAGGGGCAAAGGAGACAGCCCCACTGACTGTACCACCAGCTCCTCAATATCTCCAAGAGCCTAAAGGTCGCCTGAACTTTGTTTTGTGATTGAACTTAAGGAAAAATGTTGTGGAAAGTTGAAATGAGGAATGATGAACTGTACAGCCGACGCACAATAGCGAAGTTCCTGCGTTCCATTGAAAAGGGCTGCTAGTGACTCAGTTAAGTATCAGTTACTGCTAATGAAGAGCACAAAGATGAAGAACTGATTGAAAAGGTAATGAAGCAAAAGTTGGAAAGTGAAAGACTTGAGAAACGTAAAAGGTGGCTACAGCCAAAAGCCCCAAGGTGCAAGAGCCCAAACCGAAGCCAGGGAAACCCCGCACCGTCCAGAGCCCACTGAACCCAGAGAAGTGCAGTGGCCGGAAGAGTAAAAGGTAAAGGGATATAAATGAAAGGTAAAAAGCGCATGAAGGTTACGTAAAGAAATGAAAAATGTTATGAAGTTATGGAGAGTAGCCCGTAAATGCTAAAAAGAGAGAAAGGGGGTGTGAGAAGTGCAGAGAGGAGGGCAGAGGAGAGAACTGTTTACACTGCTTCAAATGGGGTGTGAGGGTCATTACTCTCGTGGATGCAGAGCTCAGAGGCAGTCGGGAAACGGGGAGGGACAACTGAGACGGGACCAGCAGTAGTCAAAGACCAAGTGTCCCATAGTGAGCCCCAGAATCAAGTCCTCACACAAACGACAGCCAGTGCTAGCGTTAATGAAGTCCATTATCTACCCCCGCAACGCAGATCACAACTAGTCAGCCTCGTGGGGAACAGATGTACTGTGAACTGTTTAATGGACAATCACCCAGTCAAAGTATTATGGGATAAGGGGCCCAGTCAAGTATAGTGAATGACAACTGGCGGCAGCAGCATCTTCCCCACACAGTTGTACGTCCCATATCTGAACTGTTAGGTGATGAGACCCTCACAGTGCTTGCTGCTAATGACACGACTATCCCTTACTCTGGCTGGATTGAAGTAAACTTCTGCCTTGACAGTGATTCTTCCAAAAGTGAGCTCCAAGTGCCGATACTAGTTTGCAGTGATCCAGCTGTGGCCAGTGACCCTATCAGGCTATAATGTGATTGAGGCCATCGTGAACAAGGGCGAAGGAAAACTAAAGGTGAAAGAAAGCAGCTTGCACAGAAAGTAAGTAAAGCTTTTGAGATAACTGTAAAACCGCTCAAGTTTTGTAAGTTGTAAGGATAGTGATGAAGATTAAAATTGGTGTGGTGCGTATGGAGTAAAAACAGTGACATTGCAGCTAAAGGTAAGTAGTTTATATGAGGGCCTGTATTAGTCAACAAGCGGGGGGCCAAGACATGCTGTTCTCACCTGACGTATCCAACCCGCCACCAGAGGGCATCATTACACAGATGTATGGTAAAAATTAGAAGGAGGTGCCATACGTGCCCATTCCGTGACAAACACCACAGACCACACCATTTACTTGAGAGTCGAAAGTTATTGGACACCTTGAAAGTGAAGACAGTTTACTTTGAGACAAGAAAAAGTTAATGAACTAACAAAAGAAGTTAAGAGCAGCACAGAGTTAAAGACAAACAAACCAAAACCCAAGAGCAGTCGGAGAATGGACACACACCCAGACCAAAATATGGGACCCACCTGTAGACCTCCAACACTTAACACAGAGTCAGCAAGAAGCAGCATTGAAAATGTTGAGGGAGGAATGTGAGGCATTTGCATTTAACAATGATGATGTAGGCTGTATACCATTCTTAAGATGCATATAACGCTAATGTCCAGCCCAGTGCAAAAGACCTACATGTCTGTTCCAAAGCCCCTCAAAAGAGAAAATCTTGCAAGATTCCTCAATAAAGGTTGGATTACCTTGGGTGCTATAGGTGGGTGTGTCGAAAGAAAGATGGAGCCTCCTGTTGCGACTTAGGGCTAGCAAGTAGTGGGCACACAGAGGGGGGTGGGTGGAGTTGGTTCTGTTTTAGACAGGGAAAAGCGTACCACAGGGTTTCCTTGATGAAAAAGCCGCCCGTTGAAGATGTCCCTGGGGGCTATATGAATGGGTGCGATTCCTTTGGCTGAGCTTGCACCGCAGAGTTCAAAGGAGATGGAGCATTGTTTGGCTGGCCTTAGAGACACAATTTGTCTCCGTATCTGGACGACAACCTTGTACACAGCAGCAGCTTTGGGGACCACCTCGAGCACATCCGTCTGGTCCTCCAACGCTACAAAGAGCACGGTGTAAAGCTAACTCAAGGAAATGTGAGTTGTTCAGGCGTAGTGTTAAGTTCTGGGAAAGCTGGTGACTGGAGGGGGCTACACCATGGACCTGGCAGAGATGGCAGCAGTGAGGGCTCTAAGAGAAAAGACACCTACAAAGTGGGAGAGGTGCGCCGATTGCTTGGTTTTCTCTCTTATTACAGGCCCTTCATACCAATTTTCTCGTGTGGCCCCCCGCTATCGCCTGCTAGTCCTCCAGCCTGTGAGAACAACACTCCTGGAGAGGGAAGTCAAAAGGGGTCAGGGAGATTAAAGGTCACATGCCTCACGCACACCCATACAATGGACCACTTCCCACAAGAAGTATTGGATCAGCTCGTGGATGCCTCACCGGCCTCCTGGCTGGATCCCCGTTTCACCACATTTGTGTTAATGTGTGCCTCAAAGTTGGTTTGGGTGTATATTGTTAGCGAAGAAGGAAAGCTGAGAGTGATAGCGTTTGGCTCCCGCACCTAAGTCAGAGAGAAAGTACACCTCGGGTAGAGTTTGGAATGAAGTGGGCCTTGTGAGTTGGGTTTCTGTTTGCTCCATCCTTTGTGTGTCACAGATCCAACCGTTACGTCGTTCTCCAAGCAATGCCCGGGCCAAGATGGGTTGAGAGCTGGCCGGTCCAGCTTACCGTTCGCTTCGTCCAGGAAGATGCTGATGCAGATGGACTGTCCGAATGCCACTGACATGAGGAGTAATGAGCTGCAAGCCGAGGTTGGTAAGAAGCAATAAGTGCATCCATGGAGTCTGTTAAGGTGGAATGGTGCCCTCGAGGGGCGTGGGAATGATCCAGGTCAGTGCCCTAGAGTTGATCGAGACTTAACCAGCCAGCCTCTCACTCCAGACCAGATCCGCAGAGCACAAGAAGAAGACGAGATCCTGCTCGAGTCATTTGGTACAAGTCACACAACAAAAGACCAAGTAGAACAGAGGTAAAGTCTGAGCCTCCTGAGTGGTGCACTTCTTAGCAATGGCTAAAACTGCTCGATCAGATGGTGTCTTGCGCCGCCGCACTGCGACAGAGAGCAGCTGTTGATCCCAAAAGCCTACCGTCCCTGGTTTTCAAGAGTTGCCCAGGAGATGGGCCGCTTGGGGGTGGAAAGAGCGCTAGATTTAATAAGAGAAAGGTTCTGTTGGCCACAAATGAGTAAAGAAGTGGGACACTTTGTGACAGAAGAATGCGAGTGCTTGAAGAAGAAAAAGCCAAGCAAGCAGACTCGGGCACCTCTGACAACAATCAACACCACATACCCATTCCAGCTTGTGTCCATAGACTTCCTTCACTTAGAAAAGTGCAAAAATGGCTATGAGTACATTTTAGTTGTCATGGACCACTTTACGAGTTTGCTCAAGCCTACGCTACAAGAAACAAAGCTGCCAAAACAGTTGCCGACAAACTGTTCAATGATTTTGCCTCAGTTTGGATTTCCAACAAGACTACATCATGACATGGGAAAAGAGTTTGAGAACAAGTTAATGGCAAGACTCAAAGAACTGTCAGGTATTCAGGGCTCACACACAACACCGTACCACCCACAGGGTAACGGACAGGTTGAAAGATTCAACCGCACCTTGTTGTCCATGTTGCGCACCCTGGAAGACAAAGAGAAAGAAGATTGGAAAGAGTCATTAGCTAAAGTTGTTCACGCCTACAACTGTACGAAAAGTGAAGCCACTGGCTATGCCCCATACTACCTTGTCTTTGGTCGCGCCCCGCGTTTGCCTATTGACTTGGTATTTAACATCAAAAAAGAAGAGTCCTGTGTAGACTATAATGATTATGTGAGCAGCTGGAAAAAGAGAATGCAAGAGGCCTATGTAATAGCAGCCAAAACAGCTGAAAAAGAGGCGCTTCGAGGAAAAGCTCATTATGATAAAAGAGTGAAAGGCAGAGACCTCCAGACTGGCGACAGAGTTCTCCTTCGAAATCTTACTCCCAGGGGTGGTCCTGCAAAGATCCAGTCCTACTGGGAAGATCAAGTCTACAAAGTGAAGGAGAGAAAAGCTGAAGACAGTCCGGTGTATCTGATCACCCCTGAAAATGGCAAGGGAAGAGATAAAGTTGTGCACAGAAATCTGCTACTGCCCTGCGACTTCCTCCCCTGCGAGAGACCCTCAGTCCCTACTCCAGCAGCAGTAAAGAAAACATCCAGACCACGACCCAGGCAGCCCCAGCAACCACCAGAGAATAGTGACTCTTCCGACGATGACAACAGCGGCATCTACCAGTGGTACCTTCGGCCTGGTCCAGGAAGGCAACGGCAGAAGACTCTACTCAACCCCTTCGCAGAGCCCTTCCAGCCTCATCAGGACCCAGAACAAGGGGAAGAGGATTTGCCACTACAGAGCGGAAGAGGATTTGCCACTACAGAGCGAAGAGGATTTGCCATTACATACTGAAGAAACTGTTCGAGATCCTGAAGAAGACCTCAACAGCCCGGTGTGTGGTGAGTCCAGCTCAGGCATTCCAGGCATGGGTGGAGGTAAGACTGAAACTATGACAAAGCGACCTCACAGACAGAGACAACAACCCATGGTACTGAGTTACAATACCTTAGGTCAACCAACTTTGGTTCAGAGAGATTGTAAGGTTAAGACTCAGGTTATTGAGAGTAAAACTTTTTGGAGACCCTGGGCTGTCCAAGTGTGCTAAAGGACACTTTATGGTTGACAGAAATGTCAGGAGACATTTAATTTTGTGGGGGAGAGTGTGGCACTATGATTTATTTATGCTTTAAAATAGTTACCCCCCTTTAAAATTTATTTCAAGTTTGAAAACTATCTGATTGAATAGTGTTTCTATGTGTATTGTCCACTCCTGTCAGGATTAATGTGTGTTCCAAAGTAAGGTGAAATACTAAGTTACGCCAGCAGAGGGCGCTTGGTGTTTTGGGTATCAGTAGCTGACGCCCGTAGAAGAAGTCTAGTCAGTACGTGATCTGAGCAGATGCTGCACCAAGCTCCGGTTAATATTGTGTTTTCTGCATCTTTTGCAGGTAAGCTGGTTGGTAGAAACACACAGATTCTGTACAGTGTTGATTCCTAAGTACCTCAGAGTTAAAGACAGAAAGCCGAAATGCATTTGGATAAGTTTATGAGTGAAGAGTGAGTCTGCCACCACGTTGTGAATCTAATATGGCGGACGTGTGTCCGGACAGGCCGCCGTGATAAACGAGAGTACAGTTTAATAGATCGTCAATATCATAAACTTAGTTCCCAGAAGTGTACAAGACTATTGTATTGTCGTGGTTTATGTGAAAAGACATGCAAAACTAAGCTTTTAAGAGGTTTTTGGGCATAAGCACATTAGATGTGCCAGGCTAGCTTGTATTGCATCAAGGGGTTCACCTCTAAAGCAGATAATAGTACAAACCATAAGTAAAGGTGAGGTGAAAGTGATTAAGAGGACACAGATAATTTGTTAGAAGTACAGTATGGGTAATAACTATATAAGCTCTGTTCATACGAAGAATTCATGGTGATTAAAAAGGTTAAAAACAGTATTAAAAAGGTTTGTTTAGTTCATAAAGAAATCTGTGTAAACTGTAAAGATTGTTCAACTGGAAATTGATAATTTTGTTATTTTGATAAATCTTAAAACTGTAAGTGTTGGTATCAGTAGCTGACGCCCGTAGAAGAAGTCTAGTCAGTACGTGATCTGAGCAGATGCTGCACCAAGCTCCGGTTAATATTGTGTTTTCTGCATCTTTTGCAGCTCGAATAAAAGAATCAAATATGTTGCACCTGGAAGGAGTTGGCCCATCATTCTAAGCAGTGTAACACGTATAATGGGGAGGAGAAAATGTAAATGTATTAATTTAGCACTGGAAAGGTGATTTATCAACCGTGAGACGCATTGTTGCTGGTTTTTTGTGTCTATTTTAGTACGTCTGAAAAGCAGGTGCAACTTGCAGCTTTGTGCTCAAAAGGCTGCAACTTCTGAGAGGGACGATCCTGGACACACACATCTGATTCAAAATCATTTTCATGAGCAGTGAGGGCAGCGTGTTTAGTTCTCATTGTTAACTCAATAAAAATCCCCACAGCAAACCACTATTTAACACTGAGGTAAAATATTCTGGATAAATGAAAGTTTGCAGCCACTGCAGCTTAATGAGAACTAAAGCTGCATTCATTTTGTCTTTTTAGTTCCCCGTTTTGCCAACGTCACATTTTAACTTGGATTTTAGCACCTGGACAGGACCACAGGATCAGCTGGCAGCGCGAGCTCTGAAGCCGCTGGCATTGTGCCAAAGAGACCCTGTCAGAGCTGCAGACATTTCATTTGTTCAGCAACTCCTGATCCATGTCCTCACAAACTGAACTCTTCTGAGGCTTTGCACAGATACATGTTGCATCATTTTTTATATTTATCATACTTATGTTAAATTATTTTCATTTATTCCATCCTCCAAATATGTCCATCCTCATCTGGCGACTGGCATCATATTTCCTTTTGTGCTGTCGTCTCTCGCAATTGACCTATGGCTAAGCCACGCCTCCTCCACTCACTTGGACAAACAACATTCAGTGACAGGCGCTATGTGACATCTCGGGAGATGACAGCTGTCATCACGGACAACAGACGCGTGATCAGACAGAGAGATCATGTCGAGATAAGTTAAAAAACATAAAAACAAAACAAACAAACCAAAAAAATTGTTCAGAAGTCTTAAACTGGGAGTAGAAATCAGCCTGTGAATCTCTGAATGTGACTCGTGCCGCTCCCTCAGTTTCTTGCACAAACTGCTGCACGGCTGCTGTTGTTGTGCCAAAAAGTGATCATCTGACAAAAACTGATCAAACAGCCACGGAAGCGGAGCAGTCTGGCTGCAGCTTGGAAGCCAGAGGCGTGTCGTTATCGACGTTACTTCACCGGCTCTCGCGCAGAACAGTGTCCGCCTTAATGCAGCTCGTGGTCGGCCTGAGTGTTGCAAGTCACACCGCGTCTCCTGCTGTGGCAAAAGCCAGCAGAGGCCCAGCTTTGTGGATGCCTGTAATAGTGTCTGAGCCCCATACATGAATCCATGCTCATTCAAGGCACAAAGGCATGGTCAACAGGCTCCATTGCGATTGGGGGATTTTCGCTGCTGCGTTCCAGCGAAGGCTCGGAGCCACTTCCAACCCTCGTGGCCTTCATATTTTTGACACTAGCTACCATCTACACTTGAAATTTCACCGATCGGATGTTCAGAAATAAAGTTATGAGCTCTGCTTTTTCACCGGCTCTCGTGCAGAACAGTGTCCGCCTTAATGCTGCTCACGGTCGGCCTGAGTGTTGCAAGTCAGTAATCGACGTGTTGTACTACACGACAGCGTCTCATGTACCATTACCACGTAACAGAACTAGCACGTTTGGCTAGCGTTAGCCAACTTAAACTAACGTTAGGGAAGGTAACTTCATATTTCTTTCCAGCAAAGTGACAACATGTTTCCTCAAATACGATGTTGTCTTACCTTAGAACAGATGTAGACATCCTTGTTCATTTTATCCACGTTCAGTTGATGTTGTGGTCTGCTGCATAACTTTGGCTCGATGTGACTTGGTAAAAGGCAAAAAATACACCCTGTCACCCAGCCACTTAGGATAGTGTCAGAGTTGCATGTACCCCATGCACACGTTTGACCATTTTAAACTAAAAAGAACACATAAAAACGAACAAAAACGGACTAACTTCAATGCATTTCAATGGACGTTCAAGCAGAGAATGTCCGAGTGTATGGGATAGCTGTGCGCACTGTGATTGGCTCATCGCGTGTGGGGGCGTGGTTTAGCCATAGGTCAATTCTCCACGCTGCAAACCTCAAAACACACAAAACCTCATTTATACAGGAGCGTTTCCAACACGTTTGCACCTGCTGTCATTTGCGCCTTCATTCTTGGAAAATCACCCGCAAACCGTGTTTCAGCCCCTTGCGCAAAATTCCAGATTGCGTGGGCAAATTACTTCACGCAAATTTGGATCTTGATAAATCTGGCCCAGTGTCCCATTTCACTTGTGGGTAGGGTTAATATTGTTAAAATGTCCATTTTACCAAAGTTTTTATATTTGTTTCAAAATCTTCCGATTACTCCACCACATTCTTTCTTTAAAAAATTACACAGTTTGGTTTCTTCATTTATATGGAACAATAAAACGGTAATCAGTGCTACATTTACCATATGAGTCTGGTGGCTTGAAACTCCCCAATTTTTATTATTATTTCTTGTCATCCCAACTCACTCAATTTAAACAATGGTTTTTGGATAACTCATGCTCATGGAAAAGAATAGAAACTCTTGATATTTTCCCTCATGATCTGAAGCATCTACCATATATTGAGTCTAAAGAAGTGAACACAATGACTGGGAACCCAGTTATATTAAATAGTCTCAATGTCTGGAAATTGTCTCACAAACTGTTTTGTTACAAGATTCCTCTTTCCTCCTTCTCTCCTATTTGGAAGAATCCAAGTATTATATGTTGTAAGGATGGCACCTTTAAACTTTGGTATGTTAAAGGTATCCGGGATTTTGGCCATTTGTTTGAAAATGGGACAATGCTTTTGTTTGATCAACTCCAACAGAAATATGGACTACCTTCTTCCCATTTATACAGATTCTTCCAAATAAAGCATGTAGTAAATATTTATTAATAAATAAATAAATTTATTTACTTATTTATTTATTTTTGTAATTGTTATATTATTAAATGTACATATTATTACTGGACCTGACAAGAGGGAAAAGAAAAGGGGACAGAAAAAGAGAGTGAAAAAGAAAGAGAGAAAAGAGAGCTGATTGAAAAAGAGAGTGACTGCACCTGTAAGAAAACAAAATGCCACCTGGAACATCTTCAACAGAAACAAAGCAGACAATCATTAAGACCTCTGATAGACAGACAAGCTGGAACAGACAATAATAATCACAAAACCAGACACTGACCACACAGTGGCAGGAACAGCTGTGGTTAGTGGTGATGTCACCACATAACATTTCTTTTCATTTATTTATTTAAAAATAGGGAGCAGGCATATTAATATACACTTCTGGGCAAATATGCAAGATTATAGCCAGTGGCTAATTTCCATCCTCAGTCCCTTGGCAGGTAGATGGAACTAAAATAACTACATAAAACAACAGTACTATACCTATCATTTCAAGCAATTTAAAAACAAGATAACATGATATAAAACAATTAGTTAATAAATAATAACATAAGATGACAATACTATACCCAACATATCACACAATATAAAGACAAAAAACATGATTCAAAACAATAGTTACAGATTGAAAAGCACCTACTTAAAAATGTCAGATATAAAACAGCTATCAGGGTTAAACATGGTGGGTACACTGCTGGTGGGTCTTTAACCATTGCTTAAGTCTGATTTTAAATGATGTATAATTATCTGTTTCCCTGACAATTACTGGTAGTGTGTTCCAAGAATGTGCGCCTCTAAATGACGGGACCATTTCAGAGAATTTTGTTTTTCGTTTGGGGATATCACAATCTCCCCTAATTGATGTCCTGGTAATTCGAGAATTATTCTTTTTGTAAATGTAGGTGTTTAACGGTGGAGGTGCAAGTCCATTTAGTACTTTGTATATAAGACATGCATCCAGAAAAAAATTTGATAACTGTCAAAACTGAGGATTTTGTGTATTTTAATAATATCACAGTGATGGAAATAAAACGGTTTTCTATCCATGATTTTTTGTGTTTTTTTAAAGAGAGACCTGATGGGGTTTTAATGTACTAACAGTTGTATGTGACCAAGTTGTATAACAGTAGGTTAGATGAGAAAAAATCATAGCATGCATGTTCACCTTGGCTGCTTCTGGGGTAAGGGACGGTCGTATGTGATGGAAGTTTGATAAGTTCTACTTAATTGTGCTTGTGACTTTCTTTACATGTTCTTTAAATGTTATGCAAGAGTCAAAAACCACACCAGGGTATTTAAAATGTCCCACCACTTCAAGGCTCTCTTCATTCACCAATACACATGCTTTAGTGTCCTCTGCTGGTTTGCGGGAAAAAACTTGATAGTCTTTTTAGCATGCAAGTATAACCCCGATTCTTCAAGCCACCGAGGTAACGGTATCAGAGCTTTTTGTCAGTTCTGCTGCTGCGCCTTTTTGTGTTTTGCATACGTATAGAGAACTGTGTCATCGGCATATAATTGAGTGTTAACATTTGGACAAATATTCGGAAGTTCATTAATATAGATACTGAATAAAATCGGCCCCAGAACTGAGCCTTGAGGGACACCCAGCGTACAGTCAAGTTGTGATGATGATTCCTGTCCTATTTGCACAATCTGTTTTCGATCTGACAAATATAACTTCATGCAGCAGAGGGCATTACTGGAGTAATTGAAAAGTGACAATCTAGAGAGCAGTATATTGTGGTTGACTGTATCAAATGCTCTTCTGAGATCCAGAAAAACAGCTCCCACATATCCACCCTGATCCAGTGAGTTCTTAATGCTTAAAAAAAAAAAAAAAAAAAAAGCAAGTTGCTGTTTCAGTGGAATGATGCTTACGGAAACGAAACTGCATGGCATTTAAGTAGGTATGACCATTATTAATATATTCTACTGACTGTATGGTAACCCATTTTTCAGCTATTTTAGATATGATTGGGAGAATGCTTATTGGGCGGTAATTTTCTAATTTGGATTTCTTACCAGCCTTAAAGACTGGAGTAATTTAAGCAATCTTCCAGATGGAGGGTGCCCTGTTTTGACTTATGGACATATTTATTAAATGAGTAATTGGAGGTGCTAATAAATCTTTGTATTGTTTGAGGAGATTAGTGTCTAATCCAAATATGTCCTTAGCTTCAGAACTTTTCATGGTGGAGATTATATTTAAAACTTTACAGTGACATCACAGTGATGTCATCATCATGCAGGTTAGTAAGTGTGGGAACAAGATGTTAGATGGAAGAATAAGAAGTGATCAGTGACGAGTGATTGTGTGAATGTGACCAAGCCCCCACGAAAATCAGAGGCAGGCCGGGGGGCACCAGGACCCAGGAGACCAGCAGCCACCCAGAAGCACAGACCCCAGCCAGTCCACCGCAGAGACCACCACACATCCACCCAGATAGTATCAAAGGGAGCCCCCCCCCCCCCCCCCCAGCCAGGGCGTCAAGCGGTCGTGAGGCAAAGGCACCTGGGGACCAGGGACAGCAGTCGTTGGCTCTGCCAGGCGCAGGCCCCCCAAAGACAGGCAGTACCCAGGGATCAGGGGCCCAGGAGACCGGGGGCCCCTCCCCAAGGGCAGGGACCTGACACAACGCCCCAGAGGGCCAGGCCCCCACAAGCAGCCGCCCAGTGTGGGTAAGATCGGTCTGAAGTCCTAGGCAGGCACCTCGGGACCAGGGACCATACCATACCCTCCCGCCATCCAGACCCCCACATCCCCACACACTCACACATACATACCCATTCATACATGCACACACACGCACTCACACATGCGCAGTGTGCACTCACACCGACACTCTGATCCACACCCACTCACACACCCACACAGCCCCCCAAACACAAACGTACCACCACACACACGTGCAAACCCACACGCGCACTCACACACACACTCACACATGTGCACTCACACTGACACTCATATCCACACCCACTCACACACCCACACAGCGCCCCAAACACAAACGTACCACCACACACACGTGCAAACCCACACACACACTCACACATGTGCACCCACACTGACACTCACATCCACACCCACTCACACACCCACACAGCCCCCCAAACACAAACGTACCACCACACACACGTGCAAACCCACACGCGCACTCACACACACACTCACACATGTGCACACACACTGACACTCACATCCACACCCACTCACACACCCACACAGCCCCCAAAACACAAACGTACCACCACACACATGTGCAAACCCACACACACACTCACACATGTGCACACACACTGACACTCACATCCACACACACCCACACAGCCCCCCAAACACAAACGTACCACCACACACACGTGCAAACCCGCACACGCACTCACACACACACTCACACATGTGCACTCACACTGACACTCACATCCACACCCACTCACACACCCACACAGCCCCCCCAAAACACAAACGTACCACCACACACATGTGCAAACCCACACACACACTCACACATGTGCACACACACTGACACTCACATCCACACACACCCACACAGCCCCCCAAACACAAACGTACCACCCACACACACGTGCAAACCCACACGCGCACTCACACACACTCACACATGTGCACACACACTGACACTGACATCCGCACCCACTCCACACACCCACACAGCCCCCAAAACACAAACGTACCACCACACACACGTGCAAACCCACACACACACTCACACATGTGCACCCACAGTGACACTCACATCCACACCCACTCACACACCCACACAGCCCCCAAAACACAAACGTACCACCACACACACGTGCAAACCCACACACGCACTCACACACACACTCACGCAGACACTCAGCCATGGCAGAGCCTTGCGCGTTATGTGCGTCTAAGTGTGGGGGTGTATGAACCCTGTTGTTTTTGTTGGTCTTTGGCCGTGTCTCAATCCACGCACTTTCCTGAGTGCACTGGAATTCAGGGCATAGTGCGCACTGTGCACTTTGTTTGTAGTGCACACTATTGTCGCTAAATGCTGACCCAAACAGAGCACTGCACTTACAGGAAGTGATGGACTAGCATTACCCGCTAACCTGAGCTAACTCTACTGAGCTGGTATAACTGCGGCCTCAAACACATGACCAGATCATAACTGTCATCAGGGAGTGAACAGCTTGGTTTCATGCCACAACATGCATTAGTGATTATGTCTAAATCATTTCATAAACGTTACTTAAATCAGTACAATACAACCTCCAATGCAGCAGGGGTTGCCACCGCGTCATTCATCGCCATTATTCAGCTCTGAAAGCAGTTTGAAAGTCCCGCCTCTTCCTCCACGTCAACAAGATGGCGTCCATTTAGTGCGAGTAGTGTGCTTCATTCTGCACTGCATTTTTGGGCGTGATAAGGGCAACATCCTGGTACTTTCAGTGCACTGAAATTGTCGCTTAAATGACACCACGTGTGCACTACACACTCACAAACAGTGTTTGAAGTGCTCAAGTGCGCGGTTTGGGACACAGCCTTTGTCTCTGTATAATCGCGGATGAAACTGAGCAGCTGCTTGGCTCCGTTTGCTCCACGAGGCCAGACAACGACGTTGTCGAGTGTTTCTGTGTCGTGTGTGGATTCACCAGATTGTTCAGAGATGTTCTGAGTTTGGTGAGTTTCACCATTTACTCCATGAGGTGCGCGCCGACGATGGTGCAGCTTTTCGTCCAGTTTAACAACCTGCAGTCCTGCATCAGGACGTCATTATAAGCCCATTAAATCCCGTCGGGACAGCAGATCATCAACCAGCCGTTTGGAAACCGTGACTGGACGCAGATCATAGTTTATCCTCCACTGTCTTCGTGAAGAGATTCACCGGAGTCTCCTCTGTATTTCTGTATTTGATGCATGTCAAATGCCAAAACGCTGTAGTTGCTGTAAACGTCATCGGATCGGCTTGCTTTGATCTATTTTGAGAACTCCGATCAAAACCGATAGGGGCATTATCGGCCGATTGCGATCAGTTGCCGATCGATCGGTGCATCTCTAGTATGTATGTTTGAATGGATGGATGTCTGTATGTTCGTACGGATTGATGATGGAGTAGAATCTCAGACTGATGGATGGAAGAATGTTGGTGTGTGTAAAGTGAAACTGCTGGGAATTATCTCAGCGTTTAGGCTTTATAAAAACTTTTCAAGGATTAGAGAGAATCAGCTAGAGGGAGAGAATGAAGGATGACAAAGAAAAGTAATAAAAATAAAGAAGGCAGGGAGAGAGATTAAGTAAGGTTAAATAATAGAGGAAAGTGAGAGAATAATTCAGCCATGGGAGTTCCTGTTTAGCTCTGGGAGAAATAAACAATTTATTCCCTTATTTTCTGATTGACAGCTGATGTTTGGAGCAGAGAGACAGCTGGTGGGGATTGGAGGATGGATGGATGAAGAGATTACAGGGTGACGTGAAGCGGCATCAACTTTGTGCATCAGGTTTCATTTATAAAACATCTCTGGATAGAAAGAGTCACAACAAGCTCAGCTCTAGTCTCAAGCTACATACCTCCATTTTTACTGGTCCAAACCAGTCTGTGTGGGTCATGTGACTCAAAGAGTATGGAGGGATCAGAGAAAAACATGTCAGGATATCTCAGTTATTATGATGGCGCTAAAACTGACCTGCAGCTACAGCAGGAAAATCCACAAAACATCTCTTTCCTGATGATTTCAGCGTATGAAATAAACAGCCAATAAGAGAGTAGAATCCATGTTTGAGAGGTTAAAAAGGCAGCAGGTCAGAGGTGGAGACAACAGGGGACTAGTTGCTCTCTGTCAGGGTAAAATAGCTCCATGTGGAAGCCAAAAGCCTCCAGTTTAATCCCACAGTAGTGCTATATTTCACCTCAGCGGTAGCCACTGAAACAGCTCGGCTCACTACTGGGTTTTTGCCTCCCAGGCCAGGAGGTGGATTTCCAGCAGATAACTGCGCTCATATTTTTGACTGAATGTTTCTGTTGAGCTGATGTTAGGTGCAAATTCCTGACTCTTACACTCTTTACGTACCAATCCAGTGCTGTGAAGAAATTTTCAGTCTTCTGACTGAAGTGGTCTTGTTCATCATCCTATTTTCTGGAAGTCTTGTGGAGTTTGTATTTGGAAGTTTCCTTCCCCCTCATCTTCAGTCCAGCCCCTGCGCATGATCATTTTCATTTTCACCTAACTCTGACCTGCAGAGTTAACTGATTCAGGCAGAAAAAGGCCTCTAACCAGCGTTTACAGGCTTTCATCAACAGTTCTCCAGTTCTAACACCCCCCAGCCATTTTTAATGCAGTTCCTATGTACAGTATATCTGAGCAATTTCACTTAACTCTGACCTACAAATCACTCAGGCACAAAAGAACCTAACTCATGGAACAGGCCAGTTTAGGTTGAGACATAACAGACAACATGGAGAAGAAAAGAGGAAGAAGCAAGCCTAAAATACGATCTAAAGCAGATGGACAGCATCTAAAAGTTATATTCTGAAAAAATAGACAAACCCAGCAATAACATGAACGAGGACCTGAGAAATTCAAATCAGTTCATTTCAGTTTTATTTAGTGATTCATTGACATAATCAGTTCAAACCAATTCACTGTAATCCGATGAAGACAAATCTACATGGTTTAATTTATAATGAAAAGTTTATACAATAAAATTCATAAAAGATAACAACGTAGCTAAGGAAACCAGCAGAAAAGCTCCCTTTTAACAGGAAAGAAAACCTCCGGCAGAACCTGACTGCCTGGCCTGGCCTAGCTGGGACAGAGAGGACAGGAAAGAGACCAACAAGCATTTGTTTAGCCAGGGAGACCTGCTGAGAGAGGAAAAATATAAGTTATATAAGTTCTGGCAATACTGTCAGAAATTTATACATGGAAAATAAAGAACAGAGAGATGAAAAGGGAAGGAAGTGATTAAGAGCATCATGGACATCCCACTGCAGTCTAAGCTGGAAGGAGCATAACTCCGGGATGGCTAACCTCCCTATAACATTTCAATTTAATTAAACTTTATTTGCAAACGTCACCTCAGGGCGCCTAACAGATAGAGAAATTCCGGTCAGATTGATAACAGCCTAGCTAAGGAAACCAACAGATTTGATGGAATCTTGGCTTGACCCGGTCCAATCCCCCATCCTGAGCAAGCACAGAGTGGTGGCGACAGTGGGAAGGGAAATACCCTTTTAACAGGGAGGAAAAACCTCCGTCAGGTAGGATGGCCATCTGCCTCGACCGGTTGGGGTGGAGAAGACAGAAAGAGAGACAAACAGATACTGTAACTTTTATCAAGTCAGACCTGCTGAGAGAGGAGAACACAGTTAATGATGCAATACCGCCCCAAGTTTCTACATGGAGAAGCAGAGATGAGTGGGAAAGGAGAAGCCCAGTGCATCCCAATGCATCATGGGAAAGGAAGAGCCACGTCCCTCAGCAGTATAAACCTATAGCAGCTGAGGGATGTATTGTAAGGGATGCTAACCATCCCTAACAATAAGACCTTTCAAAAAGGAAGGTTTTAAGCCTGATCTTAAAGATAGAGAGGTTGTCTGCCTCCCCAACCTGAGTTGGTAACTGGTTCCACAATAGGGGGGCCTGATAGCCAAATTCTCTGCATCCCATCCCAGGCTACATTCACATTGCAGCTAAATGCGACCTGGAACTGATCTTTCGCTCAAATGTGACCCATATCTGATCTGTTTCTGACCTTGTGAACAGCGCGTTGAATCTGACATTTCTGGATCGGATTCAGGCCACTTTCAAATGTGGTATTAAATCGGATAAATATCCGATCTGTGTCAAAGCGACCGCAGTCTGTACAGGCATGTCGCATCCAATCTGACCTCTTCTGTGAAACTGAGGGGGGACGTTCTTCTGCACCAGAGGAGACGGACACTGAATGTAAACAACGGACTAAACAGTTAAATCATATTTTTCTGGCTCTGATTGCACATCAACCTGGAAACTAATGAAAGTGTTGTGGGAAACTTTTATGTGGTCCAGCAGCTCAGTGTGTGAACGTGAGAGAGATGGTGTGCACACGTGGTGGAGGCGCGCCGCTGTGGACGGAAGAGAAAAGGTGTGTGTGAAATGCATCCGGTAAAGAAAGAGACGTTGACTGCAGCAGGTAGAGAAGAACAGCCCTCCCTTGGGCTTATAATAGACCCAATACTCCTCCACATCCAGAGGAGCCAGATGAAATGGGATCTGATCAGAAAGATTCCTGGATGCCTTCCCTGGGGAGTTTTCTAGGCATTGTCTTATGCCTGGAAAAAAATGCAGTTGTCTCTAATACTGTTTCTGCTCAATGTGAGAGTTTTGGGTTTGAAGCCTCAAGGGGGCGCTTGTGGGGAGGACGAGCTATGCATTTTGGGGGATACTTGGGAAGCATCTTCAAGAGTCAAGAGTGGACAGCAAAACTGTGTAACCTTGTAGAACAAATGTGTTTTTATTATCATTATTTATATGTCTACTTTCTTTTTTTTCTTTTGTTCAAAAGTATTCTCTGTTTGTTAGATGTGCAGTCAAAGCAACTACAGTTGTGTAAAAAGTGTTTGCCCCCTTCCTGATTTCTTACTTGTGGGGGAGGGGTGGGGAGGTCAAACCTCATGGCCCTGTGTGGAAAGTTGAGTTCAATTTCTATCCACACCCAGGCCTGATTACTGCCACATCTGTTCTAAATCAAGAAATCACTTAAATAGGACCTGCCTGACGAAGTTTAGTAGACCAAAATATCCTCAAAAGCTAGACATCATGCTGCGTTCCAAAAAAATTCAAGAAAAAATGAGAAACAAGGTAATTGAGATCCATCAGTCTGGAAAAGGTTCCAAAGCCATTTCTAAAGCTTTGGGACTCCAGAGAACCACAGTAGCTGCGTTTACATGGACCCAAATAGACCGATTGCTTTCGGTTTAAAAGCTCTTTCGGAATTAAAATGATCCATGTAAACGCCTCTTTCCGAATGAAAAGCGCTGAACCGAATGAATTTTCTTTCGGTTTCATGGGGGTAGAATATTCCTTTCCCCAAACCGAACGGGGTGTCATGTAAACGCTGAATCGGAAAGTTGTGAGGTTGCGCTCTTACAGCGCATGCTTCAACGAGACGTCAACGTGAAACAAGTGACGTTTCCTCACTTTGACAGATGGCTGTGAACAACGTAATTCCCTGGACAGCGAGAAAGTTTGTTTTTAACTCAAACTCTGTCTCTACAGCTTTTCCTCTTGGTTGTTTCCAGTAGGAGCTCATGAGGATCAGCTGCTGCTTCATTAAAGTCCTGCAGAAACCACAACGACTGTGATGATCAGCTGTTTGTAGACCTCCATCTTTAATAAATAACGTGATTTACATCATTCTGCGCATGTCAGGCAGGATTATTCTGAATGAATATTGGCGCATGTACACGCCAGATCCGAATGTATTAGTTCCCATGGAAACAGCTGCTCTGAAATCCTCAATCAGAATGATTTCAATCCGAAAGGGAAAAAAGTCTCCATGTAAACGTGCCCACTGAGAACCATTATCCACAAATGGTGAAAACATGGAACAGTGGTGAACCTTCCCAGGAGGGGCCGGCCGACCAAAATGACCCCAAGAGCACAGCGACGACTCATCCAAGAGGTCACAAAAGACCCCAGAACAACATCCAAGAACTGCAGGCCTCACTTGCCTCAATGAAGGTCAGTGTTCATGACTCCCCCATCAGAAAGAGACTGGGGGGCAAAAATGGCTGCATGGCAGAGTTCCAAGACCAAAACCACTGCTGAGCAAAAAGAACATAAAGGCTCGTCTCAGTTTAGCCAGAAAGCATCTTGATGATCCCCAAGACTTTTGGGAAAATACTCTGTGGACTGACGAGACAAAAGTGGAACTTTCTGGAAGGTGGAGGTCCCATTACATCTGGCGTAAAAGTAACACGGCATTTCAGAAAAGGAACATCATAGCAACAGTAAAATATGGTGGTGGTAGTGTGATGGTCTGGGGCTGTTTTGCTGCTTCAGGACCTGGAAGACTTGCTGTGGTAAATGGAACCATGAATTCTGCTTCTACCAAAAATCCTGAAGGAGAACGTCCGGCCATCTGTTGGTGACCTCAAGCTGAAGCGCACTTGGGTTCTGCAGCAGAACAATGATCCAGAACACACCAGCAAGTCCACCTCTGAATGGCTTAAGAACAACAACATGAAGACTTTGGAGTGGCCTAGTCAAAGCCCCCACCTGAATCCCATTGAGATGCTGTGGCATGACCTTAAAAAGGCGGTTCATGCTGGAAAAGCCTCCACTGTGGCTGAATTACAACAATTCTGCAAAGATGAGTGGAACAAAATTCCTCCACAGCGCTGTAGAAGACTCACTGCCAGTTATCACAAACGCTTGATGCAGTTGTTGCTGCTAAGGTGGAACAACCAGTTATTAGGTTAAGGGGGGCAATCACTTTTTTACACAGGGCCATGTGGTTCGCACTACTGCTTTCAAAGCTGAATAACGGCAGTGAACAAAGCGGTGGCGCCCCCTGCTGCATTGGAGGTTGTATTGTACTGATTTAAGTAACGTTTATGAAATGATTTAGACATAATCACTAATGTTTATTGTGGCATGATACCAAGCTGTTCACTCCCTGATGACAGTTATGATCTGGTCATTTGTTTGAGACTGCGGTTATACCAGCTCAGTAGAGTTAGCTCAGGTTAGCGGGTAATGCTAGTCCGTCACTTCCTGTCAGTGCAGTGCTCTGTTTGGGTCAGCATTTAGTGACAATAGTGTGCACTACAGACAAAGTACACAGTGCACACTATGCCCTGAATTCCAGTGCACTCAGGAAAGTGCGTGGATTGAGACACAGCCATTATCTGCAGCAAAACTCCTTCATTTCAACACTTTAGGTGCGTCCCTAAATACACCCACTAGCCCTACTTTTTAGCCCTACCCCTAAATTTTGCGTGTTCCCGTGAAGGTAGTGCTGTCCCAATCCCTCTTTGCATGTAGGGGTAGTGGACATAACGAGGGGGTAGGGGGTATAAATCTAGCTCTTCAGAGCGAGGGACGTCAGATGCTGACTTGCAGAGGAAGGGCCAGAGACAATTCCCCAGAATACATCACGACACCATTCCAAAACAACAATGGCGACCCCCTAGGAGCGAGAGGACTCGGACAAGCTAGCGGAGAAGAAAACCCACAAATGTACATATTTCCCATTCAAAAAATTACATCATGGTCCGTAATAACAGTATCTGTATGCCTGTACATGTCAAATAAGCTAATGCAATATGTGACAACCACAAGTGCTATAAACGGTGAGAGTCGACCAGCTAACATTGCCATGTCCTGTTAAGATGCCCTAATAGCCCTGCAAAGTTGTCGGACATTCCACATCAGTATGATAACAGGGCAGCAAGTGACATGATGGTACTCCATACCTAGCATTACAAACATCTGCCAGCTAGCTAGTGGAAGCCTCAGACGTCAACATTAGCATTAGCTATAACAGCGCTATGGTAGCAAGCAAAGGACGTGTATGCTAGTCAGGAATCACACGTCATTCCAGGGACGCCGGATCAAGTCTGGTCCCTGATAAGATTCCAGACGAGCAATGGGGATAACTTCACCCAAAAAAAAAAAAAAAACGCAGCTAAAACTCTGGCAGTGAGTGATCTAGCCATCTACTTGGAAAATGCCTGAGATGGGGTCCTTAACCATGTTGAATATAAATATTATTTATTACTATTTACTGTAACAGGAAACTCATCAAAGAACTGGACCTGGAAGGCAAGGTAACAACAGCACAGGTCTCCAAGAAATGGGAAAACCTCAAGACGAAATATAAAGAAAGCACTGGTAAAGTTATCTACTGAGGAGATGATGCCCAGCAAACAGCCTTGCATACAAAACATTCATCCACTTTGTGTGTCTCGTTTATGCAGGATCTCAAAACTCCAGAGACGGGGTCAGGAACTGACAGTGGAGAAGTAACGGCAGCCACATGGATGTATTATGAGGACATGCACGCCATTCTGGGGGCCAGGCCATCAGTGCAGCCTCCAGTTTTGGTGGCATCTTTTGAAGATCCAATGCAAATCCTCATGGTAAGTCCTGCAGCAAAGCACAATTTCAATCCGCAGTCTCTCTTCCTATAGTCAGCCTGTGCCATGACTGGTGGTTCCTTGGTGATTACCCAGTCTGGTCTGCACAAACACCTGAACAATGTTTGTAGACCAGACTGGGTGATCAGCAGGGAACCACCGATCATACAGTAGGTCGGTCACCCCATTAATCCCTGAACACTGACCAGTGACCAGGCAGCAGCCAGGAACTTTGGCAATGAGGGACAGAAAGCTTGGGTGCCACTCGGCCTGCAGTCAGCGGCGCTGGAGGTCCTGGGCTACAGATATGATGAGACACTCCTGTGACTGAAGCTCAGTACCCGAACTGTCATCATCTTTACAGAACATAACCGACCCTCCACTGTCACCAGTGTCCTCGCCTGGAACTCAGGAAGACGGCACAGAGGTACTTAATGATCAGACGGTGATGTCTGTCCATCTATCGATCCCTGTCCGTCCTCTCTCCTCTCTTTATTTCTGCTCTCCTTTCCTTTCCTTTCCTCTCCTCTCATTTCCTCTCTTCTCTTCTCCTCGTCTCTCCTCTCCTCTCTCCATTTCTCCTCTCCTCTCATTTCCTCTCCTCTCTTCATCTCTCCTCTCTTCATTTCTGCTCTCTTTCCTCTCCTCTCATTTCCTCTCTTCATCTCTCCTCTCCTCATCTCTCCTCTCTCCATTTCTCCTCTCCTCTCCTTTCCTCTCCTCCTTTCTTCCTCTCCTCTCTTTTTTTTTTTTTCTTTTTCTACTTGTCCTGTCCAGCATCGAAGCAAGCAGAATGGAAATCTGATTGTTTTATTCTGTTGAACAGTTTTGCTTTATCAAGCGGAGCTTTATGAACATAAGGCTCCACTTGATATCCTGTTTATTCATTTTATTTCTTTAATTACAGTTTTTCTCAGTTGCTAAAACACTATTTTTGAAATGTCCCCTCACTTTTTCACAACTTTAAACATTAATTCCATAACTTAAACTACTTTCCCCAAATCTCTGCTTCTTGCAGCAAAAGGAAGTTATTGACTCAAAACAGCATCACCTGGCCTCAAAAAGTGACACTATTGTCAAATCATGCCCCAAGCACAGCAAAATGTAGAACACTACAGAGCAATCAGGAAACACTAGATGGAAAAAAGGAAAACAGAGTTCTCAGAACATCATGCTGTCAAAATGTTTTTTTTTTTTAAATTTACATCAGGCCAAATGCATCATGTCACAACACAGAGAACTCATAACATAAAGTACTAGAAAAGCACTCGGAGAGCGCAGACCTCTGCCAAGCAGATCTCACAGTGATAAAGAATCCTTATAAAGATCCAGAAGGTGATCTGGATCATCACCAAAATGTAATGGGTTCGTTTTTGGGCTAAGGCTCATGGCTGATGAAAATTTCAGGTCAATCCGTCCAGAACTTTTCCGTAAAGTTGGTGACAGACAGACAAACCAACGCTACCAAAATCATAACCTCCTTGGCAGAGGAAACAACATGGTTGATCACAGCTGCATGGCTTTCATCTGAAATAAAGGCTCTGCATGGGACCTGATTTTGCCCCCTCCCACATCCCCATCCTCCACCACCTCTGCGACCACCTCTTATGCGTACTCTTCCTCTCTGATTTCCTCCATCCGTTGCAAAATCTTGACCTTCCACAGCTTCCTCAACTGGTTTATGTTGGTTCCCTCATCATCAGCCAAAGGTGAAATCAATTCTTAATCACTGTGTTTACCTGTTACACCTGTGTCTTGTTGTGATCAAAGTGTGTAACATGTGTTTACCATTTTGCACAGCAAGTGCATCACAATGCAAATGTGTTTGCAAGCAGGGTCCTGTGATGTGAAACGTGCTTTAGGTTTGGATCACAAGGAGACGGATTTGATACCTCAGTTTAGGCTTGTGAAAAATTGGCTTTGAGAATGGGATTTAGTGTTTTAGCAATTGAGAAAAACTGTAATTGTAACTTTTTTTAAAACAATTATCAGTTGTTAGTGATAATTTGCTTGAAACAAGTGAAAACTGTTTGAAAAGTGAAGTTGCATTTTATGTGATATGTGTAATCAGATATGCTTTGATATCAAACTAGACAGCAATGAGACAAATATTCTTGTGTAGTTTAAGTGTTTGCAGGTGTGTGGGTACTCAATTATCTACCACGCCTGAAGAACAAGCGAGCTGCGTTACGAGAACTCGTCTTAACAATAACAAAACATCAAAATGTGAGGGTTTTTTTTAAAGTTTGCTTTTAAACAAATATGATAACAAAAAGTAATCTTTGTCGTTTTAAAAGCAGCATGATGAATTAAATAAACTATATACTGTAACGCTTCCATGTTAAAATGATGAGTCGAGGGTTGCTGCAAAGAATTTGCTTCTTTAATGAGGTGGAAACGGATCACTGTAGGCTGCAACCACACCGTACAATCAACGTACAACCGAGTCACGCACAACTGCGCTCTCCCACTTCCTGTTTCACTCTCCTCAACACCACCCCCTCCCGGCTTCAACTCCAGTTGAGTTACTGTTAACTTTGACTAGATATATATTATATATGAATAAATAAATAAATACATACATGGAAAATAAATGAAGAGACCACCCTTGTTTTCTCATTAATTGGGTCATTTTAATGCCCAGTACAACTAAAAGTACATTTGTCTGGACAAATATGATAACAAAAATAACTCATAAGAGTTTAAGAACTGATATCTGCCATTTTCCAGTTTTTTTGTGATAAGTGATTTGGTTTTTAAGTTCTTACAGTACATTAATGTCTATGGCATTGTACTGCCAAAAACAGCTTTTAGCCATTCTATATTTTCCTTTCTAATTTAGTCACGATTCACACCACAGTTAGTAGTCAATTGCATAACCATTATTTTTGATGACAAAGTTGGTCTCTTAATTTTTGTCATGGCAGTATGTCCATTGTTTATAGATAAGTTAATAAGGTTATACTTATACTTATTTATACTGTTAACTTATTCATAAACTTGCTAACTTATTAAGAAGTTCATGTCCCTGATACGGCACTCAGGTAAACCACTATGGACCCCTGAGCAAGGCCCTTAACTCCCACCAACTTCTCCCCGGGCGCATGCAGCCCACTGCTCTCAGGTTCAACCTGAGGTGGTTAAATGCCGAGAATGAATTTCCTGATTGGGTCTCTAATCAGGATTAATAAAGTATTATAACTTTAACCACAAACTTCAGGAACCTGCTGAAATTCCAGCCAGCAGTAGTTACCACACAGACTGCTACAGCCCCTTCATGAACATCACCAACATAAAACGAGCCCAGAGAAGAAGCAAAAAGGCACCTTTATTTAAGAAAGAAGTAGAAAAAGAGGGTAGGTGTCAAAAGTGTAAAGAATATCTAAGTCAGTGTTGATCTTGAACTTTAACTGAGAGTCTGTGGAGAAAAAGAATGGAAATCAGCATCAACTCACAACACTATTAAGCACATGAAATGTACAAACCAAACTTAGTCTTTAATTGTTAAGATATAAGCTGATTAAATTCTTAGAATTATGTGAAAAGATACGGGCAATTCTAGTGTTATGGACGTTGCATTCAGAGAGGAAATGTAACGGGCCTGATCAGAGGAGGGAAGTGAGATTATTGCTTAAAAAGTTTTGTGATTCAAAGTTTTATTTGAGAGGGACTGACAGATCCCAGTCTGCCTGCAGGCTGCTTTCACAGCCATGTGCCATCACGGCCACGATCCGGCACAGACACCTGCAACGGGTCGGGTACCTGACGGGTACACAGATTAAATTTCACATACAGGTGTGGGCGGATATTTATTTAGTGCAGGCGTGTTGTGGGTGAAACCATGTTTTGTTTTTTTTTTCTTACTTAGACCTACATCTTCTTATTTTCTTTCCTCTTATTTTGGTCATTATCAGTGTTTCACTTTCCCATCGTCCAGCGCAGCTTGTGAGTCTTTCTCCACAGCTGGTTCAGGCACAGAGAACACAGCTGGAAGCAGAGGTGGTGGATGAGATCTTGTTTATGCAGCAATCTATGAAAATAACACCTATAAAGCCTCCAAATGGCAAAGTGAAAGATTACAGGGTCAAGTGGTTCAGTGTGATATGTTAAAAAATTATAGAGCAGGTGCTCCTTAAAATAAACTATTTACCTGCTGTGTTTTTCTCTTTTTCTTATTGCAAATGAAAACGTAACAAAGCAACAGCTATTTATCACATTACAGGAACGAATGAAAAGAAACGCAGTAAAGGGGAGGAACAGGAGACGTGCAGGTCCTCTTTTTTTTTTTAAACATCAGTGGGTTAGGTCAGGATCAGATTTGACCGGAAGATGTCCAGACACAGGTCAGGTTTGACATTCATCCTCACGGGTTTCGGGACGTGGGTTGGAAAAGTTGGACCCGTGCACGACTCTGCTCGGGCGTATTCCAGCTCAGCGTTTGAGTCGACCCACAGCCGAGCTCCGGAGGCTGTGGGTCGTGTAAATCTGTGACAGACCCACCTTAAATAAACAATAACTCGTGTTTTGTCTATTGTCTTGCCGTTGTGGTAAAATAAACTATGAAGGAAGTTATGTCAGTATATGTTCTGAGTTTCTGTTGTCACAGTTACCAAATAGCGTCTGAGCCAGCACTCTGATTTAAAACAATCAGGCTATTTGACCAGAACTTCTTTTCCAGGTGTCCGACATCACTTTTTAATGGACAACCTGCAGCCCATCAGAATCGGGTATTCACCCTGACCATGGTATAAACATATTTTAGTTACACTGACTGGGACCTTACATAAACCTGCAATATAAAATGTTTTGCTCCTTTGTGTTTTTAGAGAAGAGAAAAATACAGAGCATTATGACTGTTAAGGAAAAGGACAAGTTTTCAGATTCACTCAACACATGCTAGCTGCACGGTGGCGTGGTGGTTAGCACTGCAGCCTCACAGTAAGAAGGTCGCTAGTTCGATTCCCCCTTCCCGGCTGGGGAGGGGGTTCGAACAATTCCAACTGTGGCCTTCCTGTGTGGAGTTTGCATGTTCTCCCCGTGTATGCGTGGGTTCTCTCCGGGTACTCCGGCTTCCTCCCATCATCCAAAGACATGCATGTTAGGTTAATTGATCACTCTAAATTGCCCCTAGGAATGAATGTGAGTGTGAATGGTTGTCTGTCTCTCTGTGTTGGCCCTGCGACAGACTGGCGACCTGTCCAGGGTGTACCCCGCCTCTCGCCTGATAATAGCTGGGATAGACTCCAGCAACCCCCGCGACCCTGAACTGGATAAGCGGTACAGAAAATAACTGACTGACTGAACACATGCTGAAAACTCTAAATTGTTCTGTTAAAGACCGACATGTTTCATATTTTGTAGGAAAGGTTTGAGGAACCCAAAAGCACAACATGTTTTTGGCAGCTTTTTTGCATGGTGAGGTTGACATTTGCATAAAATTGCCCATATGAACCTTCTTGCTGAATGTTCCAATTCAATTTAAAACATATTAATAATAAATGTGGAACCACAAATGTGACATCTTCACTCCATTATGTTGTAATGGAAGAGAAGTTGAGGATCTGCTTCTGCACATTCTGGACGGCATCACTTCTCCTGTTTCAGAGACTGTACTCGGTACCTTTCCAAAAAGAAATGAGACAACAGAGAGCAACTTGAATGAAAATGGGGACATGCATTTATGCAAGACTGTGACTGAGGAAAGGCTTAAAAAAAAGTAGTATTACGACTTTGTAGGTCGAATATGCTTTTCAAAAGCATTGTAAAATAAATGGAGGGACATGACATAAAAATACAACGCACATTCACTGAAGGCCAGACGTCAGAAGACACATTCCTTCTTAAGATTTCAGAAAGCATCAACAACATACCTTGAACATGTTGATGATCTGACAGCTGAAAAGATTCTTCGTGAAGCTTTCACATCCTCCTCTTCCTCCTCATCCGACAGTGAAGCTCTGGGCAATTAGAAAAAAAGACACACCAGGGTTAAGTCACACACAACACAAAGTCATCACAGAAGATTGTTCTCAGCTATTAAATCATACAGCTCTCTCACTCCCTGCAGCATCATCCAGAACACAGCAGGAACTTCTCCAAAGCTCAAACTTACTAATCCAGGTGTGCCTGGCCACTGTCGTCATGGTTACTGAGGTCAGACACATCTGGATTAATCAGTTCATTCAGTAATAAAAGACAGGAGACAAAGGAGCCGCTGAAGTTCAGGAAGTGGTGCATTTGTGTGCATAGAGCCCATCATCAGTTCAGAAATACACACAAAATACATCCTTTGTACAAGTGGGCAACATGTAATGAAATTAGTAAATTACCAATATTTGACAAAATTCCAAGTCTACAGATAGTCTCATTACCTTCGCCAGGGGGCGGGGGTTAGGAGTTTTATGTTATGTTTTCATCTGCGTTGGTTTGTCGGTTTTCAAAATAACTCCATCGGCATTTGAATTCAGGAATTTTGTAAAGGGGAAATGGGCTGCCTGGTGGAGGCCCGCACGCTTCCAGAGCGTTTCTAGTTTTGTATTATCTCCTTCTCTTTTCCTTTTTCTGGCTATTTACATTACGATAAGGCCAATAAAATTAATTATTATTCAGTTAGCTATACCTAAACCTTCACACCGTGAGCACGTGGCTTGGCTCTTAAAGGAATAGTTCACCCTCAGAATGATGTAACTTTATTTTCCACTTACCCTCATGGTGAGCAAGACTCTGGACCACTTTTTTAATATGTCATATGTAGCTGGAGTTCTGGACGACTTCTTGTTTCCCCCCAATGGAGTTCGGCAGGGTCCGAGCCAAAAAGGTCCATAAAAGTCCACAAAAACTTGTCAATATTCCTCCATACTGCTCGTCCCATGTAGTCCAAGTGTCCTGAGTGGGTAACGTCCAGAATTTACTCGAAACAATGTCATTTACTATATTTTTAGAGTCTAAAAAGGAGTATTGTTTACTTCAATGATGCGCGCACATGCGCGGTCACGAAACTATGGAAGCCTCGGCGTTCAGAGCCTACTCTGCCGATAATGCGAGCGTAGAAGAAGAAATTTGGTGTTTACATTGTGCTAAGAGCCGGGACAAACAGGAGGGGCTGGATATTAATCGAAAAGAAAGAAAGAAAGAAAAAGAGAACGCGCGATCTCGTCTGCCGCGGCTTCCGTAGTTTCGTGAATGCGCATCGGCGTGCTTGCTGGGCATGCGATGTAGTACTGTTTAGACTCTAAAAATATACTACATGGCGTCGTTTCCAGTAAATTCTGGACGCTACCCACTCAGGACACTTGGACTACATGGGAAGAGCAGTATGGAGGAATATTGACAAGTTTTTGTGGACTTTTATGGACCTTTCTGGCTCGGACCCTGATGAACTCCATTGGGGGGAAACGAGAAGTCGCCCTGATCTCCGGCTGCATTTGACATATTAAAAAAGTGGTCCAGAGTCTTGCTCACCATCAGGGTAAGTGGAAAATAAAGTTAAATCATTCTGAGGGTGAACTATTCCTTTAATGACTGACGTTGGTCTGTTGCCAAATTACCAACCACAATACTTCCAACACCTTGGGTTATTTCATATTATGTTAAGTTGATGATATGGCGTTAACTCAAGAACAGCGACACTGAAACAGCCTAGCATATCTCTTCAGCTTAACTCGTCAGTTATCAAGCGTGAGTAATTCGACCTAACAATTACACGCAAATAATAACAAACTCACCAAAGTTAAACATAAAATAAAAAGCATAGCTAGCACTTTGAACAACACTTACCTACAGACGAAGTGGCTGCTGTTCAACTCTTGCTTTTCCATGCGTCCTCCGCTTATGCTGCGTTCCATTTCAACTCGGAAGTCGGAAATTCCCTGTTCCGAGTAGGAAGTTTCAACTGGAACACCCTCTGAAGTCGGATTTCCCACTCGGAAAGTCGGACAACTCTCGCAGCTCCGAGTTCAGGTTTGAAGATGGCTGCACCCAGTGTTAGCAGTTTTAGAAGCTTCTGTAATGTTACATTTATTTACACTTCTTACTTATATTTTGTTGCATAAATCAGTCGTATTGGTTTATACAGATGTACGGGGAAGCTGCTGTAGTGTAATTCACATTTTTCATGTCGTATATGTGAACTACAACGCCAGCTGTGCCAACAGCGGCTAATAACAATAGCCTTAGCAAACACGTTGTTTTGCTAGGCTGCAAACTGGTTTTCCGACCAGTGAGCTGGAACGCAAGTTGGTCGGGTGTGACGTCACCCCCCAGTTCCCACTTCCCAGTTCCGAGGAAAATGGAACGCAGCATTAGCCTCCACCGGCTAACGTTATTGTTGATGAACAGCAGGTCTTTTCATGGCTACATCTGATTGGCTTAACAACGTCACGTGATTTGTAATTTTGGGTGTCATTGGTTCAACTGACTTAGGAAGCTGCGGTGTTTGCCTGTAAATTTAACTAACTTTAAAATCTGATTATTAGAAAATGTGTCATAATTGCGAGTGCCAACAAACAAAAACTGATTAAAGGTGTCATAACCTAGTGTTTTACATACACAATCCTTCTTTAATTATCTTCAAATGCATTTTTAATTCTAGTTGGGTGGACGAAAATTTTATGAGCTCATTTAAACCTCTTTTTTATCCCCAACTTTTGTTTGTCGCGGTGGAGCTTCCAAGATGGCGCTCTGATCAGTCACTTTACATTGAGCTCTGAAAACCTAGCTGCCTTTTTAACCTGAGATACGGTGAACAAAAGTATATTTGCGCCGAATTCGACATTTATTGCCAACCACAACCTTCAGTTGATGCCATCGAACCAAAATGAGCAAACTTGAGAAAAAGAAAGACTAAACCCAAGAAATCGCATGCTAACACGGGCTCTGTTAGCAAGACTCCTAGCGTTAGCCAGCCCACCAAACTAACCGTCGCTCCTGAAAAGCTTGCCGATATGAATAAACCTCTTATCGACTCGATGCATGACTATTTGGAAGCAATCTCAGAACCCTCACAGTACACCCTGATGGAAGAAGACTTTCCTCCGCTTCCTGACACACCATGTGCTTCTCCTGCCGGTAAGCTAAGAAAAGTTGCAGACACGGAGACATCTACCGTTCTCTCCCAGCTCTCCTCACTCACCAAACTGATCAATTCAAGATCGGATACTCTTGAAAAAATGGTCAGTGGCAACTCGACAGTGATCTCTGAGATGAAAAAAGCTGTTCGGGAGAACACTAAACACATCACATCTGTGAAAGAGTCTTTTGATGTCATCTGCGCTGAAATAAATGACATGAAGGACAGAGTTGCCAGCGTTGAAACACAGCTTGAAAAATATAAAGCAATTGCTGAAACACAGGAGGAAAGGGTCTCTCATCTGGAGAACTACTCGCGCCGTTGGAACCTGAAACTGTACGGTTTGCCCGAGAAGGAGAAGCAAGACGTGCGCCAGGAGGTTATCCAGATCTGCCAGTCTGTTTTACCGGAGGCGAAGGATAAACTACCAGACGTCATGGATACGGTCCACCGCCTTGGTCCCAAGAAGCCCAACAACAACCAACCCCAAGGAGTCATCATGCAGTTTACGTCCAGGATCTACCGCGATGCCGTCTGGCGTTCCGCCAAGAAGTCTGCTTTCTTAAAAGAGAACAACTTAAAGCTGGTGGAGGACCTGTCAGCCGGTGACCGCGCCCGGAGAAACCTCCTCTGGCCAGAAGTGGAGAAGGCCCGCAAGCAGAGTAAGCTGGCGTTTTTCGTTGGAGGACGCGCGTTCGTGAATGGAAAAGAAATTTTTCCACCTCAATGACTTGCTCTGAAGCCGTACTAAATACAAGCTGAAGTAATATGGTTCAACCGTCTCCACTCGTCTCTCACATTTAGTGTTCTTGTTCTACTGTTACATGACTTCATGTTCTTGTGTTTACAAGACAAAAATAAGCTGATACACTTTAGTTTTTGCTCATTTAAATATGCACTTCACTCTTAAGTTTTCATGTGGTGCTTCTTATGCTCCTGAGTGAGCTCAATGGCAGCGTTCTTTACCTGTTCTTTAGTTGTCATTCAAAAAGCGAAAGATTACACTTTCTCCTGTGAGATGGGTTATTTGCCTCATTAACTTTATTCTCTTGTTAAATATGTCTTATTAAGGTTTTAGCTCACAGTTCCTTTGTTTAAGGTTTGCAGTCCTCATCTCCAACAACACTCTAAGTGACCACAGGTTTTACAATTTAACCACCTTTTCACTTGTTAGGTCTAAGCCTTCATTTGTCTTTTTTTGTGCTTGTTAATCATTATGTCTTTGTCTATTTCTCATTAAATGCGAGAGGTTTGAGGAACAATGTTAAACGTAAAGCCATATTTCTATTTTGTAAACAGTTTAATGCAGATTTTTGTTTTATACAAGAGTCCCATTCGATAGAACAAGACAAGTCTTACTGGAGATCACAGTGGGAAGATGATCTGTGGATGTCACCCGGTACAGAACGCTCTGCAGGTGTTTGTATACTGAAAAGCAGATTTAATGGAAAAATTTTAGCCTCTGACTGCGATAAAGATGGTCATTATATATTCTTAATACTAGAAACTTCACAATCTATTTATATTCTAGTCAGTGTGTATGGTATCATCTGTCAAACAGAACAAACTTTACTTTTTGAGGTTGGAAGAGCGCTTGCTGCACTGGTTGGCAAAATATCCGAATTCTTTTATAATATCGGGAGGGGACTATAACATAGTATTTGACAATGGTAAGGACAGGTGGCCTTCTAGGAATATAGACTCCAACTCACATGTAAGATTATTTGTACAAAGATTTAATTTAACTGATTCTTGGAGGGATTCTCATCCAGATGAAAGAGCTTATTAGTTCATCACTTAATAGTTAATTATGGGATTAATTCTGCATTTATTATTCTTTTCTCTATACCAGAATTATATGGAGGGTGAAGGGGGACAAAATTAAATAAAAAAAATATGTCATGAAATAAATAAATATGTCATGAAATACATACCTGTAAATCTCCTGTTAATTAATTAAATGTATCATGAATTTCTTAAAAACATCATTAAATAATTAGATTTACCACTAAATAATTAAATATATCATTAAATCATTAAATACATCAATAAATAAATACATCATGAAATTATGAAATATGCAATTAGATAATTAAATGTCCCATGAAATAATTAAGTATATATATTTAAAAACAATTAATTTAAATACTGAAATGACAATTTAAAGAAAAATTTTATTTAAAGATTTATTAAATTATTTCACTGTGTATTTAATTATTTCATGCCTCCTCTGTGAGCGCAGTTGTCATGAAATCATTTAAACTGTCAAACCCAGCCATCAAACTCAGTGGGCGGGACTAACGTTGATCCTGTGAAATCGATTGTTTTGGCCTGCTGACTGTTTCGTGTTGGGTTCAAACATGGCGGCTCCGCTCACGCTTGCCTGAATGAGCTCTGATTAAACACTTTTATCGAAATCGCTAATTATTTCGACCCCAGAGTGACAACAAATTTATGAGAAGTACTTAAATGGTTTTCTACCACACTACCTGAAACACCAGGAACAGGTGTGCCGAAAAGCACCCCCTCTCAAGAAGCGCAGTAACAGCCACTCAACAGTAGATGGCGCGTATTCGTTCATGTTCCTGAACAACCTATTATCTGTGCCAACCTGTTAATAGATAAATACATAAATAAGAGGGGATGGGGGAATCTAACTGCAAAATTTAAATGTTTTTTAGACCTACTTTGAAAAAAAAATAAGATTAACAGAAGAGGGTGCATATTCTGACATATGCTCTGAATATCAGCAGCAGCATCCACTGAAGAGGGGCAGCTACCTAAACTGATCAGTTTATGTTAACAATAGTTTTTCACCGTACATGGCCTTTATTTCAGTTATTTAGAAATACACATACACTTACCAGCCACTTTATTAGGTACACCTAACTGCTCATACATGCAAAATTCTAATCAGCCAATCACATGGCAGCAACTCAATGCATTTAGACATGTAGACATGGTGAAGACCGTCATCATTTTTCTGTCAGTCATTTTCTGTACCGCTTATCCAGTTCAGGGTCGCGGGGGTTGCTGGAGTCTATCCCAGCTATTATCAGGCGAGAGGCAGGTACACCTGGACAGGTAACCAGTCTGTCACAGGGCAACACAGAGAGACAGACAACCATTCACACTCATATTCATAAAGACAATTTAGAGTGACCAATTAACCTAACATGTTGGGTTAATGGTCAAGACCATCTGCTGCAGTTCAAACCAGCATCAGAATGGGGAAGAATGGTGATTTACATGACTTTGAACGTGGCATGGTTGCTGGTCTGAGTATTTCAGAAACTGCTGATCTACTGGGATTTTTCTGCACAACCATCTCTAGGGTTTACAGAGAATGGTCCCAAAAAGAGGAAATATCCAGTGAGCAGCAGTTCTGTGGGTGCAAATGTTGATGCCAGAGGTCAGAGGAGAATGGCCAGACTGGTTCCAGCTGATAGAAAGGCAACAGGTGTGTGTGTGTGTGTGTGTGTGTGGGGGGGGGGGGGGGGGGGGGGGGGGGTAGTGCTTTTGTGGGTATACATCTCCTCATTTTGTCACAGGGCAGAGCAGCAGGTATAATGTGAAGTTAAAGGCTGCTGTGACACAAACACTCCCAAACACACATCATCTTACACACCAAGACCTCAAAGACAGTGTTAGCAAAGCACCAATGAAGCCACTTTTCCTCCTCAAGCACACAAAAATTGGAAAGTTTTACAATGCCTCACCATCACCAGAACCTAGCTGCAACAGCACAGGTGAGCTTTATTTTTTTCAGCCATATCAACACAGTTATGATCTTAGCTGTAGTCCATGGGGGGCTTTCAATCAGGCATACATTGAAGTTTCTGAAGATCAACGCTCATTTATGAGAAGATACAAAAGTACAAAGAGCATCTGAGGCACAACTGTGGAAAAATCCAACTTACAGCAAGCTCTGCAAAAAAAATTCCAGTTCATGCTACCACAACAAATAAGTTTTAATCTGAGGACATGTACTCCTCCTTTCATGGTAATTATGAAACAAACTACAGTAAAGAAAGTGAAGTTAGAGCTTGTAATCAGCTGAAAGAACAGGGCATGATCACACTCATATGGGTCCTGTCATCTGCATCCAGGAGCCATGGCTCTCCGTTCGTCCTGATGGGGTTATGGATTCTGATGTGCTGCAGAAATAAAATGTCCCGTACCGACCCATCCTTCCCTCACTGAGCAGCTTACCCAGAAATGCAGCGATATCAAACTGGTAGATGGAGAGCTGCTGCTGCAGAAAACTGGAAGCAGAGGCTGTTACATGAAAGTGCAGCTTATGATGTTTTGCACAGGTCTAAAGACGCCACCCATGTGATCTGGACATCTATGAGCATGTTTCATTTACAGAACAATATGATGAAGCATTTGTAAAGGAACAAGTAAAGCGCTTTAGAGGGTTTTACTCCTCATGTTTCTTGAGTATGTAGAAATATGTAGAAGGACAGTTTCAGCTAAATGAGAGACACTTGAAGATGATGCGCAAGCTTTAATGCACATTTGCTCATGTGACAATTATAAACGGGACAATCAGACATTAACATACAGACAGAGTTCAGTCCTCTGAATGAAAGAAGTCAGTCACTTAAATCTGTTGGAATACTTCACAACTAAAAATGGACATAGTTTAAACATGGAGGGAAATTAATGACAAAATGTTGCAAATAGTTCTGTATTTTTGCAATCTTCCTCTGATATAACAAAATGTCAAGAATGCACAACTGACGAAACAATTGTTACCATTGAAAGAGAATGTGCCACATCGTGGTTGAATATAAGAAATATTCATTGTTCAGTTGATTGCAGTATATGTGCACAGCATCTTACAAGCTTCTCAACAAAAACATTCACACTGTGTAGGAAAGATAAAAACAGGGAGACCTACATATTATTTACACTCTACATATTTACATCCATTCATTTTCTGGTAAGCGGCAGGTAGACTCTGGTAAACGACATTTTAGCTGTGAGGCTGCAGTGCTAACCACCACGCCACCATACAGCCACGCTACAGATTTCTACATCAAAATGATGATGCATCATGAATTAAATCCTCTCTTAAATTGACTAGAGCAGCACATATTCTCAGAATCTTGTCTATTTTAGGAGCCGTGCTGATAGGAATAGATTGTGATTGTATTTTGAAGACCTTTAAACATCTGACTGCTCTTTTAACATGGAGTCTTACATTTGCAACCCAACGTGTGCATGTTACCTGTACCTCAGTTAGCCGTCCATGTTTTTTCATGAAAGAAGAAATTACTAATCTAACTTCCCCTCTCAAAGAGAAAGTCTTTCATTGTAAAACCTCTGTCTGCCATGACTTCATCACCAGGTCTCAAGCACGTTAGTATTCCAGTGTCCATCGTTATACATTTGCCATTACATCGACCACCATATGCAGCAGACACAAACATGATTAGTCCACATGGTGCAATAGCAACTAAATATATGCCAGTGTTGAGTGGATAATAGTGGCTGTATGATTCTGCTCTTGAGCCCAGATATTTGGGTTTCTGTAAAAGCCTCTCACTGCAGTCTATAATGCATGTAGTATTGGGAAAGCTCTTCTTGAAGGCTGCAGGCATGGTACATGTAGATTGAATAGTTTCTCTTGGCAGCCATGGAATTAATGGTTGGAAAAGTTCCTCTAGTCTGTCTAACCAGTATGAGATGATCTTGCTAGCCGTGCTCTGTGATATTAAACTGGTGGCTTAGGTCACTTATTACACGGTTACTCTTTCATTTAATAAGTGTAATTAGGACTTGATCTCGTACAGGCATCGTAAATTCATTGATTTCATATCCTTCCAGTGTCGACACCAGAATGTTAAATGTCCTCAGGCTACACCAGTGTGCAGCAAAGCATCTGCGTCATTTTGAAGAAGGAAATATGCAACTTCATCTGAGTCATCTTGTCCTGGACATCTTTTCTGCAAGACATTTTGCAGTATTGATAATCTTGTTGTGAAGGGTCCTCCCACTGTGTGTGAAATGAGTCCAGATGTGGCTCAGGAGGTTGTGTGGAGGTGCTGGTCTGGTCTGGTCTGGAATGACTAAAGGTGAATCCACAGAGTAGCCTTAAGAATAAGAACATATAATCAAATAGGCAATCATGTAAAATATGATAGCATAACAGATCTATTAAGTGTGACTTATACAATTTCTGACAGAAATTTCTATTCTACACTCACACAAACCTAAAATCATAAATATCAACAGCTTGAGGCCCATTGAAATGGGCCCATTATTGTAATGCTAAAATATTGTGATTAGACGGTGCTACGTTGCATTTAACCTTTTTAGCTCGAGGTTTTTTTTTTTTTTTTATATAACTACATTTATAAATAAATGATAAATTAATAAACTGCATCAAATAACTGCTGGTACATTCTTCTGACCACAAACCTTAGACTTTTACAGCCCTGGAGCTAATACCCCCATTTTTCAGTCTTAATTACGTCCCAGCAAAAACACACACGATACATACATTATATGATATATATATATATATATATATATATATATATATATATATATATATATATATATATATATATATATATATATATATACAGCTTCAGTTTGTGCACGCTCCTGTGACGGCTTGGCTCGTGGCTGCAGCTACCTGAAGTGGCAGTCGCGGCAGTCGCGAGTTTCGTTTCTTAATCTTGCCTCAAGTCCCTTTAATTATTTAATTGCGGAATTCATAATTTCATGATGTATTTAATTATTTATTGATATATTTAATGATTTAATGATATGTTTAATTATTTTCTGGTAAATTTAATCTTGAGGTGCCAAGTGTAAAATTTTACTATAAAGGTTTTAGCAGAAAATTTTTCATAATTTATGTAATTTTGCTTATATTTAGCCTATTTTCCCCTACATTTAACGTAACCTTAAATCACATACAACCTTAAATCTAAATATTGATGCTAGGTCTAAACGTTTCATTCTAAATGCTATATCTTAAATCTTAATGTTAAAACTAAATCTAAATGTTAAATTTTGTGTCTAAATGCTAAATATTAAATCTAAATGTTAAATTTATATCTAAATGTTAAATATTAAATTAAATGTTAAATTTTATCTCTAAATGCTAAATATTAAATCTAAATCTTAAATTTAGATCTAAATGTTAAATATTAAATCTAAATGTTAAATTTACATCTAAATTCTAAATATTAAATCTAAATGTTAAATATTATATCTAAATATTAAATCTTAAATCTTAATGTTAAATCTTATATCTAAATATTGAATATAAAATCTAAATGTTAAATCTTATATCTAAATCTTAATCATTATATATAAATCCTAAATGTTAAATCTAAATGTTAAATGTTAAATCTAAATGTTAAATCTTATATCTAAATGTTAAATATTAAATCTAAATCTTAAACTGTATATCTTAATGTTTAATCTTACATCTAAATCTCAATTATATATATCCTAAATATTAAATCTAAATGTTAAATATTATATCTTAATAGTAAATCTTATATCAGAATTTTAATCATAGTGTCTAAATCCTAAATGTTAAATCTAAATGTTAAATATTATATCTAAATCTTAATCATTATATCTTAATCATAAATGTTAAATCTAAATGTTAAAGACACACAACGGACCTTTCAGCAGTTTTCTCAGTGATGCGCCCCCCTATCGGCAGCTAAACTAGCATCCATCTTGTTCGTACCTGTACTGTAAGCTCACTCCAGCCAGTAAAAGACACAGCATAAGATACAGCATTTCGAGATCAAATTTAACATTTGATTTAATATTTAACATTCAGATATAAATTTAAGATTTAGATATTTAGCATTTAGATATAAAATGTAACATTTAGATTTAATATTTAACATTTAGATATAAATGCAATATTTAGATTTAGTATTTAACATTTAGATTTAAGATACAGCATTTAGAATGAAACATTTAGACTTAGCATCAATATTTAGATTTAAGCTTGTTTGTGATTTAAGGTAACGTTAAATGTAGGGGGAAATAGGCTAAATATAAGCAAAATTACATAAATAATGAAAAAAAATTTTGCTGAAACCTTAATAGTAAAATTTTACACTTCGCACCCCATATTTTTTTAGGTTCTTGGTCTCGTCTTGGTATTGACAGCATTTTGTCTCATCTTGTCTCTGTCCCGGACAGGGCGGTCTCAGGATTTCAGAACGAGACCGGTCGAGACCATCGCTGATCAGCTTTTTGTCCATAACTTAGCTGCTGATAAGAGTGGAAAAGGACCCTCTTAAAAAGCTAGTAACATCTTAAAAACATTGGTTGTGTTACGTCGCCCTTGAGCTGTATCTGCAGTGTGACTGACTGACACACCTGTGCTCAGAGAGGCGCGAGCTGACAGGAGAAGAGAGGCTGTATGAACTTGTTAGCATGGCTGTAGCCACCATTGAGAACACTGAGGTCTGGACCAGGACCTCGGTATTTTTATAGCCTAATAAAATTAACCAAAAGACCATGAAGCTCAAAAGCATTAAGCCTACCTGAGAAGACTATTGCTGCGTTCCATTTGAACTTCGGGAAGTCGGGAAATTTCCAGTTCCGAGTAGAAAGTTTCAACTGAACACCCCTGAAGTCGGATTTCACTCAGGAAGTCTGACCTTTCACAGCTCCGAGTTCAGATTTAAAGATGGCCACGCCCAGTGTTAGCAGTTTTAGAAGCTCCTGCAATGTTACATTT